>CM076572.1:1209091752-1209573420 GCA_034641835.2 Pinus albicaulis | reverse complement strand
GCATAAAATAGTTCTAGGCCTCATCATCAAAAGATGTGTACAAGAAGATGAAATACCTGAAATTTTGAAGGCATGCCACGATGAACCTTATGGTGGACACTTTGCTGATAAGAGGACCATGTATAAAATCCTTCATTTAGGATATTATTGGCCATCCCTCTTTAAAGATGCCAAAGAGTATGTCAAAAGGTGTGACAGTTGCCAGAGAATGGGGAAACCTATTCCTATAGATGGAATTCCCTTACAACCTTAGGTACTCATTGAACCCTTTGAAAAATGGGCTTTGGATTTTGTTGGACCAATCAATCCACCATTAAAAAAAAGAGGTGCATTATGTTTTTCACTGATTATGTCACTAAATGGGTAGAGGCTAAAGCAATTTATTTTTCTAATGAAAATGTTGTAGTTTCATTTGTCTTTGAGGATATTTTCACTCGTTTTGGTGTCCCAAGGGAAATTGTAATAGATAAGGGATCTCATTTTACATCTAGGATGGTGCAAAATATTGTGGAGGAATATAAGATCAAACATAGAAAGTCTACTCCATATCATCCACAGGCAAATGGACAAGTGGGGTCCACCAATAAAGTGATCGAAGCAATCCTCACAAAGACTGTACATCTACATAGGAAGGATTTGGTAGATAGGCTTCCTAAAGCCATATGGGCCTACCAGACTACATTGAGGAATAAAACAAGACATACTCCCTATGAACTTGTTTATGGGAAGCAAGTCTTGTTTCCAATAGAGTTCTAGATCAAAACATTCAAGACAATAGTCATATTGGGACTTGATTTATCAGAAGCCCAAAAGCACAAAATGGAGCAACTCAATGAGCTTGATGAGATTAGGCAAGATGTAGTTCAAAAGACCAACTTAGTTCAACAACAAAGGTCCAGATGGCATGATAAATACATAAAAGAAAGAAAATTTCAAGCAGGAGATTGGGCACTTTTGTTTGATTCAAAGTTCAAAGACTTCTAAGGAAAATTTCAGACTCATTGGCTTGGGCCTTATGAGATCGAAAAAGTCTTTGACAATGGGGCAGTCAGGATAAGGAAAATTGATGAAGAAAAGGTACCTCTTCTTGTGAATGGACATCGACTAAAGGTCTATCATAAACCAATTACAAAGGAGGTATTTATCAAAATTTTTCAAGCCAATGCTGATATGAAGTTGGTGAAGAAGAATCCTTATTCTTCCCCAACTTAGTCTTCTTTTTAATTTTCATATCTGAATAATAATAATAATAATAATAATATATATTATTCAAAAAAAAAAAAAAGTATAAGTATGGAAACCAATCAATGATTGGAATCCTTATACATAAAATACAAGATGAAAATCAAAGCTCATTTTTGACATCTTATATTTTCTTCCATTCTAAAAAAAAATCCCAAATGATTTGTTCCCCTTATTTTATAGAAGAAATAAAATATTTAGCTACAAAATTGCTACATTTATGTAGCTCTCAGAATAATATGCAGCTGTCATCACATTTTGTAGATCCACTACACTTTTTGTAGCCTATTGAAGTAGGACATACTGAACAGAAGCAATTGAAGGATCCATTGAAGATCATACTGAAAAGACACCTGAGGAATCAAGAGAGAAATAAGATTAACAAAGGCTAGTTGTAAGGTATGTCACAAAATTTGTTTAAATAATAAGGTACAAAAACATTAGTGAATATAATTTAGATGATCATATGTTGCCACCTCAAAATTGTCATCATTAAAACTGATTGTACTTATTTCACACCATAAATCCATAATTCACCACTTCATCTGTATCGTAACCATAATGATCAAGACCAATTTCATCCATTAATGATTAACAGTCATATCTCATACCATAACCTGCTTACTCACATTCCTAAACCCTCGCCCGAATATGTATTTTACCTACACGTCTCTACAATCTCCTTTCAACATACTTAACTCAAAGTCAAACCCTCAATCCACCTTATCGAAGAAGAACAGTTTTGAAGGTGAAAACTCCTTACAATAGAGAGATGGGTCTAATATTAGGAAGCCTATGGGAGGAAAATTCATGGAAGGTTATCCATAGATGAAGGAAATTCTACAGAAGGTATGATGGCTCTAGTTCATAGAAAAGTTCAATGTGTTCCACAAGGAGGTCACCATATCCTTCGCAAGGGCCTTTGACGGGGCAAAGGTAGAAACTGGGGACATAAATTTTTCGGTGACAAATTCCTTCATTGCAGAAGCCACAAAACTTCTGAAAATCGGTGAAAGATGGTTCAAGAATAGGGAAATTCATGGAGAAGAACGGAAGATTTTTTCGAAAATTCTAGGTATGGACACTACTATTTTTAAGAAGGGAATTCCCATTACGACACTTAAAAACAAATGGAGGAACATGTTGTTAATTATTCAAAAATTTGTTACTTGTGAGGGTATATTTAGTTGTATGCTTTTCTACCATGCCAGACTATTAATGAATTTCCTAGAAGACATAAATAAGCCTCCCATACTTCCTATTGAACAACTTAAAGAAAATGCTAGGAACTGTGTAGAAAAGAGTGCAATATATAAAAAATACCATGTATCATCATGGAATAATAAATATACTCATTGAATTTAATTCAAAGAATATAGGAGACTCCTAGGAAAGTTTCCTAATTAGGAACCATTTTCAATAAGAAGCACAAGAACAACCTAAGGATGATAAGACCAAAAGGAGTAGGAGGAGAAAAATTTGATACTTGCATTGAAGACAAACCCTCACCTCAAGCACGACAAGAAGAAGAAGAAATCACCATTGCAGAATTATTGAAGAAACAGAGTGGTTACAAAAAGAGAGGTAATGTAAAGGAAAAGGAAAAGTTATAAACTCAGAAATATTAAGCCCTCCACAACCAAGGAGAAGTTCCAGACTTCGTAATCCCTTGAAGAAGACATCCCCACAGGAAGTAGAGTTTGTGGATTTATATGAAGAGCCCCAAGTACCATCGCCTATTACTACCTCTCCTATACACAGTCCAAGCAGAAGAACCCCAGAAATTGACTTGGCACAACAAGAGTTTTATGACTACATTAAGTCCTTAGAAAAGAGACACGCAGAAGGAAATACAAGTGTTGAAGAGCATCCTACCAGTCCACAAGAACCTCTAGTGAATAATTTGAAGCAAGAAATATATGAACTAGAGATAGCACATCAAGAAAGAAAATGAATGTCTAAAGGAGCAAAACCACTTAGAAAAGGTCATCAATGACAATACTATTCTACATTTGGGCCTATGGTATACAAGAAACTGGTGAAATAGAATGGCTACCTGAACTAGAAAAGTCATCAGTTTCAAGTACAAACTCCTCATGAAGAAACCAAGAATGGAAATCAATTCAAAGAAAGGAAAGAAGAGGAAGTTGGATGTACTGGCAGAGGTATTGGAACAAATGCAGTGAAAAGTGAAGGTTCACAATTTTGGAAATTGCATGAGGACATGCAATGGTCTCTTAGTGGGGGTATGTTGAACCTCAAAACTATTCCTACTTTGACATCTTTTTCCACCATCATTTCTTCTTTTTTTCGCAAATCCATAAACTCAATCAATGATAATTGACATATTTTACATCTGAGAAGGAATTTATATGATATCTATTTTATATTATAATGTTTCTTATTATTTAGATGAATTTTTATAATTAGCTACAAAATTCATGCAATTTTGTAGCTAACATTTGTTTCTACAGCCACCGTTATTGTTTGATAGGTTTCAGGAATAAAATTAAGAAGCGAGTCATATGGGTAGCTTTGAAATGGTCCATATATGGATCGTATCCTAATTACCTATTCAATTTTTAGAAGGATTATGCCTACGCTCGCCGTCAAAGATATGTCGAGAGGAGGAACGAGATCAACGGACGAAGATTTTCAATTTTCTCTTACATAGAAAATTGAGAAAGAGCCATGAAGTCTTTGCTTCTGAATAGAATTCTTGTCTTAGCCTTATTTTTCTTTCCATAGGTGAGGTTGTCTCATATAGTTAATTCAAAAACTTGTATAAATACCAGTTTGTTGAAACCGGGAATAAGCTTAATTTTGTGATAATAATGTGATACGTTTTAACCTCTATTTTATTAATGAAGAAGACCAGTTATAGACCATTGATGCGCAGATAGCCTAAGTAGATTTATACTCATTCTGTTGCAGAGGGCCCCTGCACGGAAAGGAGGTTTTTATAGTCATTTTATAGTTTAATTTACATTCATTTTCAAATCTTAATTTCTCATTGATTCATAGTTAATTTCTCATCGATTCATTGTTTAATTTCATGTTAATTAGTTCCTAAATGTTTTCTGAATTAGTTGTTTACATTCACACACAAGTTGATTGTATCTTATGCTCTCAGGAATTGTTTCATTGTCGTGACTTTGTCAGCTTCCAATTGAAACCATTCTCGCATTTGATTACACAACAACCGTAGGATTTAGATCAAACACTTCATTTACACAATAGATACTATGTCATTCTTTGCTTTCCTTAGTTCAATTTAAATTCAATTAGCATAGTTAGTTCAATTTCATAGTAATAGATGTTATGATTTCGTTCCATGGAATGTAGAATAGGGTTAGATTAGAGTTATATTTTGATTATTTTTAGATAGATTTAAAACTAGGACAGAGTTAGATTAGAATTAAATTTTGATCATTTTAGATAGATTTAAAATCAGATCAGATGATTTTTTTTCATAGAATTAATGTTCTCAATTGATAAATTAGGATATGGTTTTATTTTAATTATGTTGATAGATAGAACATCATTTAGAGATCAGTAGAATTCAATAAGATTTAGAAAAATTCTTTGTTTAAATGCAGAATCAGTTTAATTAGATGTTTTTCTAGCATAGAATAGTCTAACATAGCTCAGATTTTAACCATCCAAAGATTGATTTATTTTTATGCAAAATAGATTAGTTAAATAAAATTTCCTTTTCTTCGTTCTCTTAGATTTTATATTTCATTAATTTCATTAAAGGTAAATTGTAAATCAATTTCTTTTTTTAGAGTAAAAATAACATTTCCTTTTCTTCCTTCTTAAAGATTAAGTTTTCATCATTAAATTTCTTTCAGATTTAGTTGTTTCTTACCATTTAAAGATTTTATCTAAAAGCTTAGATTTCATTCCTTAGATGAATTGTATTTCTTAACATTAGGCATAAAATACAAACCCCCAAAAAAGCAATATATAAAGATACACAATGAAGTAAGAAAGAAGGGCATCTAAGCACATATAGTGCACCACACTTCATGAGATTACTAACCTTGGTCAATAATTTATCATAGAAATTTAAGACATTAAATTGACTAAAAAGGCACCCAAGGTCAATTCTAGGGTTGAAAACCTCCATGAGGGAATCCTGAAGTAGCAAAAAAAGAAAAGAAAACAAAAACAAAAAAATAAAAGATCCTTGGGTAAAAACCTCTGTGAAGCGCCCAATGCACATCTGTGGGTTGAAAACCTATCTGGAGGCAGCACACTTGCCTTCAAAAAAAAAGAGAGAAAAAAGAAAAAAATGAAAAAAAGAGAAAAAAAATACCTATGCACTCATTTGTTTTTATGTTTTGCAAGTTATTGATCAAAGATGGTTTTTGGATCTAGAGGAGAAGTTTTTCTTAACTTATCCCTCTCCTCTTCTTATGCACTCCATGAACCACCATCATGCAACCATTCATTCATTTCACCCCTCAGGTAGGAAAAAAATTTCATATTTTTCTCTGACTGTAATTGCTACAGGAAGTCTGAGAGCTACATGATTCTTGTAGCACTACACGAAACTCATGTAAATGCTACATGAAACTTATTGATGAGGAAATGAGCTCTCTAAAATATTTATAAACTTCAAGGAGAGCATGATAATTTTTTTTTCCTGTACCTACCACTCCTAACCCCTCATTTCACTCTATGCACAAGGATTCACTCTTTAAACCCTATGTTGAACCATTAGCAATTAGATCATTCGTAACTTGACATGAGATCTCTCCCCTTACCTATCCACCACTCCATTCATTCCATGACTCCATTCATAACCTCCATAAACTATTTCCCTTCATTTATAAGAAATATAAAGAAAGAAGAAGCAAAAAGAAGACTGCTACAGGGAATTGGAAAGTTTCCTGTAGCAATTATGTGCATAGCACAACAAAGACAAAGGTTGAAGAAAATTTGATGAAGATGGCTCCAAAATACCACCAACAGACTCCATGAGAGCGAGTACACCAGCCAAGGCACCTGAAGACCTCCATGCAGCACCTATAAGAATAAAATACAAAAATAACATTAAGCATCTCACTCATAAAAAAATCAACTCACTTAGAAAACAAGCAGCTCACTTAGAAAACAAGATGCTCACTGATAAAATAAACAAAAAAACAAAAAAATAACAAGAGGAAGATCATGTATACAACCACCAACTCTAGATCCTTCCACCAACTTATTCTGCAATAGACCAGCATCAGGTAGGCTCAAGTATGGCCCTTCACCTCTCGCTATGCATTCATAATGACCAAAATAGTTTAATGCCGAGGTTTAGAGACTTAAAAGGAAAAAATGGTGGCCAGTTAACTTGGCCACCTTCATGAAGTTAAAATGGAGGAAAAGTAAAAGGTACATGCCACCTCGTCAAGTCAAATCAAGTCAAGAGGGAGAGAATAAGTATGAGGAGGTGATTCCTAGGCTGAGAAATCATTAACTGGAGTGGGACCAATAGTCTCAAAGAGGAAAACTTGTGTTAAGTATGTGTTAGTACCCTGCTCCAAATTTAGTGAAAAATACCATAAAGGTGAGTTTTACCTCATTATCACCATTTCACTAAGCATTTCGAGAGAAGTGGGAGAAAATGAAGATAGAGGAGCCATTAAAATAAGAATCATCGAAGTCTGAGCTTACATGCACCATCGTGCTATAGGAAATAATGAATTACTACAGTCAACTACACAGGCAGATCAACAAGGATACAGAGAGAAAAATGAGTCACCTTTGGGTGAAATTGCTTCCTAAGGCCACCATATCCCAATAAAAAACACCAGAGGACAGAGGTAAGTGGTTTCCACCCTCCATAATTGAAGTTTCTCCATGAAATTTACGCACAGTTAGTTATAATTTGGAAATTAAAGGGTAAAAAAAATTGCATTTTTTTTAGACCATAATCTCCAAGACCTCTTCACATAACTCTCAAACATATTTCCACCTTCCTATCAAAGCCATAAAAATGGGAGGGGGATTCAACAGAAGGGATCCCACTAACATTAAAAAAACAAGGCAACATCCTTAAGTCATGGAAATTTTCAGAAACCACCAATGGCTAGGTTTCCTTGAGATTTTGAAATTTTTTGATGAGGAGATAGCTCGAGAGTTTGCAGTGGCTCTGCAATCACACTCAGAGGAGAGAGCCACCACTGTGATTAGGGGCCTAGCCATCACACTTTCACCTGAATTAATAATTAGGGTCACCACTTTTCCCTTAGGAGTTAAGTGGGTTAAAGAAAGGATGCTAAGCACTACAGCCAAGAAAAGCTTCTTTCTACCAGGAGAAGAATACATTGAAGAGAAGAATGGAGTGAGGAGAGAAAGCCTTCCATACCCCTGGGATGGAGTAGCCTTCCATATCATGGAATTCATTTCTTGTGAAGGAAAACTTAGTGTAGTCTATGGGTACCATTTTATGTTATTGAATGAACTTAGGTTTCAAGGAGAACTCCATCTAGAACATAGATTTAAAATCCTTCATTTCCTCTTGAAATCAATAATAGACATGAGAAAAAATGTGAGGGAAAGTAAATACCACCATTTGGCTCATCATGGCCTTATAAAATGGATAGTGGATGATGCTATGAGAATATTAAGCCTCCCTACATCTTGGTCCTCATTCATAGACATGGATAGGGAAGTCTTCATAGCCACACAAATAGGATAAACCTCTACCTCTAGTCTTAGAGAGAGGGAGATAGAGGAAGAAGAAGAGGAGGTAGAAGAAGAAGAAGAGGAGGTTGAAGATGAGGAATAAAAATAAGAAATGGAGGTTGAAATAGAAAACACAGTGGCATTAGAAATAGAGAAGGAAGAGACTAAGGGGAATAAGGAAGAAAAGACAGAGGAGAAGAAAGTATTGGACCCTATGCTAGGTAGTGATACCTCCCCTCAGGACACTAGCATGTCACCAGACATAAAAAAATCAAGAAGTGGATGCTACCCTAGCCACTTTGAGCACTCCTGTGAAAAAATGAGGAAGAGGCAAACACCCATGTATTTCAGGACTAGGAAGAGTCAAAGGGTGAGGCAAGGGAAACCACAGACTCCAACCAAAAGCCCTATTTCCATTGAGGAGTCACCCAAGAAAAAAGATAAAATAAGGATATAAGAAGGAAAGGTTCAAGAGGCCACCTCACCTCTAAGGACCCCTGTGATCTACATAAGAAGACATTCAACAAGGTTGGCATCCCATAAACACTTAACAACCCCCACAGACCCTCAAAAGACTGAAAAAGCGAGAAAAATAAGCAAGAGAGGATCTTCAACAGGAAAAATAGAGTTTGATATAGGAAACTCTGTCTTTGATACAATAAAATCTAACAGATCTAGAATCAAAGAAAAAGACCTTGGTTGAGGTTGAAAAGACAACCATAGATGGGAAAGAGGTCCAAGAAGTTGAGGTAAAAAAAAAATATGAAGGTGTTGTGCTATGCAACAACTCCCCCCCATTTTTATTTTTCAAAAATAATCTAGACCTTTGATAAATAGAAATAGGGACCCCTATTAAAAAAATATTTTTCATTTTAGATAAAAAAATTAAACTCCCAAAAACATTATTTCTTTTGTTTAATAAAAAACATAAAAAAAAAAGAAATTAATAAAAACATCCTTGAAAATACCCTATCGCAAATCGCATCCTGCATGATCTTTTCTCATTAAAAGATAAGTAACAAAACAGAAAAATACCGATTTTGCAATCAGTGATCGGGTTTTCGCAAGTGACAGCAGAAATCGCACATCGCGAATAAATATTTGAAACTTTAAACAAACTTTACCAAAATTCCGATATTGCGACAACTCAGATTTTGCGATATTCCGAAATTGCGATTTTGCGATTTCACGATATCATGAAATCACATATCGCACAAACAAAATTTAATATGCTTCATAAAGATAGATTCAAAAGGTGCGATGCAATAGATTTGACAGGATTTAAATAAAGGTCTTACGTGAAATAAATCACGTCAGGAATAATTAAGTGTGTTTTATCATCCCAATGCGAATAGTTATTATTTGGTTACAAATAATTAATGGAGCAGCTGCTTCCCAGATATTTTATTTTCGAATTGGTCATTTCAAATATATCTTCCATCATTTGATCATTCCTCTATTTTTATAGGGATTTTCCTTCAAGATATGTCCATCTACAAGGTAATGCAAAAGCATAGCAAACAGACTGTTTCAGAAGAAGAATTCACAGAAATGTCGCCAATAGTCTCAGATACAGTTTGCACTGCTGATGGAGGTGCCACAAATTGGCAAGCTATCTATACTATTCTTGAAGACGAAGAACCTAAAGCAGTGGAGGTCAAAGCGACTACTGATGATGCAAGACCCTCAAATTTACGGTTTAAAGATATTGCATATTTCGTCCTTCATAGGATAGCAGAAAGGGCTACTCTTTTACCATATACCGACATGATTAGGTGGGTGCTTGACAATTCAACAATCAAGGACAGACAATTAAAAATCACTAAGAATGAAATCTTAGGTTCTTTCAGAGCCGAAGACTTGAAAATCATGTACAAGCTACCTGACCCAGAGGACATCTATGATAATAGATTTGTTGAGAAATTTGCAAAGAATAATGAGGACCCTTTCAAGACAATTCAGGGTTGAAGGAAACTCGACAACAAGTTCAAACATGAGAAATCAGGTATGTACCCTATCGCCTCACTGGAAAACCCCTACAATTTTGCAGCCGCGATGCTATGAAGATTATATGGTCTCCCTGATAATACCAAATTCTTCATAAATTGGCTTCCCCTTGATTGATTCATGTGTTAACTCCCATATCATGAATTGGGCAACCATTCTTTCTGAAAATATAGCTAAAGCGATTAATGAATATCACCAGACAAGAGCTTCTTCCTCTAAACCCGTCCCTCAATTTTTCATGAGTGCATATATTTTTGATGCTATTTGCTTTTCTACCAGTTTTCCAGTTATGGGTTGGAAATGGACTCCTGAGGATCGCATTCCTATTCATTTGAATCATAAAGAGGTATGGGAGCATCATTATGCACCACATTTTCATAGGCTATGTTATTGAGTTGTATTACCGTTACATCAATTCATGTTTGACAGAGTGAGCCCTAGGTTCACTAAGGAAGCCCTTGCAAACCTTTAAATGATAGGCATATGTTTTGTTGAAGAATCATTTTCATATATTAGAGTATTTGGAAGCTCCGCTCCCCCACATATTCTTCCTTTGTATGTTTCTGATAAATTAATGGCAAGAGAAGTCACTTACCAATCTGTTAGTAATGGACTCACCAAATATTTGAAGGATAGTAAAAAATCCTTATGGCCAAGTTTTCCACTTCAATGTGGTACATTTACCCTCAGAAACTTCAATCATGCATTGAAAGAATGTCAGAATATTGAGCTTTTGAAGCTCCCCGTTTTACCCTCAAGGCAATTCGACCCAGAGAAGATTGCTAACAAGTTTACTCAGTCAGTTAAAGTCAAACCCATCATACATACTGGTGATAGATTTGAAGACATTTTGCAATCAGTTGGGACTTTTGAAAAAGTCCAAATTTTTTTCAAATTAAACCTAAATCCAGGAGAAATACAAAGATTCAACGAGTATAGAGAACAAAGACTCAAACGTATCCCTCAAAATGTCTTAGTTACCAGTTATACAGCTGAAGCAAGCAAAGAAATCAGGACAGAACAAACCGATTCACAAAGTCAGAGTGAATTAGATAAAATATGGACTCCAGTTAGCAACACATTGATAAATATCCCAGAGGTATCATATTCACAAAATGATCCAGGTGGATATTGGTGGTCACCCGCCTATTCCACTTGGGGCTCCACCATTGTCTATTTCATTTTTTCAGTTTCGGCACAGTTTACTATTTTTAGCAGTTTTTCGGGTCCTAAACTTCCGGAGCCGTTTTGAGGCCCTAAACGACGTTTTTTGGGAAAACGGAGGGCAACATGGGTCCATGGACCGATGTTGCCTATTCCAAATTTGTAGTCCTCGGATAGATCTTTCCAACGAGGTATGGTACGCGTCAAACGGATATCGTATGCCAAAGTTACGCCCCTGGGAAGTTGAAACACCAATTTACCCAAACGGGGCCCATAGTTTTGGCGCTTCATCTCCTAGGGTTAGGGTTTTGACTGTTTAGGATTTCCCATTGTTTCTAAATAATAAATAGGCCCTCGAGCCTCATTGTAACTCAGTTCAGAGGCCTGTAGCCGCCACATCTCTTCTCAGAGATAGCTACCAGCGCCCTAGCTAGTTTTATTTCCATTTTTTCTGTAAGCAAATTTCAGTTCTTTGATATTAATGAAATGAAGTGTTATTTCCGCTGCATCTCTGTATTTATGGTTATATGTTTATTCTATTGCGTTCCTCAATAAATCCGGATCACAAAAATATACAGAATTTCACACTCCAAAGGGACAAACAGTTTCAGTAAAAGAAATCATTGAGAGTGTTGGGATAACATCCCAAGAAACAAAATTCATTCATGTGTTTCCAACTGATGAGATTGTTCTGAAGGTGACTGATATCCCTTCACTAGATGTATTCTACAACCCTCTCCATAAAGCTGTAGTAAGGAAACAAAGAAAAAGGAGAAGGATTGAAACACCTCTAGGAAATGAAGTAATGGAAGTTGTATGGAAAGACACTCCTTTAAATCCAATTGAAAATTTGACTCGGCTATAAAAATTTGCTGGAGTATACACTACTGTAACGATGGATAAGGCAGTGGAGGTATCCATTTTAGTTCAAGAAAAATATGATAAGATAGTGTAGCTACAGCAGCAATTGGATGAAGAAAGGAGCAGCCTCAATCAGAAGGTAGAGCAGCAACTCCTCAAATTTAAGCAAGATATGGAAATGCTTAAGATAAGTCATGAAAATAACTTATCTAGCAAAAACACATTGATTAATGAATTGAGAGAAGAGCTTACAAAATATGAAGGTATTCCTATTGCAAAAGAATTCATAAAAGAAGCAATGGCATTGAATGCCTTACTCTCAAAACAACAAAACATGTTTATCTTATAGATGTCAGACATAATCCCACACTTGGAAATTAGTGAAAAACTGACCAATACAGTCATTGTCCAGAGAATTGAGTTTAATGAACTCAGTACTAAAATTTCTGATTATATTGAATGGAAGGATCAGAGGAATTGATAAAGTCAAGTCTCCCAAAGATCAAAGAAACTTTCAAAGATATCTTTTTTACTAACTGGGATGCACAAGTAAAACAAACAGAGTTGGCCATAGCGAGAGAAGTAGGTATATCAAAGAGTATGGTCAAAATGATTAACTACATGTTGCATACCTCTAGTTTGATTAAAGAAGGAAATCACAATCAATTCCTGATATCAGGAATTTAGAAAAAAGTTGGAAAAACCCAAGTCAACTCTGAGAAGAAACGCTTGCACAACTGAAGAAGACTGATTATGAATCATACTGGAAATTACTGGTTAAACTGCGTAGTCAAGTAATGACATTGAGTTTCTCTCTGGATTCCATACAGAAAATGCAGCCACTTTTATAGGATGCTATATTTGCTGGGAAAATGAAGACGCAGTTCGGGAAGCCTCCACAGGTTCAGCCAATGTCAAGTATTTGTGAGAAAAAAAGAAGAGCTAGCAGTAATCTATTATCGGGCATGATTATAAGTTAGTTTATTTTTAATAATTTCAATTTTAGCAAATAGGCACTAAGAATGAGGAAGGTTGTTTGAAACAACCTCATAGGATATTTTGTATAATCTATTTTTGTAGGTAGTTAATGTAGTATTTAAACCCTTCTCATGCATTTAGAGAAAGGTCCAGAATTTTATTGAGAAAATTTACACAGAATGATTTATTGTAAGTTTGTAGATGCCTCGATGAAATAATGGAACATGGTTTTTTCAGTTATACATCATTTTGTTGATCACTGTTGATGCACTTTTGTGTTCTTAGAAGGATTGATTGTGGCCTATTATTGTTGATCAAATGAACATGACAGTATACATCTGGTACTATTATCATGTATGCTAAATTCTATTTTAAACATTAGTGATAAGTTCAAATTTCATGAATTATGTATGAAATCAATTGTTTCTGTTTGAAATATCAGTTGCACTATTGTACGATATAAAGATAGAAATTGATTTATTTTATATATGATCATCAGAATATATGCGATATGTTTTACAGTTTCTTTTGATTAACTATTTCTCAAAAGAATCATCTTACAAAGTATTAATTATATTAAGTCTCTGATTGATCTAAATCATCACAGACTGAATAGACATCATTCTAAATTGCATGAAATTAGTATTATCCCGGGCTAGATTAGATTAGACTTAATTCAAAGTTTTTGCATTCTAAAATAATTTAGTTTTAGTTTTTAGTAATTCTTTATGCAAATATTTTGAGAGAAATCCAACAATCATACAAAAACCCAAATCTGGGAAATTGGTCCCATTACACCCAGTTAGAGCCACTATCCCAAACATAAAGGAACTGCTTTAAGGTCCGGACCGGGTGGTTATCCCCCTTGTTGTTGCCATAGATTTCTAAGGCCTCAACATTTTTGGCACTAGAAGGAGGGCTTGACTATGAATGGCATATAAATCTAGACCTCAAACTAGAAGCCCTCATAAGAGTCGATCTCCCCAAAAGCATCCTACAACTTCCCGATCAAACTATAAATCACCAACTCAGAAATCGAAAATTGTAGACACTTTCCCCTCATCTCCTGAAATATTTTGACAATCATCTGCTTCAGAATTCACTCCTGAGTCTCCCAAAGTTCAGTATTTAATTCAGAAATTAGAAGGAATATCTATTTCTGCAGAAAAGCCTGTTAATCCAGAAGCTTCTGAAGAAAGCTTTACGTCCCTAATCAAAGAAACTGGTATATTAAACCCATCCAAAAGTGAAAGACTTGGGATTCCTCCTTTTGAATTTCCAATAGAATCACATAGAATTTTTTTTTCTATATATAGATCTATTATAGCATCATTTTTCACCCTCTGGTGATTCATGATTGTCTTTATGGCTTTGGGCACCCATTCCCACAGACTTGAACAAAATTCACTAAAAAACAGTGTTAAAATTCCCATACACGGGTATGCCCAGACTTTTCCGCGTGTATACGCGAGTCCACATGTACTTTTCCGCGTATGCTATTAAAATCATTAAAAAATATATTAAAATTCCCTATTTTTGGGCTGGGTTGATGGTTACTCCAGTAGTTCAACCACCCCAGCACGTGGCCAACTGTTTCCAACTGATTGAAACTACTTTGAGGGAGTATAAAAGCCCCTCATGTGCATGGCCTAAGGGAGAGAGAAATTTTATAGACATTATACTATGTTGGAATCCCAATTCAAGTCTGAATTCCCGTGCCTCCTGCACTTTCCCAGATTTATACAGGAAACCCTTGTTTCCTGGAGATGTTCATCCATTTATATGCCATCTCAAGTGCACAAGTCTTGAAAGTATCTTAGCGAGGCAAGGGCGGGACGGATCCGGATGACGGTCTGTTCGAAGATCGTGGAAGGATTTAGGTGATCTCTCCACTCTTTATTTATGTACATGCTGTTCGTAATAATGAAGAACCATCTTGTTCCTGAACTTATGTGTTAATATCTATTTGCATATGTGAAAAGATTGATTATTAAGCATTTATTATGGTTTATATAATGTTTCACATGGATTACACTAACGTTTAGGAGAAATATATGTTGTACAACTAGGTTTCCGTGCATGTTCTTTCTTGTTTTCCAGGTTAAGGAGGAAGAAGGGTTGCTGGGGGTTTGGACCCCGTGGGATCTACATCGAACGTAGGACTACGGGTGAGTCCTACTATCATTGTTATCTAGTTTTTAGCATTTAAGTATGGTTGTGTGTGAGTCCTTCTGAATAGCATGCCCTGATCTATGGAGGTTTTGACCCAAAAAACCTCTAGGGTGTTTTTCCCCGAAACAGAACTGGTGACTGTGCTGGGGACCACATTCTTGTGATTCCCCTGTTGGGTGGTTTCAGCTGTTTGATAGGTTTCCAACAGTTTTAACTTTTATTTCCAGTCCAGTTAACTTTTTCTCAGTCAGACTAAAGTCCTGGTTTCTTATCCAAGCTTGATATTTTTTAATTATCATTATTTACCTTTGAATACGCGGGTTTGTCTGCACACAGACGCATATACACGCATTTTTTGTTAAAGGTAGTTGCGTATACGCGAGTTTCCTTTAGCACAGTCGCGTATGCACGCTTGTTTCAAAACTGTCAAGTCGCGTATATCCTGGTCAATTTTGAAATTTTTGATTTCTTGGCTTTTTAGTCTTCTCTGACTGTGGAGACCTATTCCTGCAGTGTCTTTGTGTCCTCTAGATTGTGTTGAAAGTGGTATTTGGTCTTTTCTCTCTCTTGTTTGGTTGTAAACTAGCTTATTTGGCAAATCTTGTTTCTTGTGCTGGCATTTCTGGTTCGAGTACCAAGATCTCTTCCTAGGGATTCTTGGTTGTTCTGCTTCATCAGAATAGAGAGCTTCTACTCATTTACTCTTTCATACCTTTGTGTCTTGCTTTGAGCTTTCATTTTTGCCTGTTGTTTGGTTGGTTTTCTTGAGTTCAGTTGACTAGGTCTTGCTGCAATTTTTGAAGAGTATTTCTTGGTTCTTTGAAGTTTTTGTTTTCCGCAAGGTTGTACTATTCCTCTAGGCTGAGTGATTGAGTTTATTGTCCTATCTTGCTCATATAAATCTTGCTACTAGCTAGCTCTATAAGGTTTAGAGCATTTTTGAAGTTTTTGCTTGAAATTCAGAGTTCTTTGGCTTGGGATTTGATAGTTTTTCTTGGTCTTTTCGAGCTCTTCCATTTTATAAAACTCAAAAGCTCAAAAAACATTTTGTTTTGTCATTTGCTTTTGTTTTGCATTTTTGTTTTTGTTTTTTTATATTTGTTGAAGCTTTGTTGAGGTTTCTTGCTTTTGGTTTTTGACTTGATTTTGGAAAGGAATTGTCATTGGTTTCTTCCTCTTGTTTCAAGCATTTTGGTGTCTTTATATTAAGAGTTTCTGATTTTGGGAACTAGCTTTCTAGACAACCAAAAAGAGATAAAACTGAAGGATTTCTGGGAAATTTCTCTCTGCTTTAGTAGATTTTGCATCTTAGAATTTGCATGCTCTTAGTGATTTGCATCAGGTGCACTTAAGCATTTAGTCATTTTCGTAGTTTTTGTGAGTGTGAAGTTTGTTATCTGAAAAGAAAAATAAAATTTTTTAGTCTCGTAGAACCTGTGTAGAAGTTGCTTTTCATCGAAAGACAATAACTGCATTTGCATGTAGTTTGGTTTTTATTAATTTCTTTTCTGCGTCAAAACACCACAAGTTTCATTTCCGTATCCCTTTGACTTAACATAACGGCCAATTAAAATAAGCGATATAATTTAAAAGCAACTAGCAAGTTTTTTAAGTGTCATACACCAACTAGTTAGGTTGTAGGGCCTTGGATTAGGTGAGTGGAGAGTTAACTCTCCAAGGCCGCTCAAACAAAACATAGAAGTTGATTAATTGAGCGAAATCCAACTTCGTTAGGTGGACCGGGAAAGCTCTCCTCCAGAGAGTCAAGCGCGAGGGGAAGTGAAGGCTGAGAAGAGGGATACCCCCTCTCCGATTAGCTGAATCTGACCTCAAGACCGTTCTGCCCGGCTTCTGACACGGATTGGTGCCCATAGTTTCCACTCCTAGGTTCCACATAGGTGACTGCGGGGGGGAATACCCGTGGTACCTGAGGCAGACGTCGTATCACTTCCAGCAGTACTTTTGGGGGGTGCCCTTGCAAAGCTTGGGTACTTGTGCCGGCAAAGGATGTTGTTAGGAGGTCGGCGTAACTGTTTCTATTACCTTCGCTAGTAGGCCTGGGCCGTAATTATCCCAGACTACTTTCGGGAGGTCCTATATTTTGCTTTCCTGTATTTTGGTGTCCGGTCCTAATCACCTGGAGTGGAAATACTTGAAGGTTGTTTGCTTGATTGTATCTCAGGGATTTTCTTGTAGTGAGTGCTCTTTGCTCCTAGCTTTCTTAGCTTTATATTTTTTGAGTCTAATTAAAATTTGTTAAAGTGGCTGATCAAGCGCCTCGTCGATCGAGGAGAATCTGGGGGTTATCTCCCGCAAGTCCAGAGCCTTCTTCAAGAAGGAGTAGGAGTATTTTAGCATGTGAATATCACCCTGTGACGTCTGATGCAGTGGAGAGAGATCCTCCACAAGGGTCTGAAGGTTTTGTAGTTGATTCTGGTGTTGGTTCCGAGAGGAGCGTTCCACTCACCTTGCGAGTTTTATCTCCGTAGGAAGAAGATTTTCAAATAGAGGAAGTACCTGAACCCTCTGTGTGACTTCCATCTCCTCTTCCTCCTGATTATCCGTTCGTTGTTGAATACATCAGACCTGAGTCAGAGAGACCGGAAGATCCTCCGTATTATACATACCTTTCGATGGCCACGACTGGGAACGCGGCTTCTGCTGTGAGTGCTGCAGGCATTCAGACTCCTGCTTCTGTTGAAGGAGGGGGCACTATTGCTATATCTTCGATTGCTTCTAGTGCTGCTATGTTTGGCTCTGGTTTCACCCAAGCACATGCTTCCCAATCTAGTCCCTTCTGTTTTGGAATGCCCACTAGTGGGATTCCTTCTTTTTCCTTTTCCGCTACTGTAGCTGGATCTACACCCATGTCTTCCATGGCTAGTGGATCAACTTCTTTTCAAGGTTTCCCCTTGGGAACTGGACATATTCCTAGTTCGAATCCTTCTTTAGGGTCCTTTCCATTTACTTCTCAGACTCAGAGTTTCAACCCTTGGTCTGGAGGTCAGAATTCGACTACTTTTACAGGTTGGAACCCTGTATTCACTACAGTGGGGGCAGGGAATCAGTTTTATGCTGGTCACCGAAGATACTTCTTCCTTCGTCAAGTTTATCGTGTATATATCTTTCTCTTGGAGGACTATCGAGAACTTTCCTCTTCATTTAATATACCGAAGGGGGGGGGGGCGGTACGGGCTTTCGGTAACTACTGCGTTGAGAGGGTTCTTCTCCCCGCCTGCAAGTTCATGCAACAACACGGTGCCTCATAGTCCGGAATCGTATTTTCGAATGTGAGAATCCATCCCATCAAGGATGGAATCCTCAGGCTCCTCCTCGTTTACCTTTTTTGGCAACTTTGAACTTGCCAGATTTGTCGAAATTGACGAATGATCCGATCCAATATAGTCCGGGTGGCCTCCGGTTCCGACCAAACTACCTTCAGACATTCCAAAGTTTGAAGGCAAGAATGGATAGGATCTGGCTGATCACATCACCACCTTCCATTTATGGTGTTCATCTAACTCCTTGATCGATGATTAAGATTAGGTTGGAATTGTTGACCGCCTGTAGCGAATATTTTGAAAATGGTATATTGAGCTAAGCAGGGGAAGTTTTGCTAAATTTGGAGAACTGATTAAGCATTTCTAGACCATTAGGATGATACGGGTATGAGCAACGGGTGAACTCTGTTAATTTTAACGGATGAACGCAACCACATTTCGACCATGTTAGGGAATGGAGGAGAAGAAGGGCTTGTTAAAAGCTCATATTCCGAGAGAATTCATACAGATAGTTTATAAAAATCAACAGGTATTAGAATGTTCGAAAGATGTATCCCTCTGGGGGTATTTCGAGGGTATGCCATTTGATGCCCAACGAAATTTCGGAATTGATATATTCTCAATACGAAAGGTTATTACGTATTTTGTGTGCTCTGTAAATTAAAGAGCTCAAGCTAAGCCTGGTCCTCATGGTGACGGACTGATTGGATCAATCAATAGTGGAGCAGCCAACCTGCTTACTCAATTGCAGCAATTGTCTTTACAATCTGCTCCTTCTGGTCAGGTTGTGCCTGCTGAGTCATCGCCTTCCCAATCTTTGTCGATAAATGTTGTCCAAGCTTATGATCCCAAAGGAAATCAACAATTCGAAGGGAAGAAGAAGAGACGAAATAATAAGAAAAAGGGCAAGAATGGGAAGGGTAATGCGAATAAAACCAACGAGCATGTTGGTGAGGGCCAAAAGGATAAAAAGAAAGTGAAGTTTCCATGAAAGCTGTGTGCTAGAGACCATCTTACGCACCTTTGCCCTAAAATTCAAGATGCGCAGCGCTTGTTAGCTCAGCAGGGTTCTTCTAGTTCCCAGGCTGTGTTAACAAACCCTTTTCCCCAAGGGCAACAACTAGTTGTTGGCGCGAATCAAAATCCTGGGGCTTCCTCTGGGGGCACCCAGGAAGGGGAAATTCCATCAAACATATTCATGATGAGTGCTCACGTGGATGTCGCTACGAGATCCCGTGATTATGGCGGAGAAGAGTCTTCGAAAGCTAAGGATGCTCCTAATTCTACTGAGCCGCTTCACATTACAAGGCCTACTGTTGAGTCTATGCCTCGGATGCCCAAAGCATCTACTAAGCATTCAACGGTTAATCCAAATGCTAGGGCTGCCCAGAACTACTCTATTGTGGAAGATCTGGCGCAGAGTCCTTGTGCTATGTCGGCTTTAGAGGTGCTCCAGTCTTGTCCGGCTCAGCGCAGTGCTTTGCTCACTGCCATTGGGGCTATTGATCCGAAAAATTCTCTTCTGATTACATTTGATATGACTAATTTTAAGAAGAGACTCCCCCATCATATGGCTTTTCATATTAAATCATCGTACCGGAAGTGCAACATCTTTCGGACGGTTGTTGATGAGGGTGCTTCCACATGCGTGATGTCTCTCACATGTTGGAAGACGATTGGATCTCCCAAAGTTGTTCCATCTACCACTCTTATGACTGCGTTTGATGGTCATTCTCACAGACCACATGGTATTGTCCCAGCTTTGCCTATCTGTGTTGGGGGAAAAACTGTGAATATAGAGGTTGAGGTAGTTGATGCAAGCTTGGACTACAACCTTCTGTTGGGGAGAAACTGGATTTATGAGATGGATGCCATTGCATCCTCATTATTTCGGATTATTTGTTACCCTCACGAAGGGAGGATTGTTACAGTGGACCAACTAGACTGTCCTCCTGTAGACCCGAATGCATCTACTGACTCATTTGTTCCAAAGTTGGATAATACTAAGGCGCCTGTTGAGAATTTAGGGGTTGGAATGTATTCTTCCTTGATGGGTACCTTCGATATTCCTCCTCCTACAGTTCATTAAATGCAATTTCATCCTCCAAGGCTCCTCTTCGAAGAGAGTTCTTCAGAACTCATTATTTTTCGGACCCTTGGACCTTACCTTCCCCTACTGCCACATTAGCGGAAGGTCAAGTGGGTGGAATGGCATTTCGATATACTGCGGTGGTTGTATCGATTTATTGTTGACCTGCGGGGAATCCGTGACTGCTCTCCTTTGAAGAGTTGGAGGGAGATGTGGCTCCGGCTTGGACACTTAGTTCTTCTTCTGCCCAGGATTTCCTTAATACCACTCTTCCATCTGAAGAGGCCATCCTGGAAGCTATGACTGGTATAGATAGACCGTGGGATGATTTGCATCATCGGTCTTACTTTTTACCTGATTTGAGTGAAGTTGAAACAAGTTTTCCAAGTCCTCCATCTCCTGGTCCTGTTCACCCAGTCCTGAACCCTTTAGCACCAACACAGGTTTATGCTGAAGGGAACATGGCTGTGATTTCTCCTACTATCCCGGTGAACATTTCCAGGGATCCCAATATTATTGAGAATGTCTTCATCGGAGTTGAATGTTCCCGTGAAGAGATTCAGATTTACACCGAGCTCTTTAAAGAGTATAGGGATGTATTCGCTTGGTCTTATGAGGAAATTCCTGGTATAGATCCATCTATTGTCTAGCATGAGATCAAGACTTACGAAAACGCTAAGCCTGTGAGGCAAAAACTTCGTTCGGTCAATCCTAGGAAGGTAGCAACTATCAAAGCTGAGGTGGAGAAGCTGCTTAAGGCGGGATTCATTTTCCCTGTTCCTTTGACTAAATGGGTTTCAAACCTTGTTCCCGTAGATAAAAAACAAGGAACAATTTGAGTTTGCATTGATTTCAGAGACCTCAATAAAGCATGTCCTAAAGATAATTACCCCACACCATTTATCAATCAGATCATTGACGAGTGTGCCGGTAATGAGATTTTCTCCTTCATGGACGGTTTCTCCGGATATAATCAGATTACTATCCGTCCTGAAGATCAGCATAAGACTGCCTTTATTTGTCCCTGGGGTACTTTTGCTTACAAGAAGATGCCTTTTGGTCTTAAAAATGCTGGGGCTACCTTTCAGCGGGCCATGTCATATGCCTTCCACAACATTAAAAATATTATCGAGGCATATTTGGATGATTTAGCTGCTCATTCTCGAAAGAGGATGGATCATCCTGCTCACCTCCGTCAAATATTTGAACGATGTCGTTTCTATAAGATTAGGTTGAATCCGAACAAGTGCGTTTTCGCGGTTACATCCAGTCTGTTATTGGGATTCATTATGTCTAGAGAAGGGATTAGGATAGATCCCTTCAAGGTTGAGGCAATACTTCAGTTGCCTCCCCTGTCCTCTGTTTGTCAACTTCAAAGTCTACAAGGAAAGTCTAATTTTCTTCAGAGATTTATCATAAATTATGCTGAAGTTACCAAGGGATTTATGAGATTGTTGAAGAAGGGAGTTCCATTTTTTGGGATGACTTCGCTCAATGCTCATTCGATGCTTTGAAAAAAGCATTGACCTCTGCTCCTTTATTGAGTCCACTTGATTATAGCAGGGATTTCCTTTTGTATTTGGCAACAGCAGAATCTACTATTGGTATGGTTCTGGTTCAGGAAGATGATGCTCTTGCAGAGCATGTTATATACTATCTTAGTCGAGGCTTGGTAGGACCTGAACTCCGGTACACTCTGATAGAAAAGTTAGCTTTAGAAGCAGTTCATGCTATGCAGTGACTCCGACATTACATTATTCTACGAAAAACTTATGTTTTGGCAGCAGCCAATCCATTTCAGTTTGTCCTCAGTAGGCGAGTGATTGGAGGCAAATACAATAGATGGATTGTGATTTTGCAGGAATTTGATCTTGAGTTTATGTCTGCCAAGTCCAAGAAATCATTGGTTTTTGAGGAATTGATCTCCGAGTTGCCCTGTGGGGATGAGATAGTCTATGATGAATCCTTCCTGGATGAACATTTGTTTCTTATCTCTCCACAGGATCCTTGGTATGGAGATATAATTGTGTATCTTCAGACTGTGAAGTTTCCCTCTACTTTTTCGAAAGATGAGCATCATAAGTTGCGTCACTTGGCTAAGAGTTACTTGATCATTGGTGATGCTTTATACCGTCGAGGGGTTGATTCAATCCTGAGACGTTGCTTAACTCTCGAAGAAGATGAGGCTATGCTCAATGATTTCCACAGTAGAGCTTGTGGTGGTCATTTATCTGGGCTTGCTACAGCCCAAAAGATCTTGCGTGCTAGGTACTTTTGGCCGTCGATTTTCAAGGACTGTATGGAGTCGGTCAAAAAGTGTCATCTGTGTCAAGTTTATACTCGAAAAATGCGCGCTCATCCAGCTCCGCTTTTTCCAGTCATTACTGTCGGTCCCTTTACAAAGTGGGGTATTGATTATACTACTTGTAACCCGCCTTCGGCTAAAGGTCACAAATACATTATTGTAGCAGTAGACTACTTTACGAAGTGGGTCGAGGCTATGCCTACTTTTGGGAATGATGGTGAGACTGCAGCTCTTTTTCTTTTCAACCAGGTTATTGCTCGTTTTGGTATTCCTAGAGATATTTTCACTGATCATGGCAGTCATTTTCAGAATAGCATGATGGCTGAGTTGGCTCTAAAATTGGGTTTCCGGCAGGAGCATTCATCTCCATATTATCCTCAAGCCAATGGGCAAGTGGAAGCCGTGAATAAATCCTTGAAGACAATTCTTCAAAGGACAATTGATAAAGCTAGATCCAAATGGCATATTATGCTATATCCTGCACTTTGGGCATACAGGACGTCAGTGAAAACTGCAACTGGCTTTACTCCATTTCAGCTAGTGCACGGGTTGGAATCTGTATTTCCCATTGAATGTGAGATTCCTTCTCTTAAGTTAGTTGTTGAACTTCTTCCTGACACTTCTAGTCTTGAAGAATGGCTCCTTCATCTGGAACATCTCGATGAGCAGTGTCGAGATGCCGCCACGATGAATGAAGCACATAAAAACCGAGTTAAAGTTCAATACGATAAGGCGGTCAAGCCTAGGGTTTTTTCGGAAGGTGACCTTGCTTTGGTCTATGCCCAAGAAAAAGATGCCCTGGGGGCAGGAAAGTTTAAGTCTATGTGGTATGGCCCCTTTATTGTTAAAAATTTCTTAAGAAAGGAGCATATACCTTGGTTGATTTTGAAGGAAACGAGTTGCCGGAGCCCAGAAATGGGCTCTATTTGAAGAAGTATTATGCCTAGGCTTCGGCCTGGCATGTTGCTTTTGTATATAGTAGTTTTGTTTTGTACATATCTGGTTGATTTTCGATCTTTGATGGGTTGGTGATGTTTTTGATCTGCTTTGGCAGGTTGTGTTGGATGTCATGAGTCATTTTGGTTTCGCCGATGGTGCTAGTAGACACACTCGTAACTTAGCTTCCGCGGCTTAGGTGCTTCATTATCCATCCGGTCAGCTGTTAGTATCAAGAGGGGTCTGCATTGGTCCTGCTTCCAATAATATAGCAGAATACACTGCAGTTGTTTATCTACTCTCGGAAGCAATATCTTTGGGTGTTGATTCGTTGGTAGTTTTCTTGGACTCTCAGCTGGTGGTGTCGCAGTTGAACAATACTTATCGAGTTCGAGATCCATTTTTACTCCGGTTGTTCTTGAGGGTACGTTTGTTACAAAGATCATTTCAATTTTTAACTTTCATTCATATTCCTCGAGCTGACAATTGGTTGGCGGACTCATTAGCTAATCAAGCAATTGATTGGCATATTAATCATTCCATACAATAAAATTTAATCATAAAAAACATCATACATTTTCATACATTTGTTACATCACATCAAACATCGTTGTATATATATCATCAGAGTGTTCAAAACTATACAAAAATTTGGATCCATAGGTCATACAAAAACTTGGGCTTATGCCCGATCATGTTCAGTCTCAAAAAATATACAGTCATCTGATACATCATATCTATCTACTACTGAGGTCCTTGCCCAGAAGTTGTGTTCCTATAGAACACGATCGCGGTGGCAACTCGGCGGAATAACCGTACCCAGTCGCGAGGTACTCCTACCACCTTCCTCTGTATGGCTTCAGGCAGATCTTCCACTGCAGCCATAGGTACTTGGCGGGTTAACCCCTCCAAGTTCCTCTGTACAGCCTGGAGGGTTCTGTTTGGATCTACTATATCCGCTTCGACTCTGCGACGCTTATGTCATGGGTATCCCTCAGGTCGAACTGGTCCAATATCTGTTTCATGATCATTTTAAAATTGTAAGTCATTTGAATCCAATCAAAAACATGTTTGTTTTTCACATTTTTTCATACATATTGAGAAAATCCAAAAAAATTATATAAGTCAAAAAACTGTAAACTTACCGAATGTGCCCCATGTCGCGCCTGGTGGAAGGACAAGATCTGGATCGCCACGAAAGTCCATCCTGGCATAGGGATAGTCATCCACAACGATGATTTGTTCTCTCCACCATTGGAAGAACTCATCATCCCAAGTGGTCTGGGGAACTTCACTTCCCCCCAATCTCTTCATCATGTCTGCCCAGCGGGCAATTCTTGGGTCTCTTGGGCTGCTGATGGTAGAGATCACTCTGGGTCTTAGTACTGGAATCTTCTCGAAGAAGAATGTCATCAAAATTGTACTATATCCAAAATGTTTTGTCTTTTCTTGGCGGATAGAGGTCAATTGTTGCTTCATGTTCATCAGTAGGGTTGTGCACCAATCATATACATGAGTTAAGCATTCCACTGCTATGCTCATTTGCGTCCTAGATGCCTGGTGTAGGGAAGCAGATCCCGCTACCCTGCCAATGGTAAAAAGGAGGATTTTCATGTGCAAATCCCTTAAATATTTGATAGAAATTTGAGTTCCAACTTTCTTGGAACCCTCTACGCAGTACACGTGAATGTAATCTTCCACGGTGAGCCCTCCCAAAGGCTTACCGTGCAAGTCTACTGGCTCCCCCCTCCGAAAGAGTCCAGTGATAAAATATATGTCTTCCACTTCAATGTGTACAGGCATCTGATATATCATAAAGCAGTCCTCTTCCGGTTCCCAATAGTTCACAAGCATTTCGAGCAACCGGACATTGCTCTTCATATTTGGCATTTTGAAAAACTTGAGTAATCCATAATTTCGGAGAATATTTAGTGATGCTTGGTTCTGCATGACTTCATTGTCAATAGCACTATGTTCACGCTCTCTCCATGATATGGTCATCCTGTAAAATTTCAATAATTCGTTCATTAGCCACGCATTTTTGATTTTGGGTCGCGCATACGCGACTTTCTTTGTGCACAGTCGCGTGTATACGCGACTTGGTCATTACCAACCCGCGTATGCGCAAACCCATGATTTTTAGCAAGAAATTCTACGGTGAAAATTCCTAAATTTTAATTTATGAACGGACAAAATGAATAGCAAGGATGGTTGATGAGCTTACTTGACAAATTCAGTGAGATTGATGGTCGGTTGCTCCTGTTTTGATGAAAGAGGATTTTTTCTCCAGAGCACTTTTTCCCAAATCAGCAATGTAACAATGAACCAAATATGAGGTAATTTGTCTATTTATGCCCAAAAAGTTGAAAATTTTCGCAAAAATTTGTTATGCTTATTTTTTCAATCTATCCTAAGCTGCATAACCCGGATGCTTGGAAGTGCCCAGATTGGTATATTTTCAGGTACATTTTGACGAATTTGAGATTTTTCCCGGTTTTTGATCCATGACTGATGACCCGTGATAGCAGGTATATGATCTTCACTGGCATATAGGTTAGGGAATCCACTTTCCGTTGCATTCTGCATACTAGTCTCCATTCTGATCACTTGCCATAGGGTCGGTCCCATCAGGTCATGAGTATTACACCCATTTCACTCGCTGATTATTTAATCATGATGACTTGGTGGTAGCTGAGCCTTCCTTTACATGGGCTTCCTAGTTAGTTCCTCGCTATCACTTGTTTCCCATGCTGTGTTTTATGTAGGCTCGGGAGTCCTCTTTAGTCCCGCCATGACTTATGTGTTGAAGCTTCATTCTTCTTCTTCCTCACTATCATTTTTCTGGCTATTACCCTAGAGGCTCCCTGGTGTTGTTGAGTTGTATTACCGCATTGCATATTAGCTACTTGTTTATCCTGGCCTTTAGCCGGCTTCATTTTGGACTCAGTGTTTAAGCCAAATTTTGACCTTGACTATCTGTACAAGTTAACCATTGCATGCACTTAGCTATCACGACTTGACACCCTCTTTACCCATGGATGGAACATTCCTCTGAGTATCGCTTACCAGTTTCCGCCACCTTGCATTGAGCATAGGATCATTCCAATCCCAGGAACTAGTGCATCTGTTTCTTGATACTCGTTCTATCCATTGTACCATAGCATTCTTTTATTCTTTTTCAAGCTTATTATATGAAAAAGACAAAAAAATCAAATATAACAAAAAGAGCGAGAACAGGATGTAACTTCATAATTTGATGGCAGTACAATGTCAGTTTGTCGCCCTTGAACAAAGCATATACACTTATATATCTTTCCTCCATTTGGGATGGTTTTAGTTTTGACCTAGGTTCAGCCTTTACCTTGTTTCACTTGTCAGTTCTCCCCCGGTTGGTTATCTCTTCCAATCATATGGAGAGTTTGTTCTGCCTCCTGCATAACAGACTTATACAGTGTCACTTTTTACTGCCATGGTCATCACGAGTCGTGCTTTTGTTCAAGGGAAGTCTAACCCGAGTCGGCCATTCTGCGGTGTCTCTTGACTCATTATTCAGTCGGCCTTCCCGGTCTTGTCAGTATCATGTTCTATCACATCAGATGTTTTGGTCTTCTGCTCGTGCTGGTTTGAGAAGGTCCCCATTGACTTCTTGCTGGTGGGTTTGTCTCTTATCGACTACGACACATTGCTCTGAGAGAAAACCTAGAGCCACACCCTGGCCCTATTTCCATCATTGATAGGTGACCTTGTGCTCAGCATTTGATCATCATTATGGGTCTTTGACTGAGTGGTTTCCCCTGTGTTCGACGTCAACATACATTATCACACTTTGGATTCGTGCAGTACCTTGATTTCCATTTGACCCTATCGGTGGATTTCTCAGCTCTGTGTCAGCTTTCATTATTGGTTGGTTCAGAGGGTTTCTTTCGTGCACTAGCTTCATTT
This sequence comes from Pinus albicaulis, assembly GCA_034641835.2. Lineage (NCBI taxonomy): Eukaryota > Viridiplantae > Streptophyta > Pinopsida > Pinales > Pinaceae > Pinus > Pinus albicaulis. The sequence goes on along the minus strand of CM076572.1, from coordinate 1,209,545,759 downwards.
TGTGCATGTCGGAAACGTACTTCGGTTTGGTTCCGTCACTCTACTTCCTCCGATTCCTTCCAAATCTTGGCCTGCGGGTTACACTCGCGCTGGACTGATGTGGGATGCCTTAATGCCTTCCTTCCAGCATATCTTTTCCCATCGATTCCGACTCATTGCTCTGGGAATAAGGTCTAGAGTATTTTTGTTAGTACCTTAGGGTTTGCAGTCATTAGTGGCAGACTCTTCGCTATCGACAGTGGGGATTCATCATTGCCTCCTGATTGGTAGATTATTTCAAGTGTTCGACTTCAAATCATTCATTCACACTTGTTAGATTGTACTGGGGCACCTTGACACTCATTTTCATTATTGGTGGGTTGTCTCGCGTTGGTTAACGGTATACATCATTGACCGGTAATCCAACGATTTCTCACATGGTCGACTTCAACTCATTTATTCCCATTGTATAGGATTGTGCTGTTGTGATCGGTGAAGACCTCGGGTTGCATCATCATTTCTCGGTTCACTTTTGACAATCCATTCAGTTTCTGCCAGTGATGTCGTTCACCCTTATATGTTGCAGTTCAGTACAACAGCATCTTATATGTTGGCTCCCGAGTTGCGTGATTGTACCGTTTGTTCCACCCCTTATGATTTGGTACATGGAGATTCAGTTACTTATATGATCAGACATCCAGTTTCAGCATCATTGATCAAATTTCTATATGTGATACTTGGACATTGATTCAGACTTATATTTCTGGGCCATGCTCAGATGATTCATTGTGTACTTTCAGTTCAGCTATACTTGTATACATTTTGGATCTATTATGTACTTTCCATATGATGTATTTTTGACTGAGCATGGGTATGCCTGCCTCAGCATGAGTTGACTCTCTATTTTCTTTCATTGGTTTTTGGCAGGCTGAAATCTGGTGAAGTCCTCTCTTGTCCTTGCGAAGTTCTTTCTATGTGCATAATACATTTCGGCCATCATGTACCCCTTCCGACCTCATATATTAGGGGGCATCTGTTATAGCATCATTTTTCACCCTCAGGTGATTCATGATTGTCTTTATGGCTTTGGGCACCCATTCCCACAGACTTGAACAAAATTCATTAAAAAACAGTGTTAAAATTCCCATACGCGGGTATGCCCAGACTTTTCTGCGTGTATACGCGAGTCCACATGTACTTTTCCGCGTATGCCATTAAAATCATTAAAAAATATATAAAAAATCCCTATTTTCGGGCTGGGTTGATGGTTACTCCAGTAGTTCAACCACCCCAACACGTGGCCAACTGTTTCCAACTGATTGAAACTACTTTGAGGGAGTATAAAATCCCCTCATGTGCATGGCCTAAGGGAGAGAGAAATTTTATAGACATTATACTCTGTTGGAATCCCAATTCAAGTATGAATTCCCGTGCCTCCTGCACTTTCCCAGATTTATACAGGAAACCCTAGTTTCCTGGAGATGTTCATCCGTTTATATGCCATCTCGATTACACAAGTCTTGAAAGTATCTTAGCGAGGCAAGGGTGGGACGGATCCGGACGACGGTCTGCTCGAAGATCGTGGAAGGATTCAGGTGATCTCTCCACTCTTTATTTCTGTACATGCTGTTCGTAATAATGAAGAACCATCTTGTTCCTGAACTTACGTGTTAACATCTATTTGTATATGTGAAAAGATTGATTATTAAGCATTTATTATGGTTTATATAATGTTTCACATGGATTACACTAACATTTAGAAGAATTATATGCTGTACAACTAGGTTTCCGTGCACGTTCTTTCTTGTTTTCCAGGTTGAAGGAGGAAGAAAGGTTGCTGGGGGTTTGGACCCCGCAGGATCTACATCGAACGTAGGACTATGGGTGAGTTCTGCTATTGTCGTTATCTAGTTTTTAGCATTTAAGTATGGTTGTGTGTGAGTCCTTCTGAATAGAATGCCCTGATCCGTGGAGGTTTTGACCCAACAAACCTCTAGGGTGATTTTCCCTGAAACAGTCAGATACAGGTGAAGTCACATCAAATTTTCCTTCAGTTACTTCTTCACATCCTCTTATTCAATCTACATCTTCTTATTCTTCCATTTCCTCTACTCAAACAATCAGTACTATCACAAGTAGCACTATTCCAGTTGTAAGTTCTACATCCATCCGTCCTACTTCTGTATCTTCACAAACTTCAAATACAATTATGGATAATAGACCTTGGATGAATCCTGGTGCTGTATTAATTGCAAATCCAAATCCTCTTCCAGATCATCCTGAAAAATGGCTACCAAAATATAAGCTAGATGATGGTCTTCTTGCTAAAGAACATATCAATAATTTTATGTTAGCCATGAATCTTAACGAAGTTTCTCATGAAGATATTGTAGTTAGATTGTTTCCTTATACTTTGCAAGGATCTGCAGGATCTTGGTACTTTTCACTTCTAACAGGATCTATTGACGATTGGACAACTTTTGAACAAGTTTTTCATGAAAAATTTGGAGATGATAGAACTGTTGCATCTTTAATCAATGCCCTTTCCAATATAAAAACAAATTCAGGTGAAAGGATCAAAGATTTCAGCTCCAGATTTAACAAGTTATTAAACCAAATCCCAACCGCTTCCAAGCTTGCTATTGATGTACAAATAGAGTGGTATATTTCTTCCTTACCTTCTAATATAGCTATTTCTGTAGATAGATCTGGTAAAGCTACCCTTTTAGAAAACATGAAAGAAGCCCTTATTGTAGAGAAAATAATCTTAGCAATAGAAAAACGATCAGAGATAGAAGATAGAAAATCAAAGAAAGTGACATTTAGTCAATATGCTAAAAAAAAAGTCTTGAAAGATCCATTTGATCTTGAAGGTCTTAAAAAAGTGTTAAAGAATATGTCAAATGACATGATTGATATAAAAAAAGAAGTTGCTGAATCATCAGTACCTAAGAAATCATATCGCCCATTTAAGAAAAATCCTTCTTCAACTTCTCAGCCTCCAAATGTTATTTCAAATGCCGAATCTGATCAAGATACTGAAGATCCCTCACCATATGACCAAGAACCAAATTCTGAGGAAGAAGTTGAACTGAATGGGTTATGGGATTTCATTCTCCCCTCAAAAGAAGAAAGAGAAGCTATGCCTATGTCTACTAGAATCAAATATTCTCCTGATTCAATTATATCAAATCAAAAACAGAAATCTATCCCCACAAAGGAGAAAACAACAGTCAAAAAATCTAAAATTATCCAAACAGATCTTATTTCATCTGATCCTATTACAACTTCCAAAACTTTGATAGTTTCAGATGCAGTGGAATACGATATAGTTGAAGGTATGAAAAAGACCAAAGAAAATATTTCATTACATGAAATGACCAAACTTAAACAACAACAGAAAATTTTACTTAGAGAACTCAAGGCAATCCCCGTAGATCCTATACAACCACTAGTTATAGCTCAAGCTTCTAAAGATATGGGAAAACCTCCGTCATCTCCAAACAAAGTAAATCCCAATGATCTTGTTTTAATTGGTGATAGATATATTTCTCACACTCCTCCTTTACCTTTGACTTATGAGATTTTAAACAAAAATGTTCATAACTGCCTTATTGATTCAGGAGCTTCTTCAAACATCATGCCAAGAATAGTGTCTACAAAATTAAATATCACTCCTCAAAAATCTGCTGTACATATAGTTCAATTAGATAGAACAAAAGTTGAGGTCATTGTATAAATTTTGTCAGTATCCATTAGACTATCATCCAATCCAAAGGTATTGCAAGTAATTGATATTTTGGTCGCAGACATCTCTGAATTTTATGGTCTTATTTTAAGCAGGGATTGGTATGAAAAGTTACATGGATATTTCGCTACCGATTGGTCACACATGTGGTTACCACATAATGGTAAACTAAATCAAATCCGAGTTGATCGCGAAAAAATTATGAAACATATAGTCACTGAACTAGAAGAAACAAATGAGCCTGTAGCTTTCACCAATAATATTATTGGAAATTATTCAGCCGAATTGTTTCTTGGATCGTTCAATGCCCAGACTTCACCTTTTTCAACAAATGCTGCTATTTCTCAAATTGAAAACTTTTCTCAAACAGACATTTCTAGATGTGTTAATCTTAGCAATAAAATTTTAAAAAATTCTTTGTTTTGGACTTTACACTTTGATGGTTCAAAATCAGAGGATGGTGCAGGAGCAGGTTGCGTTTTATTCAATCCACAAGGAGAGAAAACAATGCTAGCTTGCAGACTCGAATTCCAATGCACAAATAATACCGCTGAATATGAAGCATTGATACAAGGTTTGTACAATGCTATTAGTTTAAATGTTAAATATTTTCAGGTATATGGAGATTCTAAAATAATTGTTAGACAAGTCAGAAATACAATTCATTATATTTCTAGACATTTGAAAGATTATCAAACTCTAGCTCAGAGCCTTACATCCCATTTTTCTAAATTTAATATCTCCACGGTTCCTAGATTACAAAACGCGAGTGTTGATTTACTTGCTAATGTAGCATCTAAGCTTATACCATCTGAAGAATTTAGCCCAGATAGATTTTCAATCGAATTAATTTTTAGGCCTTCCATTCCTGACAACGTAACAAATTGAGAGTATTTAACAATGATGTAGATACAATAGACTTTCTTACATCAGACAGAGCTTATGAAGGTCAAATCATAGATGAACATGAACATGACTTACAGATTGAAGATAAACAAAATACTAATCCAATTCCCAAATCTGTAGTCAAAATGGAAGATCTCTATGATTTAATAGATAGATTTAAAAAGATCATCAATTCAAAAACCCAGAGTTCTACTATAAAATTTGAATTGATTAATATTGGTACACCAAAAAAACCTCAAAATATCAACCTAGGTCTTGGATTAAAATCTGAAGAAAGGTTGTCATACATTAAGTTGTTGAAAAAATATAAAGATATATTTGCATGGGATTATTCAGATCTCAAGACATATGATAGTTCCATAATTAAGCATACCATACCTATGACATCACATGATAAGCCTGTTCAACAAAAACCTAGAAAGATCCACCCAAATTTAGAAAGTCAAATTAAATCTAAATTAAATAAAATGCTCAAAGACAAAGTTATTTTTCTGTTAGACATTCGAAATGGGTGTCAAACATGGTCCTAGTTATAAAAAAGAATGGAGACATTAGGATTTGCATAGACTTTAGAAATTTGAATAAAGCTTGCCAAAAAGATCATTTTCCCTTGCCTACCATAGAACAGATATTACAGTCAGTTGCAGGATTTGAATTGATGTCTTTTCTCGACAGATTTTCAGGATATAATCAGATTATGGTACATCCAGATGATATATTAAAGACAACATTCATGACAAAGTGGGGAACATATGCATATCAAAAAATGCCTTTTGGGTTGATTAATGCTAGTGCTACATTTCAATGTGCTATGGATATAACTTTCAGAGGATTAATCAATAACTTAGTTGTTATATACTTAGATGACATCACTGTTTACTCTAAGCATAGAAAAAATCATGTTAATCACCTAAAACACATTTTTGAAAGATGTATAAAATTCGGTATTTCCTTGAATCTAAAAAAATGTTATTTCGCCTTATCAGAAGGTAAGTTATTAGAGTTCATTGTCTCTAAAAAAGGAATCTATATTGACCCTGATAGGATTCAGGAAATTGAAAAAATATCTTTACCACACAATAAAAAACAATGCAACCATTTTTAGGACAAATTAATTTTGTAAAAAGATTTGTTCCTAATTTCTCCCAAATCATCTTACCCCTACAATCAATGATCAAGAAAAATTCAATTTTTAAATGGGCAAAAGATGAGAGAAATTCTTTTGAGCTGATTAAAAAGGCTATCATCAAAGCTCCTTCTTTAACGACTCCTAATTTTCTTAAGCCATTTGTATTATATACATTTTCTTCTGATACATCATACGCAGTAGTTTTAACACAGCTAAATGATCAGAACATTGAAGCACCGATTTTATTTTTTAGTTCTAATCTTCAAGGTGCTGAGTTAAATTATTCAGCCGTGGAAAAACAATCTTATGATGTATTTAAAGCTTTGAAAAATTTTAGACCTTTTCTCATAAAAACACATACTAAAATAATAGTACCTTACTCAGCGGTAAGACAATTATTAATCCAATGAGAAGTAGGAGAAAAGAGAGCAAATTGAGTCACTACACTTCAAGAATATGATGTAGAGATACATCCTGCTAGAATTTTTAAAGGTCAAGGTCTTTGCAGGATGTTAACTAAAGCCTCTCATTTACCCATAGAATAAGACCAATAAAATGAAATACAACTATCCGAGGTAAGCCTAAACGATTTTCAGTCACAATATGTTGATCTGAAATATTTCTTAAAAAATGGACATGCTCCATTTTATCTCAATTATACAGCAAAGCGTGCTCTAAGACTTAAAGCAAATCAATATCAACTAATAGATGATTTCCTATTTAGAAAGAATTGTGATTCTGTATTATTGAGATGTTTAGAGAAAACTGAAGCTGAAAATGTAATGCAAGAATTACATGATGGACCAGCTGGAGGTCATTTCGGAGGAAACACCACAGCTCATAAAATACTGCATGATGGTTACTATTGGCCAACTCTATTTAAATATGCACATGAATACACAAGAAAATGCAAAGTGTGTCAAACTGCAGCAGGAAGAGAAAGGAAAGTAACATTTCCGCTACAACTAGTAAATATCCAACAACCATTTGAACAATGGGGGTTAGATATGATAGGTGAAATAACTCCAAACTCTTTTAAACAACATAAGTATATTCTAAATGCAACAAATTTTCACAAAATGGGTAGAAGCTATCCCATTAAAGCTGGTTAATACACAAAGTATTATAGATTTTATTGATCAGTTCATAATCACCAGATTTGGCCTCCCATCATCTTTGATATTTGATAATGCATCTTACTTTTCTGGAAATGCTATGATTGAATTTTCTTTGAAAAGAGGTTTTAAATTAAAATTATCAGCTAATTATTATCCACAAGGTAATGGATTAGCTGAATCTACAAATAAAAACCTTATCAGAATCATCAAACGAACTATAGAACAAAATCATAAAAATTGGCACAAAGCACTATTATTTGCTCTTTGGGCAGATAGAATCACCCAGAAAGCCTCAATAGGTACTTCTCCATTTGTGTTATTTTATGGGAAAGAAGCAGTTCTACCCACAAATATAACAATACCATCATTTTCTTTAGTGCAATTTATTGATGAAAATCCTTCATCTTCCTTTCAACTTAGACAAGATCAAATTTTTAAGATGGAAGAACAGAGAGAAAAAGCCAAAGCCATACATACTCATCATCAACAAATAGTGAAAGCCTTGTTTGACACAGCATCCAACAGCTCAAAAGCTTTTGAAATTGGATACCTTGTTTTGAAATGGGATAAGGAACATGAGGAAAAGGGTAAGCATACCAAATTCCAAATATTATGGCTTGGTCCATTTCAAATCGTTGAAAAAATAGGCTTATCCACTTTTTTGTTGTAAGACTTATCAGGTAAGAAAGATTCCTTGCCTGTGAATGGTCAAATTCTTAAAAACTATTTCTCTTAGATTAAGCTTTAAAATTTTAATTTTTGCTTTAGGAAAATAAAAAGTTGAAAATAGCATCATTTTTGGTTGATTCAAATTTTCAAAATTTCTGATAAATTACTTTGATTTTTCGCTTCTATAAATAAGTGAAGTAAAAATATGATTATAACTATGGGAATTGAATAAAATTTATTTTTTTGCAATAATTTTAAATTTACTAAAGGCATTTACTTTTTGAAAAGACTCTTGATATCATCAAATATAGTTGTTATGTATCAGTCAAAAAGGAAATTTTTTACCTTAGAAAGGATTCTATAAAAAAGGGTATCTACCAACTCTATAATTATCATCCATAACTCTTAAACGAGCTAATGATTCATCCCATCTGATAAAATCTCTTCTTCAAAGTATAATTCAAAAAAGAAAAAGAAATATATATGATGTACAAATTCAAAATAAAATAAGTCTCATCACGTGCTTGTTTATCATGATCATAGAGAAATAATCTAGACTGATATTACCAATACTGCATACCACAACAGGGTAATAGCTAAATGATTAAAAAAAAATCAATAGACAAGGGGTCTCATCACGAGCCAACTTGTTCAGTCTAAAATTACTATCAGTGAATGACATTGTCATTATCAGGCTACCAAACTTGGACAATGATTTTGAAAATGTGTCAAGAAAAAGGAATTCAATCACACGCTAAATTATATTTTGAAATAAGAAATCAAATTCATATGGGACCATGAATCATTATTGGTTCAAATATAACCCTGTCGAGGCTATAAACGCCTGCTGGAAACAGTGGCTCTATCTGTGATAAATAAGTAAAAATCTATGAAACCAATTTTAGAGAGTACCTACTTTATATTTTTAAATCTAAGTATTGACTGATACATATACCTATGTATTATCACTAAAAGGAGTTAATTAAGAAGAAATGAGATAGGTAAATAGATTATATTCTGAAGAAAAAAAAAATGTGTTTAATTCATGAATCATACTACTTTTATTCTTATATATTTTTCTTGTTTTGAAAGTTTATAAATAGCAAAATAAACCAATCAGAGATATTTGGTTCTCCCAAGTGAATCGCCAATTGTTGTGCTATGCAACAAACCCCCCCCCAACTTTTATTTTTCAAAAATAATCTAGACCTTTGATAAATAGAAATAGGGACCCTTATTAAAAATATATTTTTCATTTTAGATAAAAAATTAAACTCCCAAAAACATTATTGATTTTGTTTAATAAAAAACATAAAAACAAAAAGCAATTAATAAAAACATCCTTGAAAATACCTTATCGCAAATCGCATCCTGCATGATCTTTTCTCATTAAAAGATAAGTAACAAAATAGTGAAATCCCGATATTTTGATCAGTGATCTGAGTTTTGCAAGCGACAACAGAAATCGCACATCGCGAATAAATATTTGAAACTTTAAGCAAACTTTCCCAAAGTTCCGATATTGCAGCAACTCCGATTTTGCGATATTCCGAAACTGCCATTTTGCAATTTCGCGATATCGCGAAATCGCATATTGCATAAACAAAATTTAATATGCTTCATAAAGATAATTTCAAAGGGCATGATGTGATAGATTTGAAAGGTTTTAAATAAATGTTTTACGTGAAATCAATCATGTCATAAATAATTAAGTGTGTTTTATCATCCCAATGCAAATAGTTATTATTTGGTTATGGATAATTAATGGAACAGTTTCTTCCCGGATATTTTCTTTTCAAATTGGTCATTTCAAATATATCTTCCATCATTTGATCATTACTCTATTTTTATAGGGATTTTACTTCAAGATACGCCCATCTACAAGGTAATGCAAAAGCACATCAAACAGACTGTTTCAGAAGAAGAATACATAGAAATGTCGCCAATAGTCTCAGATACAGTCTGCACTGCTGATGGAGGTGCCACAAAGTGGCAAGCTATCTATAATATTCTTGAAGATGAAGAACCTGAAGTACTGGAGGTCAAAGCAACTGCTAATGATGCAAGACCCTCAAATTTACAGTTTACAGATATTGCATGTTCCTTCCTTCATAGGATAGTGGAAAGGGTTACTCTTTTACCATATACCGACATGATTAGGTGGGTGCTTGAGAATTCAACAATCAAGGAAAGAAAATTAAGGACCATTAAGAATGAAATCTTAGGTTCTTTCAGAGCTGAAGACTTGAAAATCATGTACAAGCTACTTGACCCACATGACATCTATGATAATAAATCTGTTGAGAAATTTGCAAAGAACAATGAGGACCCTTTCAAGAAAATTCAGGGTTGGAGGAAACTGGACAACAAGTTCAAACATGAGAAATCAGGTATGTACCCTATCGCCTCACTGGAAAACCCATACAATTTTGTAGCCACGATGCTATGCAAATTATATGGTCTCCTTGATAATACCAAATTCTCGATAAATTGGCTTCCCCTGATTGATTCCCGTGTTAACTCCCATATCATGAATTGAGAAACCATTCTTTCTGAAAATATAGCTAAAGAGATTAATGAATATCCCCAAACAAGAGCTTCTTCCTCCAAACCCGCCCCTCAATTTTTTATGAGTGCATATATTTTTTATGCTATCTGCTTTTCTACCAATTTTCCAGTTATGGGTTGGAAATGGACTCCCGAGGATCCCATTCCTATTCATTTGAATCATAAAGAGATATGGGAGCATAATTATGCACCACATTTTCATAGGCAATGTTATGGAGTTGTATTACCGTTACATCAACTTATGTTTGACAGAGTGAGCCCTAGGTTCACTAAGGAAGCCCTTGCAGACCTTCAAATGGTAGGCAGATGTTTTGTTGAAGAATCGTTTTCATATATTAGAGTATTTGGAAACTCTGCTCCCCCACATATTCTTCCTTTGTATGTTTCTGATAAATTAATGGCAAGAGAAGTCACTTACCAAACTGTTGGTAATGGACTCACCAAATCTTTGAAGGATGGTAAAAAAATCCTTATGGCCAAGTTTTCCACTTCAATGTGGTACATTTACCCTCAAAAATTTCAATCATGCATTGAAAGAATGTCAGAAGATTGAGCTTTTGAAGCTCCCTGTTTTACCCTCAAGGAAGTTCGACCTAGAGAAGATTGCTAACAAGTTTACTCAGTCAGTTAAAGTCAAACCTATCATACATACTGACGATAGATTTGAAGACATTTTGAAATTGGTTGGGACTTTTGAAGAAGTCCAAAATTTTGTCAAATTGAACCTAAATCTAGAAGAAATACAGAGATTCAATGAGTACAGAGAACAAAGACTCAGACACATCCCTCAAAATGTCTTAGTTACCAGTTATACAACTGAAGCAAGCAAACAAATCAGGACAGAACAAAAAGATTCATGAAGTCAGAGTGAACTAGATAAAATCTGGACTCCAGTTAGCAACACATTGATAAATATCCCAGAGGTATCATCTTCACAAAAAGATATAGAATTTTACACTCCAAAGGGACAAACAGTTTCAGTAAAAGAAATCATTGAAAGTCTTGGGATAACCTCCGAAGAAACATAAGTCATTCCTGTGTTTCCAATTGATGAGATTGTTCTGAAGGTGACTGATATCCCTCCACTGGATGTATTCTATAGCCCTCTCCATAAAGCTATAGTAAGGAAACAAAGAAAAACGAGAAGGATTGAAACTGTTAGTCATCAGTATTTTTCACCTGCTGATGATGACTAGTTGTTAAAGCCAAGTTTTCTAGCAGCTGATCTCCAATATGTCAAATTTGTCAGCTAGAAAACACCCATAAAATTTTTTTCCCTCCTAACCTTTTCAATCATCCCATGACGAGATAAAACCTCATTTTCAAAGCCCTATCTAGCCTCAGCCATACAAGCTTTTCCATCAGCTCCAAAGAGAATAATCCAAATCTGTCCAAAAAGTCTCCCCCAAGTTAGGTAGTGGCACTTTAGGCGATCATCCCTTGGAAAATTATCCTAAAGCAAAAAGAACCTCTATATTATATCAACCAGTCCTAGATGACCTTCCTATTCTGCAAATAAAGCTTGATTACACCCTTAAGTCGCGCCACTAACAAACCTTGATGTCTCAGCAGTGCATATGCCATAGGTAAAACTGATATTAGGTAGATGTACAGTGTTTCAATGTCTTTTTCAAGAGCAGAAGTATACTAGTGTTCCAGAAGACAGTATTAAACTCAACATGAGAAGACAACTGCTTCTCATGTAGTTTTGAGCCTGGGATGCAATTATTGGACAAAGATTTATTTCAATAAGCTCCTGCAAACACAGTCAAAAGGTTAGTGACTTATAAATAACAAGTAATACTCTGCAAATGTTGGTCAGGTGGTTTCTGATGTCTAGAGATGCATAAAGGTATTTTAATAGCAGGATTCCATGTCTCAGAGAAATGCCCATCGTGGCATATTGTCAATTTGTCACTGTTATTTGCTTAAGCATGAATAGGTAGTGAAAGGAAAGATAACATTGTTTGAAAGTAGATGAAATGGCATCACTGAGAAAACCTCCTCCATACATGAGGAGAGGGTTGAAAGACTGAAAAAACCTCCTCCATACATGAGCAGGTGGTCAGATCATTGGTTGAAAACCTCCTTCATTTTACAAGCAGAGGGTTTGGAAATGTGATAAAGGCCTCCTTCATCTAAAAAGAAGAGGGCCAGGAACAAAGATTGATTGTATGTTTTCACTGACTGAAAGGAAGATTTTAAGTGCAGTGGGAGACAATTGAAGGCTTATGGATAGAAAAATGGTGAAAAAAACAGAGGGAAAGATGTGGTGTTTTAAAAGGTGCTTACATGAGTTGTCACTGTTAAAACACATAATTGAAATACAGTGTGAAGCTAATTGGATGATTATGAATGAATAAATGTTGTTAAGAAAATGGCCAAGGAAGTAAAACAATCTTGGTTTTAAACTGACTTCTGCTAATAAGTACAAAGAAAAACACTAACAGTTGTTCATGGATATTCTTCATTTGGTTAAAACAGGGGTTGAAAAGAGCCCAGGAATTTGTTAAATATAGGCCTCCTTCATAAACAAGTAGAAGGCTAACCATTGTTTGAGGATGAAGAGCATTCATTTCAGTGTGGCTTAGATTTCAAAAGGGACTGCTGTCAAAAATGGTAAAATGAATGAGAAATTCAGTATTCTTACAGGCTTCCTTCACAAAGGAAAAAGGGGACAACTTTCCAATTTTACATTTCAACTTCAGCTCATCATCCCCTGCTATACCTCCGTAAAAGTTGAGGACTAGATTACTTTGGCAATCCAAGCCTTCCAAGTTATTGATATAGACCAAGAATAGTTTTATTGCTGCACTTGTGAAGTTCAGGATGGGCAGTTTCTCTAGATTGAAATTTGTGTAGTTGACACACATAAGCCTCTGTGGATGCTTTTGTTTTTGATGCCTGAAGAGGAATGTCATTCAAAGGGTGCATTTACAGTCATTATATGGCTTTGAGCAGGGTTTGCTTCTAAAATACAGATATGAATAAAGGAAACAAGTTTCCTCCCTTAATAGGCAAACAGTGAAAAAGAGTTTGGCCTTGAGATGACTTCTTCACATTGGGAAGGGTCATATCTGTTAAAAATTTTCCAAATAGCATTCATAGCACTTTATTGTCAACATTAATTGAATATGGGCTCCTTTGGAATTTTGAAAATCATTTGAGTTTCGTTATAATAAAGGCCTTTTCAAAAGGTTTTCAAAACCCTCACGAAACAAATTTCAAAGGATGATTGGCTTTTTTGACTATAAAAGGAGTTATTAACCATTGGAAAAGTTTCCATATGCATTTCAAAATGCAAGTAGCATTCCCCTAAGCTGCCCACTAGAGAAAACGAGAATTTTGAGAAAAATTCAGAGTTTTTGAGGCTTTTAGCCTGCGCGGCGCGCTTGGAAAAGCGCGCGGAATGTTCAGACGCAAAAATACAAAGGCCTTATATGTTGGCACGGCCCGCCTGTAGCGTCGGTCACCACTGCTCGAAGGCCGACCCGATAGCTCACACGACGCGACGCTCTTCCATCTGAACGTGCCGCTCAATCAAAAGGCACTCGAAAAACATCCTTGAAGCTGCCCAATCGATCAAACAAGGCTCATAAAGGATTTCCAAGGTATTTTTCCACTTCTCGTCTTGGAAAATTTCAAGGAGTGAAAAGATGTTTGCTGTGTTTTTCCATGAGAACGAAATAGTGCCTAAAATCACTTCATCATATGAAAACTATGAAATTGACAGTGATCAGAAGGGAAGGGTTTTTTATCAAAAACAAAGTTGGTTAGGGCTGTAAATGACACAGACCATTTCAAGTGATAGGGGAAAGTGCTGAAACAATCTTAAGTAGCCCATATTGATTTTCAAAAACAGTGATAGTGAAGGAGTATGGTTCTAAAAGATGAAGGCTGGGTATATGAATAAAACTTCCTTTTTTATGATATGAGACAACAAATTTGTGCATCTACCATAGTTCAAAGAAGAAAAAGTTGTGTTTGAAGGTCCAAAAGTCAGTCTAGAAATATGTTCTTCTTCCTGTATTGAGCAGAGAGTCTATAATTGTTGAAGGTGTCCTAGCAGTGGTGAAAACAAAATTAACCCCTGTCTACAAAATCTAAGAAAAAACATTGTTTATAAGGTGGACTTTGATCAGTATAAAGTGCCTTCTCTATGTTATGAAATAGAAAATTAGTGTTGCCTCCATTGTCCCATAAAGCAAAGTGTGGTGAGAGATTTTGCAAAGTCAGTTGAGGGTGTTTTGTCTACCTCTATAAGAAACAATGAATAACAAGAAGAGTTTTGTTTAGGGAATGGTATCTTGCTTCTGTCAAAACACAAGGAGATCTCTGTTCTAACAAAAAGCCACAGATACCTCTTTTCAACTACCTTTCCCAAGCACAGTAATCAAATTGACTGTTCGCTTTTCATTTGAAAAAAACTTGTTGATTGGCATAAAAAAGGTCAAAAAAATGATTTATAAGGAGTAGAAAGTTGGTGTTGGAAGACTATTTCACAAAACATTTGAAGCAGATTTTCTTGGTAAAACAGTGACTAACAACAAGGATAGAGGTGTGGTTGAGAAAAAAATTCCAAAGGCCATTTGAGACAGCTTGGTATTGCAAAGAACATTCAAAACAAAATGCCTCCCAGGCAAGACAATAGGAGTGGCCTTCATAGGAGGTTTGAGCCTGTTTCCACTGAAGAGGTAAATGCTCATCCATCAGTCCTGTTTAACTTCCATGAGGTTGGGTGTCTAGATTTTTGTCAAAGAGTGTAGGAGGTGAAAATATATTCCCCTTTAACTCATCTTTGTGCTTTGAGATTTCAAGAGAAGCATTTTCAGCTTGCAGGCTTAGATTTCAAATTCTCTCTAAGGTCCATTTCCAAGGCCACCAAGATCCCTTATGTCGGGGAGAAGTGGTTTAAACAAAGCCACCTAGACTCAAAAAAATACAAGCCTTTTTTGAAGCCTGAGCATAGAGATTCATGTCCATCCATTTTTCCCTTCTCATATCTATTGACTAGTTACGCCCCCCTTATGAAGATAATCATGAAATACTTCACTTGCGAGGGAAGATTCTCCCGAGTCTATGCCTATCATGTCCGATTGCTCATGCATTTCACAAGAGCCAAATTATTAAATCTCCCTGTCTTCCTACATAGAAGTATTGAGAAAATGGCCTCCACTATTCAGAAAAAGCCTCCTTATTAGCAGACAACCTACCTCTTCCATCACTCCCTCATCAGGGTTATCATTCTTCATCAGCTTGAGAAGAAGGAAGTCTCCTGGGATACTTTCATTACACATCTGGATTTCGCCACTATCCCTTCATTTCATACATCTCCTTCACCTTCCACTCACCATCCTTCACCTTCTTCAAGCAAGCCCATTCCCAAGAAGCTCAAATTCCCCATTGAACAAGAAAAAGAGCAGGATGAGGAAGAAGAGCATGAGCAAGAGGAGGAAGATGATGATGAGCAGCATCATGATGAAATAGGGTAGCAAGGGGAAGAAGAACACAGTGAGGCAGAGCAACATGATGACGAGGAACATGATGGTGAGCAACATGATGATGAGCAGCATGATGGTGAGTATCATGATGATGAACAGGTGCAACAAAGTGAAGAAAGGCAGCCACATGATGATGAACAACAAACTCATAAAAAATAACAACAATATGATGAAGATGTGAAACACAGTGAGGAGGATAGCCCTCAAAAGGAAATGCAAAAGGACAGTCAAGGTATCCATGAAGAAATCCAAGACAGTGGCAAGAATGATGAGCAAAGTGACAAGGACAAAGAGCCAATAGAGCATGTGCTAGCTGCCTCTCCTAGGCAAGGAGCCATGCTCTCTTCTCCGAAAGTGGCCAAGCCCCGGAAATCAAGGAAAAGGGTGCCTAGAGTTGTAACTCCAAATGTTACTAGGGCCCTCCGAAGTAAGGGAAAATTTCCCAAGAATCCCATTGTCGAATTTCCCAAGAGGAGGAAGACTAAAAGAGTCACCCAAAGCAAAGGAAAGGAGAAAGAAGAAAGCAGCCATGAAAAGGAGAGGGACTTCGACATAATTCAAATTCAAAGTGATGATAGCGACAATGAAGCCCGAATCCTTGAAACTCTCTTAATCAATAGAGAAAACCAAATTAATGCTTTGAGGACTGATCTTGAGAGGGCTAGAAACTTCAATCACTTTTTTCAAATTCAAAACAAACAGATGAGTGTCCATATGGCGGTATATGAGACACGGGCCATCAAATACAAAAAAGAGGCCTCGAAATCACAAGTGAGATTGGAAGAACTCATGGGTGAGTTCGATGAAAATGAAGATGAAGATCAGCCCAGTAGAAAGAGGCCAAGAACCATGGGGCTCAAAAGAGCCCTTGAGAAACAAAAGGAAGAAGAAGCTGCCCTTCTCCAATCTACCCCTCTCACTACATTGTTCGCACAAGAGATAGAGAAAAATTGAGAAGCATGGCTTGAGAGGGTTAATGATCACTTGGAGAAGAAGTTGGAGAAGGAAAATAGAGACTTGGACCTTCAACGGAGGATGATTGGGCACTATAAGAAACTCAATCAGTTTGCCCGACGGAAATTGAAGGCCACTCAGGAAAAACTCAAGGAGGCTAAAATGAAGCGCCCGGCACCAAAATTGAGGAAAGACACCTCAAAGCTCCAAATTTTTGCCTCAGCTTCACAGCATGTTTCTGAAAACCCTTGAGGGTCATGCTCGCCAAAATTGGGTGAAATTCGACAAATTTTGGTTTTTTGTCATTTTTGGGTTTTTGGCTAAAACTCATGGGCATCACCATTTCAGTTTGGGGCATCCTCAAAGGATTAAAATGGTATAATTGGATGCCATAATTTTAGGGGCATATACTCAATTATTTTCAGATCATTTTAAGATCATTTTCTCTCCCAAAATGGCGAAAAACACTCACTTTTTCTACACTCTGCCCTGTTTATCAACAAGTCCTATTTTTTGGGTTTTTACACATAGGTCTGTTTTTGGAGGAATTCTAGTGGTCATTTTGGAGAAAAATAATCATTTTCAGAAAATAGACATTTAGAGATTTCCAACAAGCCATCACGAGCCTCATTTTGACATCGGAAAGGCCTCCAAAAGTTGCCGACAAGTCAGGGGACTTTCTGCTGATGTATTTCTTAAGTATTTTTGTAAAAAATGAACCTTTCTAAAGTGACTTTTCCTCATGTGTGTTTAGCTATTTTTGTGCATGATTAGTTATGAAAATTCAATATTTTTTCCTTTTTTAGCATTTTTGAGATATTTTATTAGATATTTTGTGCCTTGGGATTTGCAAAGCCTCAAGGACAAAATCAGATATTTTGGATAGGCCAATGAAATTGCTAGTTGAACTAAGAGGTTTTCCTCAATTTGGCCTATATATTCCAAAGGATTTCATTGTAAACAAGGCTAAACTTGATGAATAGAAGCAATATATGGTTATACAAGCTTTGGAAGAAATACTTGTCTCATGTATTTGGAGAGTTTCTTGAGTGCTTTTAGATGATGAAAGAGGATTGTTGTTGGATTCCATGACTTGGTAGAATGATATAGTGTTTCTCTCACTATTTTGTTTCTTAGTTTTCATTCATAATTCCATGTTCTTGCTTGCTATAAGACAGTAGAGAATAGATTTGAGACATGCCCTTGGAGGCACCTCAAGTTTCCTATTTCTTTATAGCTTCTATGTTTTCTGCCTTCTTAGTCATATCAAAGAATCCTTGATTGCTCTTTGATAACTAAAGAATATTGTTTTCTTGTTTCATTTATGGTTTTATGCATGCTAAGTATGATTCACAGTATGCCCTGCTTACTCATGGCTAGTCATAGCTCCACCTTTGAAACCTCTCTTTGATTGATTAGATTATCATTTGTTGAACCAAGGAGGGCTTGTACTGATCTTTTCCTTTGCCTAAAACTATGACATCTTGCTTCAAAGTGCCCAATAGCTTGAAATACTATGTTTAGGTGTTCCTTCATAGTGATTCGAGTTGTTTGTTTATCTTAAATGTATTTCCCCAAAGTCTGATAGCCATTTCCTAAAGTTAGAGAGTCATATATCTCTATGCATGGCTTGAATGTTTATTTCTATGCATTGATTAGTTTGCCGTTACATTTCTCATGATTAATGGTTTTCCCTACCATGTTTATGTCATCTATTAAACTATTTATGTTTGAAATCCTTTGTTCTTCACAAGTTTAATGTCCATCTCACTCCATTTTACCCAAAGATCCATTTTACCTCGAATCAAATCAGCCCTTCAACAACCTTGTATCACCACCTGAAAGATTTTCTTGACCTTTTCGATCCCATAGCCTAGTTGATCTGACATATTTTTTACCAATCTTAGTCTTTGATCAGTTCATCCCTCACAACCTAAAAACCAAAATAAAAAACCTACTTCATAACTAGCCTAAAATCAAGAATACAATAAGCAAACACACAGATATCCCTTACACAAATAGAGAGAGCCCTCTCTGAGTCTAGGAAGGCTAGGTTATTGGGCTCCAAAGACTGGTTTGATGTTACACTGTCATTTGTCTTGCCAATCAGCCAAATCATAGGACCCTAACAGAAACACCTCCAGGAAATGAAGTAATGGAAGTTGTATGGAAAGACATTTCTTCAAATCCAATTAAAAATATGACTTAGCTATCACAGTTTGCTGGAGCATACACTACTGAAACGATGGATAAGGCAACAAATGTATCCATTTTATTTCAAGAAAAATATGATAAGATCATGCAGCTACAACAGCAATTGGATGAAGAAAGGAGCAGCCTGAATCAGAAGGTAGAGCAACAACTCCTCAAATTTAAGTAAGATATGGAAATGCTTAAGATAAGTCATGAAAATGACTTATCTAGCAAAAACACAGTGATTAATGAATTGAGAGAAGAGCTTACAAAATATGAAGGTATACCTACTGCAAAGGAATTCATAAAAGAAACATTGGCATTGAATGCCTTACTCTCAAAACAACAAAACTTGTTTATCTTATAGATGTCAGACATAATCCCACACTTGGAAATCAGTGAAAAATTGACCAATACAGTCATTGACCAGAGAATTGAGTTTAAAGAACTCAATACTAAAATTTCTGATTATATTGAATGGTAGGATTTAGAGGAAGGGAGAAAGTCAAGTCTCCCAAAGATCAAAGAAACTTTCAAAGATATCATTTTACTGTCTGGGATGTACAGGTATAGTTGGCCATAGCCAGAGCAGCAGATATATCAAAGAGTATGGTCAAAATTATTAACCACATGTTGCATACCTCTGGTTTGATTAAAGAAGGAAATCACAAATCGATTCTTGATATCAGGAATTTAGAACAAAGTTGGAAAAACATAGGACAACTTCGAGAAGAAACACTTGCACAACTGAAGAAGACTGATTGGGAATCATATTGGCAATTATTGGTTAAACCGAATAGTCAAGTAATGACATTGAGTTGCTCTTTGGATTCCATACAAAAAATTCAGGCACTTTTACAGGATGTTGTATTTGCTGGGCAAATGAAGACGTAGTTCGAGAAGCCTCCACAGGTTTAGCTGATGTCAGATATTTGTGAGCAGAAAAGCAGAGCTGGCAGTAATCTATTATCGGGCATGATTATAAGTTAGTTTGTTTTTAATAATTTCAATTTTATCAAATAGGCACTAAGAATGAGGAAGGTTGTTTGAAACAACCTCATAGGATATTTTGTATAATCTATTTTTGTAAGTAGTTAATGTAGTATTTAAACCCTTCTCATGCATTGACAGAAAGGTCCAAAATTTTATTGAGAACATTTACAAAGAATTCTTTATTGTAGGTTTGTAGATGCCTCGATGAAATAATGGAACATGACCTTTTCAGTTATACATCATTTTGTTGATCACTGTTGATGCACTTTTGTATTCTCTGAAAGGCTCATTGATAGAAGGATTGATTGTGGCCTATTATTGCTGATCAAATGAACAGGACAATATACATCTGGTACTATTATTATGTATGCTAAATTCTATTTTAAACATTAGTAATAAGTTCAGCTTTCATGAATTATGTATGAAATCAATTGTTTCTGTTTGAAATATCAGTTGCACTATTGTACGATATAAAGATAGAAATTGATTTATTTTATATATGATCATCAAAATATATGCGATATGTTTTACATTTTCTTTTGATTAACTATTTCTCAAAAGAATCATCTTTCAAAGTATTAATTCTATTAAGTCTGTGATTGATCTAAATCATCACAGATTGAATAGACATCATTCTAAATGGCATGAAATTAGTATTATCCCAGGTTATATTAGATTAGACTTAATTCAAAGTTTTGCATTCTAGAATAAATTTGCTTTAGTTTTTAGTAATTCTTTATGCAAATATTTTGAGAGAAATCCAACAATTATACAAAAACCGAAATCTGGGAAACTGGTCCCATTACACCCAGTTGAATCCAATATCCCAAATGGAAAAGGAACTGCTTTAAAGTCCGGACCAGGTGGTTATCCCCCTTGTTGTTGCCACAGATTTCTGAGGCCTCAATACAAGGGAAAGATGAAAAGGGGGGGAAGAGAAAGATGACAAGGAGGAGCCTACCTCACCAAAACCTGTCCTGAAATATATAGCAGTAGTTTCAAACCCTATCCCTCAACCAAATCTCAACTCCTACTGTACATTTATTGAAGGGGGTAGATTGATTCCTCAGAAGTTCACATTGCCTTTATTCTATCAGTTGGAAGAGGAGAGGGCATACACTCATAATTGGATGAATATTCCTGCAACCAATGGTGTGCATGACATAGAGGTCATGGAAGAAAGAGTGACTGAGTTGGGGAAGGATTTGTATGAGCTTAAAGAATCCATGTTGAAAGAGTATCTTCATAAGGCCCAAGAAGAGAATGTAGCATTGCAGGAGCAACTTCAACAAAATGACACTTGAATGACAACCATTGCAGATTTGTGCATGGAGGCCATCCAACATATATACCCATCATATTCCTATGTATTCCACCTCAAATAACAATGGCTCCTATTTCAAATAAAAACACTAGCCTCTCATGGATCCTTACCTTTTTAGAACTGCACACAATTCATTAAATTTTGC
Organism: Pinus albicaulis; assembly: GCA_034641835.2. Lineage (NCBI taxonomy): Eukaryota > Viridiplantae > Streptophyta > Pinopsida > Pinales > Pinaceae > Pinus > Pinus albicaulis. The sequence goes on along the minus strand of CM076572.1, from coordinate 1,209,524,532 downwards.
AACTAGTCAAGTATGGTAGACAAGGAAAAAATGGAAGAATTCTACATGCACAATCTTGTGTTGACAAACTTGAACATTTGGGACCATAATACTAGAATGGGAGACATGCAGTTAATGGAATTAACATCTCGGATGGTTAATGAGAAAACAAGAGCACAAGAAGTAAGAAGGGTCATGAGGAGAGAAAACAAAGAACCTCTACACATTAGGGCATAACTATTCAGCCCGAGGGGAGTCATCAACAACCATCACAATATAGAAAATGATCCTACACTTGCATAAAAGTACCTCAGCAAACAAGCTTAAGCCATGGCTCATTTTAGTGATATTTCTAGGTTGTTGGGAGATGAATGCATAATGGATAGTCAAAGGAGATGGAATAGCCTCCCTCACAATCTTAGAAACATGGAGTACCACGCACCAGAGATATTGAGAGGCGCCCTAGAAAGAGCACCGTGATACAAGAGGACCATGTAGGCCCTTGCTGCTGGGATTGAGTGCTGGAAAAGACCAAGTTGGGCATAACAGAGAATGGGAGGAAGCAAAAAAGAATGATGGATTTTACCCTCCTGAAGAGACTCCCACACTTATTCCTTGGGAAGTCAGAGGGTCCATTAAAGCTTTCAAATAAATGCAGAAGGAGGACTAAGTTTCTTACAGGATGAGAAACCATTTTGTAGGGGGGTGATGATGAGCTCCATCATTAGGTATATTTAGAGGGGTTAATTTTCACCTTTTAACCTTATTAAGTCTCTCTTTCTCACTTTTAATTATATTATGGTCCTACGTTGATATTGTTGATGGTGATTAAGGCTTGTCATACTTTGAATGCCTAACATGAGTTAAATGCAGGATAATCACAAAGATATTGCATTTTTCATGAAGATTTTGCAATTAAATTTTGGAGTAGACAATAAGGAGAGATTATAGGGGAATTTTCCACCTCCTTAAATCTCAAAGGTATCCAAGGGATCCTCGATATTCCATCCCACAGCTCGAAATCAAAGGCAACCAAGCAAGTGAGAGATCAAGTGCACCAAAGCTCCACTCCTCTTGCAGTCAAAGTGGACACATAACCTACTTTTTAGGGAGTTGTTGGTAGCGACCCTTCAGGTTAAATATGGATGAGCAAGAGCTCATTAGGATTCAAAATTTGAAGGAAGCTAATAGAATCTTAGCTCTTGTAATTGGTTTTTGAGACTTTCGTGATTATGTAATGAGACTATTTTCTGCAATAAGACGAGTATTAAAATTGTGCTTCACTGAGTTAGTTTCAGAGGGCTAGGATTGTGGGTCAAGGCCCAATACATTGGCCTTAGCCTCTCTTTTTTATTTATTCTTTACTTTTATGCCATTGTATCTAGTTTCCTTTAGGAGTTTTTAACTAGTTTGCTTACATTTCAATTTACTATTTTTAGTTTACTTCCATTTGTCTTTGTTGTATATTAAGCTTGCTTACATGTTGGTAGAATAGTTTATAAACTCAGAATCTGTGTGAAAATCCTCCCTCTCTCATCTCTTTCATTGGAGCTTGAGGAGGGAAGAGCTTCTCCACATGCCAAATTTTCCTTTTAGTTTATTATTTCTTGTAAAGAATAGTTAGGTTGTTGTAATATGATGAACATGTCTAGAATACTGAGTTAGATTTCTGTTTCAATTCTGAAGTAGGTTTTCTTTCCAAATTCAACTCATCTTTTCCATTTCCTTCATCATGGATTTTCCAATATTTGTTGCATGAACAGGTAGTTTCCTTGTAGGTTCAAGTAACACATAAAATGAGGACTTCACCAACACATTAGCTTCATTTCTCACCTTTCATCAACCTTCTTTCCATCAAATTTCCATCAACCTTGTTTTCAGATTTTTTGCCTTCACACCGTGAATAAACCCTAGAAGTGAAAGACATGCTTATAAAGAGGTTCTGATCTTGACCAATGGGTTGGCCACCTTGTACTCATCCAAACACACCTTCACTCCACCTTCCCTACACTTTTCTCCCCCATTTTTGGCCTCGAATTTCCTTCAGACTATTTCCTGTAGCAATTCAGGGCTTTCCTATAGCACTACAGGAAACTTGTAGTAGCACTTGAAACAACACCAATGGGCCTCTCCTTAAGCCCAGAAACCACCATCCACCTCATCCAGACCTGCCAAAACCACCCATACACCTTCAACCTTGCACCCATGAGTTGAAGCCTTTCCTAAACCACCTTAACGATTTCTCCTCCTAGCTGCAAAAAAATGCATTTACAAGCATAGTTAGGCCATGATTAGATGCATGATGAAAATCATGATAGTTCAAGCATGAAGTAGACATAGTGTGTTTAGCCATTTGGACCAACAATGTGTGATTAGTTCTGTTTCCTTTCTATAATTTCAATTCAACAATTTACTTCATGAAGATGCCTAGTTTGCTTCCATTTCTTTCAATAACTTAATTTGTGAATTTATTTCTTTGCAGAGTAGTTAAATGTACTTTCTTGCTCTAGAATATTTCTTTGATTGCTGATAGATTAATGGTTTTGAATCACTTTTATCCCTAGTTATAAATTCAGAAGTGTGACTGACTTCATTCAGAAACCCTAGAAATATCACCCTTTCGTAGAGCTCAGAAGAGGATGACATGAGTAGAATGCATATATTGTGTATATAACACTATCACCTCCAAGTTTGTACGAACCCCCGGTTGATAAAGTAAATTAGAGTAGCCTCTAGGAGTTGTAGCATTCTTGGTGCAATACTAGCGCTGACCAATTTACACCTCTAACCAAACTTGAAGCCATAAGAATTTTACTTCCTTTTCAAGATTTCATCATTTCAAAGTCTATCAAATGGATGCTAAATCTACATTTTTAAATGGAGACCTAGAAGAAGAAGTCTATATTGAACAACCTGAAGGGTTCATTCTAGGAAATGATGAAAAACTTGTTTGCAAGCTCAAGAAGGCATTATATGGGCTAAAACAAGCCCCTTGTGCATGGTATTATCTCCTTGATAGGTATCTTCAACAACAAGGCTTCATTAAGGGGTCTGCGGATAACAACTTATACATAAATATGGATGATGATAAATGTTTAAATGTAGTTTTTTATGTGGATGACATCATCTTTGGCATCAATGAAGAGTCCATGAGTGAAATATTTTCTTCCATGCATCATGAATTTGAAATGTCCTTACTTCATGAACTAACATACACTCTTGGTTTACAAGTACAACAAGCAAAGAATGACATCTTTCTCTTACTAACAAAGTACTTCAAGCATATTCTAAAGAAATATGGGTTGGAAGACCACAAAATGGTATGCATGCCAATGGTTACATGATACAGCCTCAGTTCAGATGATGATTCTCCTACAGTAAACCAACCAGAATACAAATCTATGATCAGAAGCCTGCTTTATCTTACATGCACAATACTATATGTCATGCATGAAGTTGGGATTGTTGGATGATTCCAAGCCAATCCAAAATAAAGTCATCTTCAGGAATTCAAAATAATATTCAAATATATACAAGGCTCTCAAGACTTTGGTTTATGATATCCCAAAGATGCAGATCTTACTCTTCATGCTTACACAAATGTAGATTGGACAGGAAATGTTGATGACAGAAAAATAACTTCTGGAGGAACATTCTACATGGGGCCTCGCTTAGTATCATGGTTCAATGAAAAAATAAAGCTCCATTTATTTATCTACTGCAGAAGCATAATATCATGTTGTTTATGCATATTGTTGTACACAACTTCTCTCGATGATGCAAACATTGTAGGATATTCAAATCAATTTTTCTCCACCCATTTCCATTTTATGTGATAATACATGTGCCATTAGTATTTCAACAAATCTTGTTATGCACTCCAAGACTAAGCATATTCCAATTAAATAGTTTTTCTCAGAGAACATGTGCTTGAAAAAAAGGTCAAACTGGAATATGTTCCCTCAAAAGAAGAAGTTGTTAATATATTTACAAAGCCTCTTCCACGTGATGTATTTGAATATATCAGAGAGAAATTAGGAGTATTCTCTGCTTCATCACTCCATTGATTAGTCTGACTGGTCCTTCAAGTTCACGGGGAGCTGTGATTATGAAGATTCAATAGTTTACCTTCTTTACGCAGATCCAATGAAAGGAAGTCATGTATATACGTGATTTATGACTTAAACAATCACGTACGTTTTTCTATGATGAAGGAACAAGCTCAAACAAAAAACTTCTGATTTTTCTTTTTAGTTTTGGAATTGGTTGATTATAGTTTGATAATGTTGCTTTGATGACCTATCTGATGTATGAATAAACTGTTGGCAAAATTTCAGGGGGATCATTTGCAATTTTGGAATTATATTTTCTTATGAATGTATTAGTACATAATAATTCTTATTGTTGGCAATTGTCTTGAATATACTCATGTAATTTTTGTTGTTTGATACAATATCCTACATATGATGTTTGATAAAGACTCTCATGGTCTTAGTACCTCACTATTTGAGGTATTTTGTTTTGGTTATAATTGTCATGTCTATCACTTGATGTTGTGTAGAGATCTATGATGTAATCATTGACATATTCAGTCATGCATGGACTATTGAGGTTGAGTCAATTATGTAATCCTATGTTGAGTATTTTATGTAATGATGAGTCAAATATGTAATCCCAATGCATTGGGATATTGTTCAATATGATTTATTAGTGATAGGAAATTTCATGTATAGTTACTTCTTTGTATATCTTTATAGAATTCAGCATGTGCTCAGGGGGAGCATGGTTAGTATATCATGTTCATTCTTATCAGATCATATCTACAACATTCATGTTAACAAAGGAAAAAGTAGCCTTCATTTAGCATTGGTAATCCCTTTTCCCTTGATGTCAAAGGGGGATAGTAGCTTGGTGTTTGAAGAGATAATGCTTGGAGAGAATCTTGGTATGCTTACAGGTGTGATTGGTAAGCAAACACCAAAGTGGTTTCCATCAAGTCCAAAGGGGGAGATTGTTGGAATTATGAAAATATGTTGTCCTTGATGGAAAATTATCTGATGAGTTGTCCTTGATGAAAAAATACCTGAAGAAGATGTCAACATGATGATAGAGAGTTTGGACAAAGGCATAATAGTTCAGAGACAAAGGAATGATGAAGGTGATGTTTTTATAAATACATGTGGGTTTTGTAAATAAAAGTCGCGCACATATGCAAATATGGAGAAGAGAAAGCCTGTATAGTTTTTGCACCGTGGTATTTTATATACCATGGGTCTTAACCATGGTATTGGCCCATAATATTGAGTAGAGTAACAGATATTTGATCCGTCAAAGAATACCATCGACATTAATATGGTTTTGACCCATGGTATTGGCTAAGGCCTAAGCTATATAAGGAGATGAATATCAAAGTGTTTTGTGTGCAAGTGATGGATATTTGATGAATAGTTTGATCTGAAGAAAGTGTGTATGGTATGGGTTATTAATGAGTGTTTGATCTAAAATAAGTGTGCACTTGGGAATATGATGATGGATTATATCCAATAGATCTGAAATGACTATACATTGATAATTTACGTATGTATTGGTTTGGATTATGATATTAATTTTTGATGCATGTTTTATTATGTATGTTGAGATGTGGGATCTTTTCCAAAGGTCTGATGTGCAATGAAGTTATAAGTCTATAATTGAATATCTCTAAGTGGGTTTGATAACTGAAAGGTGTGTGCATAAACGAGTCTTACTCTCGTAAGTCATGTCTCGATTCTGCAGTTTGGACAGATTTGTATGGGAGTTTGATTACTGAAAGGTGTGTGTACATGCGAAAGTGATTTATGTGAAGCACGTATATATCCTATGGTTTTCCTAAATATGATATGTGATCAGTTTAATCAGTCTTGTTGATTTTGTTGTTGTCTTTCAATGAAGTCTTATTTGATGATCTGGGTTTAACTGTGATAATTGAAGTTGAATTGATTATGGATTGATATGTTGCAGAGTGATGATGTTGCTAGTTGTATGTGAAAGAAGATATGTGAAGGATCTGTGATTATTTTATAATGATTCAGTGGTTATGTAACTCATTTTTTATTTCAGAATAACAATGATTTAGTTTCAAGGTTAAGTGCTTTGAGACCTGTACACAAGTATACTTTAAGGAAGTCATGTGTACATGCGGATATGCTAAAAAATAGTGGCGTATATATTATGACATTTTGTTTATTAAGATTTTCAGTTGGTTCAGTGAGTTGATGCAATATTTGGGTTCATTGTTGGTATTTTGTTTTGAGCTTAAATGATGGTATTGGGTCCAGTATCAAAATTTGATGAAAAGTGGCATGCAAGTTGTGATGTTTTGAATAAGGATGATCCAACGTGAAAATTTATGAAACATGGTTCAGGAAGGTGGGGAATTTTGGAGTCTTCAATAAGGAAGTTGAATCTTCCTGCCATTAGTAGCTAGTAATCAGATCAGGGGGTTGGAGCTCCCTTCTAGTGGGTGTTGGAGAATGAGAGAAGGTTATAGCCTTCTTCAGGTGGGTTCTGTTAGACTCCTATACCAATAGGTGTCATTTTTCATGATTGTCTTGATTGAACTATGGAATATGTTCAAACCTTTTTCTTGAGCAAAGGTGTTCCATATTCTTGAAAAACCAAAAAATCAAAAAATTTAAAAAATGTAAAGAGGGTATACCCTAAAAGAAAAATCAAAGGGTAAGAAAAATAAATTGGTCAAGAAAATGAAAGAAAATGAACCCCAAGCAAAAAATAGACCAAGGAAAGTATGCAACCGAAATGCCACTACTATTTCATTTTTGTAATAAAGAAATTCTGTGTGCAAACCTTGTCAAACTTTTGAAACAATTTATGAAGAGTCAAATCCGTTTAAACTTGACTCATTCATGTTTCAATTTACAAGTTGTAGAATAGAGAATAAATATCCGACCAAACAGCTTAATCTGCAGATGTTGCATAGGTAGAGTTAATAAAAGGTGCCTGGGCCACTTAATATGAGCTCTGGATGTAATATGAGTAGAATTAGATAGATTTGTCTTCAGAAAAGGAAAGAAGAGTGATAAGGTTTTCCAAATGGCACCCTAATAAAGAAGAGAAAATGGTAGTGTAAAGTAGATAGGGTAGGTAGATGGTGTTGCAAAGTTTTATGTGATGAATGATGGTGCTGAATATGTTTAATCTTTTACCTTCACCACAAGTACTGAAGCAGAAAATGCACTGGAAAATTCACAGAAAGCAAAGCCAAAATCATTAACTTCCCACATCACTTTCTCCCTAAGATTTTTACTAATTTCCCCAAAGTGCTAAGGTATTTGAAGATTAGAGGGGCTCAAGGCATTTCCTTGACTTTTGGAGGGACTGGACCCTCGGCCTAATAATTAAAAAGACCTTAGTACTTGAGATTATTCATCATTATACTTGTTCACTTTAAATCTTTTCCTAAGTAAAATCTCATTTTACTTAGGAAAATCATGCCATATTTCATAAAATCCCCTCAAAATTACTTACTATTCTAAATCTAAGTGTTGAAATTTAGATGATGTAATTTACTTCAGAAATCTTCACTTTCTTAGTTATAGTTAAGTGTTCTGAGTTTACCTTGTCCTTTGTCATATTAACTCCTGATTTATTTATTAAATCCCTAGTAAAAAGACCTTATCCTATAGTACTTAACTCCTTTTACATAAATATCCCAAAAACCCATCTTATTATAAAATTTTAACCAAAGTATTTATTTCCCAATTATTCATAAAAAACCCACATTATGTGCCCTTTGGTTAAAATATATCATTGTGTAATATTCCCGCCCCTATGATAAGTTAATCACATTGGTTGATTTATCATATAATAAAAACATATATAAAAAACTTTGAAACATATATTTTATATGTTTAAATAAAATAAATCCAAAGTTTAATTAAAACTAAACTTCGGAAATAATCTCATTTTCCACTATACCCGACGCCCTAACTCGAGTTAAAAATCCCGCTATATATTCCATTCCCCAACCCTAATTCGAGTTAAAAAACCAAAGTTCTGTTACGACCCCGACCCTTTATAACCATGGGATTAATTAATTACTTGGATTAATTAATAACCAACCTTTCCTCCAATCGAAAGCCGCCCGGGATAAATAATGAAATGTTAATTATTTTAAATATCCACCGGGCCCACACATTAAAACCCCGCCAACCACACATCCCTTCAACCGTTGGATCGCCCCTCCAAAAATCAATGGTCCACGATCGTTCCGCTGGCCGTCTTGCATCCGGAAGTTAACGCGCGCGGGCACGGTGGTTTTGGAATAGTCCACCAGCCACGTGTTGACTTCTAAATGGAATCGCTGCCTCCCTGTTTAAAATCGCCATTGCCCATAAGCAGTGCGGAAATTACCGCTTACCGCCCGACCCCTGCCACAAGTCATCCCATACCTCTATGACGTCATTCCTCGATAAAATAAAAATCCCTTTGACTTTGTAAATAAAACAAATTTCGTGTTTTTCCTGTCAGATAAGGCCATGGCAGCGCTTAGGCTGCGAAATTCTTTAAATAATACAAACACCCAATTGCAAATTGAGAAGGGCAGTTGAAAGAGTATAAGTAGAAACAAAGAGTATCAGACAAGCAAAATAATTACTCAAAGGGACAGCATCAAGCCCTATTATAGCACCTGCCTCCAGCACATCCAAAAAGGAAGGAAACAGCACATCAACAGTTACTTGTTCTTCTATCTACGAGACCATTTGTCTCCTTTTTTATTGTAAATTACTCGTTAGTCACCCTAGATTATTGGCTAGGTTAGTGTGAGATATTTTCAATCATTTTTTGTATAAATAAACCCTCAAAGAGAGTGTTGAGGGTGGATTCTACTACTTCGCAGTGACATTGATGTTTTTGGAATAAAAGTGTTTTGGAGAAATTTACTTGTGGCTTGCTGGATGACAATTTGAAGCTCAGGACTTTTTGCAGGATTCATGTGTTGGACTGCAGTTCAATAAGTCTTTCTACCCTATGTCTTAAGCTTTATATCTGTTTATAATATCATTGTGTCCATTTATGAATAGTTGACATAAAAGAATAAATCAGAATTTACTTAATTGTACTCTTATTTCAGATGTGATTATTCTTAATGTTTTCTTCTAAATTGGTTATAAGCACGAATTCTTAAATGCTCTTTCTTCGCTAATTTAAACATTTTGATTACTATAATAAAGAATTCTTCACTGCTCTTTATTTGTAATCATTTCATTTCTTTCTTTTGAACATGCTGAAAGATTCTTAACTGCCTTTCATCCCTTCAAACCCATTCCATCCACTTTAAATTCTAAAAATTGTTCTCTATTTGGCTATCTTGCCCTGCAAAGCCATCTTGTGTGTAGAATAGGAATCCAGTAAAGCCATCCTTTGACTCCATAGCCCAATGGCCTGAAAATATTAAACTTGCCCTTAGTTGGCGAATTCCACCATTTTCAAACAAACTCTTGGATTTATAACTAGCATAAAACTTTCTAAGAACAAAGATAAATTATAAAGAGAGGGCCCTCTCTGGATGCAGATTGGCTAGATTCTGCATCTGAAGGTTGTTTTGTGGTTACCTCGGGTATACTTTCCTTTTCTTACAACTTCAAGGAAAACCTGAGTGATAACATAGTGGCGACTCCACTGGGGACTCTGAATCATTTTTTGTTAATATTGTTCACTTATAAGCTATAGACAGAGTCTGAAGATCAGCCAGGTAGCCTTTGAAATGCTTTTGCCCTGCAACTGCATAGTAAATAAATGCTGCTTCAGTCTATCTCTGATTTAGCTTATACTTTGAACCTTACTTTCAAATGTTTAATCAGACTCTCTAGTTCAATAGAATCTTTGAGAAAATTTTAATTATAAATCATTATTTCTTGAAGAATTTATAGAAGTTGTATTTTCATTTCAATTAAAACTAAAAATCCAAAAACATATATCATCTAGGAAAACTGGCTTTAGAAAGGATTCGTCATACTAGGTCAAATCCTGACCCCAATCCACCACCGATATTTGAAAATCCGAATCTGATTCCTAGGATTCTTAGAAGACAAGGAAGTCAAGAAAGTTTTGAAAGAGGAAGTCAAGAGAGCTCTGGTAGTTCCAAACCTCTTTCTAGATCACAATCCTGTCCCTTGAAAATCATGTATTTTGACGAAATTCCTTTTGATAAACGATTTGAAACATCCTTATTTGTGAATTTTTCTGAAACCGAATTATCAAGATTAGTTCCAGATCCATTGTTTTTTGAAGATTTGCAATTCAGATTTGTTTCATATCACCTTGACAGACATTTACAAAACTCCATTTCATCTGAACTGACATTTGAAGAAAGTTCAAATGTTTCTGTGATTACTGAAGCTTCCCCAAGTTTAGTTACTTTTTCTCAAGCTTTTCAAACACCAGTCACCCCTTCTACTCCTCCACCTAGACCACCACCACCTATTATTCCATTACCCCTTCCAATGGCCAATAGATATGCTCCTTTACAGTTGCCAGCCAACCCTGCAGCTTTGCCTCAAGATTATCAGAGTAAGATCACGCCTTTTGATGGCTCAGGTACTTACACAACTCAACAACATACCAAAAGGATGACTGATTACTTTGAATTTTATGAAATTGATACTGATGATGTCCGAATGAGAATTTTTGTTCAGAGTCTTACTGGGGAAGTTAGGACATGGTTTAGGGCCCTTACTCCAAACAATATTGCTGATTTAGCAGCTTTGTATAGGGCATTTTTGAATATATGGGAGAAGAAGAAAGACCCTCTTCAGATCCTATCAGAATTTGAAAAATTGAGGAGAAGACCCAACGAAACCGTGTAAGATTACATCATAAGATTCAATGAAGCCTACAACGCTGTTCCTCAAAACCTTAGACCCCCTCCTGAATCAGTATTGGTCAAATTTCCAGATGGTTTTGACTCTGAAATAGCTTATTCACTCAGGGAAAGAGCTCCCAAAACCCTAGAAGAAATGCAGAGCATTGTAGTTAGTGTGGAAGCAAATCTTATAGAAAAACGAGCCAGAGCTAGGGCCGAAAGAAGAATGCCTCTGAATGAAGAACCTTCAGCTTTTGAAAAGAAGCTGGATGCAATCATTAAAGGTATGGAAAGATTAGGAGACAGAATGGAGACAATCGAAAGAAAATCTACTGGTGATAATATTGTGAGAAACCCAAACTTTAGAGGAAATCAGAACCGGAATATTGGAAAGAATGTCCCTGACCAAAACATCAGGCCACCTTTCCAAGAAAATTTTTTTGAAGGCTCAACTTCTGAAGAACCTACAGAAGATGTAGAAATAAACAATGTAACTGAAGACAAAAATGAACCAGAAGTTTTCCTATCCCAGGATGATCAAGAGAATCACATCCTTGAAACATTCCAAACTCATTCAGGTGAAACTTTTGATTTTAAGGAAGGCTATGACACAACAATTTATGAGGTTCATAAACAGTATAATTTGAGAAGCAGACGGATTGATGTGCCAGAGAATAGCAAATAGAAAACTGCAAAACAAAATTTCAAAGGTAAAGTTAACGTCCCTCCTGTACAAAACATTCCTCCTGTACAAATTCTGTCTAGGACAACTCCTAACCCTTCAGATCCAATAATTGAAGATGTGTCTGACAACCAACCAAATAATAAACAACAAACTAATACTTTTCCTCCGGTAGGAAATGTAGAAGAAAAAGTAGAAATTAGTTCAGAAACACCTTCAAATCAAAATTTCACCCATGAAAAAGAGAAAAATGTTGAAGACCCAAAAAATAGAGAAAACCCAACTACTAAAGCTCAAACAGAAAAACCTTTCAATCTAGAGGCTGAAATAGGCAAACTAAAGATAGTTGTTCCTTTATCAGAATTGGCTAAACATGATGTCTATAGAAGTCAAATCAGCAAATCCCTAAACATTAACATTACTGGAATGGATGATTCAGTAAACATACTTGACGATCAACCAAAACTCCTTTTTGGCCCCGAGGTAAATGGCAAACCAGAAAGTGGAGGAACTCCTCCATTTTATGTAAGCTTGAACGTTCATGACAAGATACTCCACAATGCTATGTTGGATTCTGGAGCATCCCACAATTTGATGCCTAAAGATGTGATGGAAAGATTAAATTTAGACATTACCAGACCATATAAAGATTTGTTTTCTTTTGATTCTAGTCAGGTAAAATGTCTAGGTTTGATTAAAGATTTGTGTGTTACTTTGGTGCAATATCCTGCTAAGTCTGTTTTGATGGATATAGTAGTGGTTGATATCCCTCCTAAATATGGTATGTTGTTGTCTAGATCCTGGGGTGCTAAACTTGGAGGATCTATTCAGCTGGACATGTCATATGCCACTATTTCAGTATTTGGTCAACCTAAAAGATTATATAGAGAAACCTTGATGAAGTACTTGGTTAGTAGTCATGAGAAGCCTGAAAACTTCCCTGTCTATTCAATACATTCTGATATGGATTCCTTCATCCTCTATAATGCTGAAAAGGACCTTCCAACTGAACTAGAAGCACCTGAAAAGGAAGCTACAAACAAAACTACTGTTAAGATTGAAGAGATTTCTGAAAACCAAGAAACACCACACAACCAAGAAATACCAGAAAAAGCTAAACAACTAGCTCCTGTTAAGAAACATGTTAAAACAGTTGATGAAGATTATGGGCATGAAATTCTGTGGCATTTAGAATTTGATGGCTCAGTAAACAAGTTAGGAGCAGGGGCTGGAATTTGGTTACATAATGTTGAAAATGATCATGCGGAAGGTCATTCTTATAGATTGAATTTTAAATGCACTAATAACATGGCTGAGTATGAAGCCCTTTTATTAGGGCTTAAACATGTAAAAAAGTTAGGAGCAATTAGGGTGTTAATCATAGGAGACTCTGAATTAATTATCCAACAGATTAATGGTGAATGTTCAACCAAAGATCCCAGATTGAAACAATATAGAGAAATAGTTGTGGAAATTCTTAACACCTTTCTACAAGCTCAACTTGCCAAGATCCCAAGGAAACAAAATTTGCATGCTCACAGTCTTGCAATGTTCGCTAGCACATGTAAGCTGCCTTTTGGACCTAATCATCAGTTCACAGCTGAGATTAGACATAAACCTGCTATACCGGACAATCTAATGAATTGGCAAGTATTTGTAAATAACAATCAGATCAATAGTTTTTTGACATTAGAAAATGAGTTTTCTAACAGTAATATAGATGAGGACATAACAATTAGTGAATTTGATCAAGAAAAAGAACAAAAAATAGATATTTCGAGAGAGACTGCAATTCATATGCTTCACCCAACCACATTCACAGAAAAAGATATGCAGGATGTGATACAAATGGAATTCGATGAGATCATTGAAGATGAAACTGAAATCATTAATTTGAAAGACAATCATTTGCCCAAAGGTTTAACTCCTTTGGAAGATCTTTTTGATTCAAATGATATTCCATTCAGACCTAAAATGGAACCTATTAAGGCTGATATCGAAGAGTGTAACTTAGGAACCCCAGAAAATCCCAAAATGGTTAAACTATCTAAATCTCTGCCAGAAGATCAAAAGATTAAATATGTTGAACTTTTTAAAGAATTTCAGGATGTTTTTGCCTGGAGTTATGAAGATCTTAAATCGTATGATACATCAATCATTCAGCATACAATACCTTTGAAACCAGATCAGAAACCTTTTAAACAAAAACTTAGAAGGATCAATCATGTTTTACTACCTTCAATTGAAAAAGAAATTAAAAGGATGTTTGAAGCAGGAATTATAGCTCCTATTAGGTTCTCTGAATGGGTTTCTAATCTAGTACCAACAAGAAAGAAAAATGGAGAAATTAGACTCTGTGTCGATTTGAGAAATTTGAATAAAGTTTCTTTAAAAGATAACTATCCTTTGCCTAAAATGGACCATATTCTACAGAGGGTAGTGGGATCTTCTAGGATATCTCTACTGGATGGATTTTCAGGGTATAACCAGATTCTGGTTCATCCTGATGATCAAGATAAAAAAACATTTACAACACCATGGGGTACCTTTAAATATGTCAAGATGCCATTTGGACTCAAGAATGCAGGAGCTACATTTCAGAGAGCAATGGATATTGCTTTTGCTAAAGAAATACATGATTTTCTGGTAATTTATCTAGATGATTTAACGGTCTTTTCCAAAACAGATCAACAACATTTAGATCATCTAAGGCAAGTGTTTATAAAGTGCAGAAAATATGGCATTTCTTTAAATCCTAAAAAGTCATTGTTTGGTTTGGAAGAAGGAAAGCTCCTAGGTCACATTATTTCTAAAGATGGCATTAGAATTGACCCTGAAAGAATACAAGCAATTTTGCAAATACCTCATCCCAGAAATATAAAAGAACTTCAAGCTTTCATAGGAAAGATTAATTTCTTGAGAATATTTATTTCCAGTTTAGCCGAATTACTTAGATTGCTTACTAACATGCTTAAAAAAGATTCAAGCATTGACTGGACTATAGAAGCCAAGCAATCATTTGAAGAAATTAAAATGGCTTTAACAAGAACACCAGTTCTTACCAGTCCAAAATTTGACAGAGATTTCATTATTTTTTCATTTGCTTCTGAACATACAATTGTAGCTGTTTTACTATAAAAAGACGATCAGGGATGTGAAAAACCAATTTCCTTTTTTAGTAAAGCACTTAGAGATGCATCTTTGAAATACAATATCATGGAGAAACAGGCTTTCGCATTGGTAAAAGCAATTAAAGATTTCAGAGTTTACATATTATATTCTCATGTGATAGCTTATGTGCCTAATGCTGTAGTTAAAGACATCTTGACTCAAGATGGCATTGAAGGAAAAAGAGGTAAGTGGATAGCTACCATTTTGGAATATGATATTGAAATTAAACCAACTAAACTCATAAAAGGTCAAGGTTTAGCTCAACTCATGACTGAAACTAATTGCCAAGCCTTAGACATTAACAAACTGGATGACGAACAGGAGATGGCGACTCCACAGATCAGTCAAGCTTTCTTAGATTCACCCTGGTACACTGATATCATTAATGTTTTATTAAATCTGCAAGCTCCTCCAGGGTTGTCCAGAACGAAAAGAAGATTTTTGAAAATGACATCTTTAAAATATTTTATTTTAGATAGCACTCTATTTTGGAAAAATCATGAAGGAATCTTATTAAATTGTCTATTGAAAGATGAAGCTGACAAAGTTCTTAATGAATTTAATGCAGGGGATTGTGGTGGACATCTCTACTGGAAGTCAACTGCAGATAAAATCTTAAGGGCTGGTTTTTACTGGCCAACCTTGTTTTCAGATGTTAAGAAATTTGTAACAACTTGTCATAAGTGTCAGATCTTTGAGGGTAAAAGAAAGTTGTTATCTTTACCATTAAGACCAATTTCCAGAGAAAGACCCTTTCAACAATGGGGATTAGATTTTATTGGAGAAATTCATCCCTCTTCTTCTGGATAACACAGATGGATTCTTACTGCCACGGATTACTTTACTAAATGGATTGAAGCTATCTCATGCAGACAAGCCAATGATTCTATAATTATAGGGTTTTTAGAAACCAACATACTTTCCAGATTTGGCTGTCCAGAAAAAATCATAACAGATAATGCTGCTGCATTTAAATCAAAGAAAATGATTAGTTTCTGCAATAAATATCATATTACTTTAGGCCATTCAACAGCCTATTACCCTCAGGGTAATGGACTGGTAGAATATTCCAATAAAATTCTTATTAATATCATTAAAAAATTACTGGAAGAAAACAAAAAGAATTGGCATAAGAAACTTATCAATGCATTATGGGCAGACAGACTTACAACTAAGAAATCAATTGGGACTAGTCCATATGAATTGGTTTATGGCATTGAGGCAAGATTCCCATCATCTTTAGGAATTCCTGTTATGAAGTTACTTCAGGAGGCTCAAGTGGAACCAAATGATATTCAGAGAAGAATTAACCAAACAATCCACTTGCAACAAACCAGAGAAGAAGTGTATCAACGATCCCAAGTCTTGCAAGAAAATTTAAAGAAAATGTTTGACAGAAGAACTAAAGCAGAAGATTTCCAATTAGGAGATAAAGTCCTAAGATGGGATTCTAGAAGAGAAGAAAAAGGAAAACATGGGAAATTTGATTTTTAATGGAAAGGGCCTTATATCATTCATGCCTTACAGGGGAAAAACACATACTTTTTGAAGGATTTGGACAATTCAGAAGCTGAGGAAGGGCCAGTCAATGGTCGAATGTTGAAGCATTATTTTGATCCTATTTATTAGGATATTCTAATTTTTTCTAACTTGTACATAATATATCTTTTTCTAATGCATCAGTTTTGATTGGATAGTGACTTCTTGAAGTTGAAGCCCGAAGTGAAGGCCCTAATCTTCAAAAATTTCACTATCATATATACAATAAAGCTACCAGAAGAGGGAGATTACATGGTTTGGTTTGAAGACATTTTGAGGCAACTGACCTGCTGTTCTTGACTTTTCACAAGGAAAAGCCATCCCCAAGTGGAGCCAGTGTTAGACTCTTATACCAATAGGTGTCATTTTTCATGATTGTCTTGATTGAACTATGGAATATGTTCAAACCTTTTTCTTGAGCAAAGGTGTTCCATATTCTTGAAAAACCAAAAAATCAAAACATTTAAAAAATGTAAAGAAGGTATACCCTAAAAGAAAAATCAAAGGGTAAGAAAAATAAATTGGTCAAGAAAATGAAAGAAATGAACCCCAAGCAAAAAATAGACCAAGGAAAGTGTGCAAATCCAAATGCCACTACTATTTCATTTTTGTAATAAAGCAATTGTGTGTAGCTTGTCAAACTTTTGCCACAATTTATGAAGAGTCAAATTGTTTAAACTTGACTCATTCATGTTTCAATTTCATGTTGTAGAATAGAGAATAAATATCTGACCAAACAGTTTAATCTTGGCAGATAAGTAGATAGGTAGAGTTAATAAAAGGAGCTCAACAGTTTAATCTGAGCCCTTGGATGTAATAAGGGTAGAATTAGATAGATTTTCCTTGTAAAAGAAAAGAATATTGATAAGGGTTTGCCAGTCTAAGTGCACCCTAATAAAGAAGAGAAAATGGTAGTGTAAAGTAGATAGGGTAGGTAGATGGTGTTGCAAAGTTTCATGTGATGAATGATGGTGCTAAATGTGTTTAATCTTTTACTTTCATCACAAATATTGAAGCAGAAAATGCACTGGAAAATTCACAGAAAGCAAAGTCAAAATCATTAACTTCCCACATCACTTTCTCCCTAAGATTTTTACTAATTTTCCCAAAGTGCTAAGGTATTTGGAGATTAAAGGGGCTCAAGGCATTTCCTTGACTTTTGGAGGGACTGGACCCTCGGCCTAATGATCAAAAAGACCTAAGTACTTGAATTTATTTATCATTATAATCATTTACTTTTAACCTTTTCCTAAGTAAAATCCAATTTTACTTAGGAAAATCATGCAAATTTCCATAATAAACCCTCAAAATCACTTGCTATTCTATGTTTAAGTGTTGAAATTGAGATGATGTAATTTACTTCAGAAATCTTCACTTTCTTAGTTATAGTTAAGTATTTTGAGTTTACCTTGTCCTTTGTCATATTAACTTCTGATTTATTTATTAAATCCCTAGTGAAAAGACCTTTCCCTATATGTATAACTCCTTCTAAATAAATATCCCAAAAACCCATCTTATTATAAAATTTTAACCAAAGTATTTATTTTCCAGTTATTCATAAAAAACCCACATTATGTGCCCTTTGGTTAAAATATATCATTATCTAATATTCCCGCCCCTATGATAAGTTAAACACATTGGTTGATTTATCATATAATAAAAACATATATGAAAAACTTTGAAACATATATTTTATATGTTTAAATAAAATAAATCCCGAGTTTAATTAAAACTAAACTTCGGAAATAATCCCATTTTCCCCCATACCTGACGCCCTAACTCGAGTTAAAAATCCCGCTATATATTCCATTCCCCAACCCTAATTCGAGTTAAAAAACCAAAGTTCTGTTACGACCCCGACCCTTTATAACCATGGGATTAATTAATCACTTGGATTAATTAATAACCAACCTTTCCTCCAATCGAAAGTCGCCCGGGATAAATAATGAAATGTTAATTATTTTAAATATCCGCCGGGCCCGCACATTAAAACCCTGCCAACCACACATCCCTTCAACCGTTGGATCGCCCCTCCAAAAATCAATGGTCCACGATCGTTCCGCTGGCCGTCTTGCATCCGGAAGTTAACGCGCGGGGGCACGGTGGTTTTGGAATATTCCACCGGCCACGTGTTGACTTCTAAATGGAATCGCTGCCTCCCCGTTTAAAACCGCCATTGCCCATAAGCAGTGCGGAAATTACCGCTTACCGCCCGACCCCTGCCACAAGTCATCCCGTACCTCTATGACGTCATTCCTCGATAAAATAAAAATCCCTTTGACTTTGTAAATAAAACAAATTTCGTGTTTTTCCTGTCAGATAAGGCCATGGCAGCCCTTAGGCTGCGAAATTCTTTAAATAATACAAACACCCAATTGCAAATTGAGAAGGGCAGTTGAAAGAGTATAAGTAGAAACGAAGAGTATCAGACAAGCAAAAGAATTACTCAAAGGGACAACATCAATCCCTATTATAGCACCTGCCTCCAGCACATCCACAAAGGAAGGAAACAGCACATCAACAGTTACTTGTTATTCTGTCTACAAGACCATTTGTCTCCTTTTTTATTGTAAATTACTCGTTAGTCACCCTAGATTATTAGCTAGGTTAGTGTGAGATATTTTCAATCATTTTTTGTATAAACAAACCCTCAAAGAGAGTGTTGAGGGTGGATTCTACTAATTCGCAGTGACATTGATGTTTTTGGAATAAAAGTGTTTTGGAGAAATTTACTTGTGGCTTGCTGGATGACAATTTGAAGCTCAGGACTTTTTGCAGGATTCATGTGTCGGACTGCAGTTCAATAAGTCTTTCTACCCTATGTCTTAAGTTTTATATCTGTTTATAATATCATTGTGTCCATTTCTGAATAGTTGACATAAAAGAATAAATCAGAATTTACTTAATTGTACTCTGATTTCAGGTGTGATTATTCTTAATGTTTTCTTCTAAATTGGTTATAAGCACGAATTCTTAAATGCTTTTGCTTCGCTAATTTAAACATTTTGATTACTATAATAAAGAATTCTTCACTGCTCTTTATTTGTAATCATTTCATTTCTTTCTTTTGAACATGTTGAAAGATTCTTAACTGCCTTTCATCCCTTCAAACCCATTCCATCCACTTTAAATTCTAAAAATTGTTCTATGTTTGGCTATCTTGCCCTGCAAAGCCATCTTGTGTGTAGAATAGGAATCCAGTAAAGCCATCCTTTGACTCCATAGCCCAATGGCCTGAAAATATTCAACCTTGCCCTTAGTTGGCGAATTCCACCATTTTCAAACAAACTCTTGGATTTATAACTAGCGTAAAACTTTATAAGAACAAAGATAAATTATAAAGAGAGAGCCCTCTCTGGATGCAGATTGGCTAGATTCTGCATCTGTGTTGGCAATATGATGCAGAGTGTTGTCCTTGATGGCAACCCACTGAATAAAGATGAAGACAACACTGAATAAATATGAAGACATGAGATTGTTGGCATGTGTTGTCCTTGATGGCAATACACCTGATGAAGTTATTCTTGACTTGATGGACTTGGTAAATGATGTAAATCTGATATGAAATGATGTTAGCAACATGATCTAAAGATTAAGACATGAGATTGTTGGCATGTGTTGTCCTTGATGGCAATACACCTGATGAATTTATTCTTGACTTGATGGACTTGGTAAATGATGTAAATCTGATATGAAATGATGTTAGCAACATGATGCTAAGTGTTGTCATTGAATGGCAACCCACTTAATGAAGAAGATGGAAACTTCTTGATGAAAGTTGTGCTTGAATATGTCTTGATGAACTAAATCTGATGTATTTTCAGTGAGTACAGAAGGCAATGAAGAAAGGAATTCAGTATGTGATAGATTTATGATGAAAAGAGTATGTCTCTAGGCATACGCGGATTTGCCTAAGGGAAGTCGTGTATGCACGCGGGAAAGAATGTGCCAAGTCGCGTATGGGCAAAAAGCGCTCAAAAAGTGCACAACCAGGGGTAACCACCATGGTATTGACCCATTGTATTTGGTTATGATTCGTCTAAACAACCCCATCCAGGAATACCATCGGATGTAATGTGGTTTTGGCTCATGGTATTGAAAAAGGGTAAACCTATATAAAGAGAAGAAATTCATTACGCAAAACATGAGTGTGGGTGCAAGATGTCTGAGCTTGAATGAATACTTCTCTCTGGAGTATATCTGAATGGAAAGGGTTACAGTTGAATGAAAGATCTGAAAGTATGATGCACCAATGATGGAGTGATGAAGAAGGGGATCTATATCTGTATTGTACTTGCTAGATCTATTTATGGAATGATTAGATCTGAGATGAGGCAAACATATGTCTGAAGTAAAGGGTAAAATCTGTGTGATGTATTTGTTCTGAAGAATTGCAATGACCTAAAATATCTGAAGAACCATACGCTAGTTTGCCGCAGAGGAAGCGCGTATATACGCGGCTTTGCTGAAGAGAAAGCGCATATATACGTGACATCAGTAAAAGGAAAGCGCGTATGCAAACTAGGGTTTGCTGAAGCATGGGGTATGAAATCTCTGATCTAATCTGCTCTGTTTTAGCTATCTGTTGTTGATGTTTGACTGTGCTTAAATGTATGGAGAGGGTCCAGTCTGAAAATATGATGAAACGTGGTCTGCAAGTTGTGTTCTATTGAAGTTGTTGGATCCAGTGTGAAAATTGATGAAACGTGGTCCATAGAGGTGTTGAGGGTTGTAGCCTTCAGTCAGGGGGTTGTAGCTCCCTTCCAGGAGAGGCTGGTAAACGAGATCAGGGGGTCGTAGCTCCCTTCCAGGAGAGGCTGGTAAACGAGTCAAGGGGTTGGAGCTCCCTTCCAAGAGAGGCTAGTAAACGAGTCAGGGGTTGGAGCTCCCTTCCAGGAGAGGCTGGTAAACGAGCGCAGGTGGGTGCCTGCGTGCTGGTAGGAGTCTGCACCAGCACATATGTTGTAAGATGTTTTCTCAATAATAAAATATTGAAGGCTGAGCAACGGCAGCGGTGGTTTTCTCCCGACTTGGGTTTCCACCTAAAAATCCTGGTGTTCATGTGTGATGTTTTGTGTGATGGTTTACTCTGTTCTTACTGTTCATGTTTAATGTTTATTAAACATCTAATAAATGAATGATGGAATGATTTATGTGAAGAACTAATGACATAATTAGATATCTGTGCATACCCGAGTTTCATAAAGGGTATCTGCGTATATACGCGAGTCTGTTTCAGGAAAGTAGCGTATGGGTTTTAGAAGCAAGAAAAAAATAAAAGTTTTGAATTTGCAGTAAATATTGATTCACCCCCCCTCTCAGTATTTTTCCCAACAATCTGAAAGTTGGTTTGTGGTTACCTCGGGTATACTTTCCTTTTCTTACAACTTCAAGGAAAACCTGAGTGATAACAGGTTCCTACATGCTGTTATGAATTTGTTCTTGTACAAGATTGTATGAATTATTTCATCATAATAAAAAGAAGAAAAAGACGACAAAAATGGTGGTTTCCCCCCACATTGGGTTTCCACCTAAAAATCATGGTGTTCATATGTGTTGTTTATGTGTAATTTTTTATTCTGTTCTTACTCCACATGACTATTGTTTATCTTATGTTGATGAAGTACTGACATACTGGTTCAAGATAAACAAATGTTGAATTAACTAAAAAATAAGTTGACTGGATATATGCTAGTTATCTGCATAAAATTCACGTACATACGCAGGTTTACTTCAGAATAGTTACATACATAAATCATAATAAGAAAAATAAATCAAGTTTTAAAATACTAATTCACCCCCCCACCCCCCTGCTAAGTATTTTTCCTAAGACATTCAAATTTAATGTTTGAAATTTTTGAACAGGAAATGAGGTTTTTAGAGAATTGGTTAGCAAGAGATCAGGTGATGAAAACTACATAAATTTTTCATTCTCAATTTATTTTGAGGAACAAATCAAAATTTCACACATTAATGACATAAGAGGAGAATGTGCAATAGTTGATGGATAACAACAAATAACACATCTTAGCAAAGAAAAAACTATTATAAAGAGGACAGACGATATAAAAGGAAGAAACTACCTTGAAATAAAATAGTGAGAAGGAAGCTATATAATATGATCAACAAATTTTAAAGGATATATTTAAATAAGAATTTAGTAAGAGTATTTTAACTCTTATATCAAAGGAGGATATGCAGCAAGTAGAAATGGAAAATAATTTTTAGCCAAAGACAAAGCTAGAAAAATGAAATTAATAGGTTATGGATGCTAATGAGTAGGATGCCTAACATAAGGAATAATATTGTGAAAATAGTATTGAGTAGCAAAAACAAAGTGAATCTACAAGAATGCATCACAATTGGACAACTCCAACATAGAATTTGGAGGCCTACAGAATTGAGGACAACTATAGCAAGAATATTACAACAATGTAAAGAAAAAAAATTATCAAATACAACATAAGTTTTGGATCCAGGAGGATTGTTACATCAACAAATTATGACCATGAGGTCATAAATTTTTTCACTGTGGGAGTCTAATGCGAGAGAATTAGAGCTTCTAAACCATCAAGCCTTTGGAGGACAAATTTTGAAAAGGTGGTCTTCAAATTTTGAGAAGAATTCATATTATTTATGTAAATATTATATTGAGTTGACTTATTCTAGGAAATCTAAGTGAATGAGTCATGAGTCTAGAATTTGTTTGGATAGGTAAGATTTTGTTGATATGTTAAAATAAAATGTTCCTTATAAAGCATGATACATGTAGGGAGTAAATCAACTCATTATAATATTTAGACAGAAGAATATGGATTCTTCTGAAAATGTCAAGATGCCCTTTTGGAACTTTTTCCTCCAAAGGCTTAATGGTTTAGAAGTTCTAATTCTCTTGCATCAATTGTTGTCCACCTAGTGTGTGTAGTTGAAGCTTCATTAGACCATTCAAGTTTACTGGACACAAAAGAAATTATATGAGTATTAGCATGGGTGGACCTGGGCATTATTTCCCACATTGGGCTTAGTTAAATTTCTTATTTTATTTTAGGTTTCTCGTATGTATTGCCACTTTGTGTTTCATTTGGGATACAATGTTAGAAAATATGCCTAGATATCAATAAAAAAATGTTTTTAGAAGAATGAATGTAAGTATTTTTGGGATGGAACATATGCACATTAAGAATTAGAAGCAACGATTCTATCCCTACCTCACCTTTATAATTCTAGATGTGTGATTGGGCCATGATCCTTTTTATATAAATGATGAGGAATTACTATGAAAATAGTATGTGTGTGTGTGTTTTTGCGCGCACACACACACACATTCCTACATATGTGTATTATTATTATGTACTAACCTCATCTACGATACTCTCTTACATAAGAACCTCCATTTTACCATAAAAAGTTTTGCCACAAGTTAGGAATGGAGGAGGATCTATTATGAAACCAGCTCTAAAAATAGAAGAAAAGAGAGATCAATGCCTTAGAAATAAGCCACTTTTATGGGGAAACCTCCTTTACATTACATAAATGAACAATTCTTGGATGATACAAATGAAAACACCTCCTTTCTATATATAGGAGTCCATGGGGTCACAATATAATCCTAGCTGACCTAACAATAATAATGTATAAAGGGCACAACAATAACAATAGTGGGGTTTTATGGGGCACAATAATAAAATTATGGGGAATACAGGGGCATGAAAATAACAATAAGGGGGCTACAGTAACAAAAATAAGGGAATACACTAGTAATATAGGGACCTAACATGCCCCTCTCCTTCAAACAAGTGTTTTCCTCAACGCTTGATTATTTCTGGATGCTTCTATATAAAATTCTCATCCTCCCATGTGGAATCTTCAATGGGTAAGTTCTTTCACTTGATGAGATACTCTGAAATTGATCGATTTCGTCATTGTCAAGTTCTTTTTCCTATGACTGCTTCAAAAATTCTTCCGTTGCGATATTGATCTTCCTGTTTTTTCATTCGATTCTGCACTAAAGTTAGGTTATCCTTTGAGAGTTGGAAAACTTGTTGTTGATGCTCGATGTGATATTCCACTACTTTATCATCCATATTAGCTTTAATTTTATCCTTAAAACCATCCAAATTAGCCTTGATTTATGCTTTTAATATGAGGGCTTAATGGGTGTGGGATTATTTTTTGGAGGTATTATATAACTCAATACTAATATCTATGCTTCAATATTCCCTTAGAATCACTTAAAACTGATTTTGAAACAAAAGTTATGGAAACTTGTTTAAACAATACATACATTTTTCTTGCTTTTTAGGAGCTCGATTTTGAAACTGAATTATCTCTATGATTTTGGATCTTCAATATCTGAAATTCGGTCCTATAGTATCCCTATGAATCTTCTTTTTAATTTCACAATTCTGACCTGATTTAGATGCTTCAAGAAAAAGTTATGACCAGTCTCCCACAATGGCCTAATTATAGACTGGTTCAGTAGAGCGAACTTGTACGACATGCTAGGTGTCCATGTTTCTTCATTCAGCCCTGAAATTGATATACACGAAACTATAGTCTGTGTACTTATGGCCACTTTTTACAGAATTCCAATCTAATGCTCAGAGAGAGAGTTATGATGATTTTCCCAAGGTAAGCTCTTTTAGATGAAATTCAGGAGCCTGAAAAAACCCTAACCTCCACTGATCATATCTCAAAAATGTTGTGAACCAAGATCTAAAATTTTTACACGAAGTTCCTTAGGATTTCGGCGTTGCGTGGTAAAAATTTCAGCTTCTGAACCTTCGGGAAAAAAAATTTATAGTGAAAATTCCCCGATGACCTGTTTGGAGCAGCGAAACCCTAGAATCCAAAGCTCTGCTACCAAAAATAGAAGAAAATATAGATCAACGCCTTAGAAATAAACCTCTTCGAGGGGGAAACCACCTTTACATTACATAAATTAACAATTATTGGATGATACAAATGAAAAAACCTCCTTTTCTATATATAGGAGTCCATGGGGTCACAATATAATCCTAGTCGACCTAACAATAATAATGTAAGGGCACAACAACAACAATAGTGAGGTTTTATGGGGTACAATAATAAAAATATGGGGACTACAGGGGTACAAAAATAACAATAAGGGGGCTACAATAACAACAATAAGGGAATACACTAGTAATATAGGGACCTAACAGGATCACACGAACTCAAAAAAAATGCCCAAGTTGGTAAAATGTAATTTCTTGAATAGAATCAACTACATGTGCTTAAGTACCTATCCTTGACCCTCCAATTGTATGTTTCACATTTTTTGAAATCCCTCTTATTAGAATTTTGGAATGAAGGTCTATGCTAAAGTAAACTACATGTCATGGTGGAAATCAAAGTCTAGATCTCATGGATTTTGTCTACAATATTGGGATGTTGGGAATGGAGGGGTAGGTAGAAACCTAAGAGGCACAAGGATCATAAAGGCTCATTTTTTACAATCTCTGGATCCTTTGTTTGCCCATTTCCAAAATCATGGAGTTATTCAATGTCAAAATAGTTAATATGAAGGCTTGAGAAAAAACACAATCCTTAATTTTCATGGAAAACATAGTCACACCTCATTATTCTTATAGGAAGGTTCATTAAAAACCATGAACATCTATCCATACAATTTGCTTTAAATGGATCAAATGTGGTGTAGTGTATGTAAATACACATCTTTCTTTTAGGAGGGTGTTAGAAAATTCTAGGGTCAAAAAGTAAGGATATGACATTGAATTTTAGAAGTTGTAACTTTTCACATCATTCTTGTCTAGTCTTATCTTGTCGCATTCATACTTTCTAGCCATATGTTTAGAAATATTAGATAATTTCCCTCCTACATGGAATGGAAGAAAAGATGATTTCCAGGAATCTAGAGAGGGAAAGGTGTGATGACTCTTTCATACTCTTAAAATAATTAATTATGTTTCTAATTGTTTCAATGTTAGTGCTTTTATATCTTAATGTTAGGTTTGGGATTTTTGTAGTTCGTAGTAGTGGATTTTAGTTCTCCGTATTAATCGAATTCAAAAGTTTTTTTCAACAATTATAAAACAATTTTATATCCT
Source organism: Pinus albicaulis (assembly GCA_034641835.2). Taxonomy (NCBI): domain Eukaryota; kingdom Viridiplantae; phylum Streptophyta; class Pinopsida; order Pinales; family Pinaceae; genus Pinus; species Pinus albicaulis. The sequence goes on along the minus strand of CM076572.1, from coordinate 1,209,498,209 downwards.
ATATATAAATGTGTAAAAAGTAACAACTATAGACACCATATTTGACACTAAAACCTAGTTTAAATTTGAAGTAATGAGAAAGACAATACCTAATGATGGGAAACATGGAAACACTACAATTTTCTAAGTTGCAACTAATTTTATTAAAAAAAATGAATTGTGTACATAGAGGAATACATACTTATGTTCATTTTTGCACTCAATGTTGCTTTTTACATCTATGTACTCAGGAGATGTGTAATTCCTTTTATGCTCGATATAAAATTAATACATGGAAATTAAAAAATGAATAATCAAAAAATTATTTCAATATTGAACTTAAAGAAAAAAAATCAATATCCACTTTATATATATATATGGGAACATTTGTCTAGCATTTTCTTAAACTTATTCCTTCCATTTCCAGGTTATTGGGATCTTACGAATATGAATGAAACATCTCTAATTGGTTAGTAATAGTTCTAGAGCTTGAGAGTTTTTTGCGAATTTAACTAAATGAGAACTTGGGAATATATAGTAATACGTTTTCTATATAAAAATATTTAAATGAACTTTTTTTTTATAGAGATCATTTATTCAATGAGATCAATCTCCTTCTTCACCTTGTCCTGAGAATGAACCACATTAGTTGGTTTGAAACGTCGACCAAATCCTTATTATGTGATTAATCTGAAAAACATTATTCTACATTATGGATCACAAAAGTCTTAGATCTAACAACTTTTTTTTAGTTTTAATAAACATCAATTTTCAAAAATTAAAATGTCAATGTTTTTAATATTTAATTATTTGTTATAAACATAAGCTTTATTACAAACATTTTTACTATTGATCTAAAATGTCAATAAAAGAAACATTCTAATATTGAAGGGAAATTAACAAAATTTATACACAAAAATATACCAGAAACATAGAAAACCAGACATGGCGGAAAATGCCACAACCTTGTTGTACTCCTCGCATGTTCTCTCATTATTAAAACAATGGTATAATAAAAATATAAATACAAGAGCAGAATGTGTCTCAAGATAGTGCGTCTATCTTGGATGCTTTGGTTGAGGAAAAATCTCAACCATACACCAATCTAGGAACTTAGTTAGGTGGAAAGAATCTCTAAGCCTAAACTGACTCCTAATTGAGAGGAACAAACTCAATCTAGAAAATTAGGAATATATTCATATTTTTCATGATTTAATTAATTTATTATTTTTGGATTTATAATTGTTTTTGCTCACATGTGAGTGAAGCTAACAAATACATATAAATTTTATTTAAAGAATATTGGAATAAAAAAATTAATAATAGTCACTTTATATCTATATATATATATATATATGGAACCAGTCTAAATCAATGAAAATTAGCATAATATTTCAAACTTAAAAAATATTCGAAGTTTAGTTTAATTTTAAAAAGTGTTAAAATTTTATGTATGTATTTTTTTTCCATTTTCTAAATAATTATTTATAGATATTAAAGTTTTATTATTTTCATATTAAAGTTAAATGTGTTTATATAATTATTAATACATATTAAATTAGTGATTTCAATATTATAGTTGTGATAGAAATATAAAATTTTAACTGTAAATTTTAATATAATTCAAAATTAAGACTTATTAATATTAAAGATAAAATTTAATATGTCAATCCCCAGATGCGGGTGCTATATGATATCTTCGGAGTACATAGGGTGGCCATGTGTTCTACCACATGGCATGCCCATGTGAAGAGGACTGGGGAAACTTAGCGCCATAACTTCCCGCGTGGGCTAGGCTTTAAAGCCCCATGCGCCACCCACTACTCGACGTACTCCACATTATTGGTATTTACTCTCCTCAGCACTATGCCGCTCGCCATTCCCGCTTCTCCCTTGGCTCCCCTGCCCGTTCTGCATACCTTCCCTACACTAGTGTGGTGTTTGCACCCCTCAGTTCTATGGCATCAATTCTGGTTCCTGTCTCCTGTTTGGTATCCATCCAGCTTCTGAGCTTCGATTCTGGGTCCTGCCTCCTGCTTTGTCTCCGCAAAGATGCCGCAGCGCCAAAGGTAACGCTGCAAAAGGGCGGGGGGCAGAGGCACTCCTTCGCGTCCAACTCTGCCAATGGCTCTCCATTCGGATTTGAACTCACCTACAGACTAGGACAGGGCGGCTTCGGCTCCCTCCTTCCCAATTCTTGCTTCTACTCCCGCTATGTTTTCTGATCCTCCCGTCTCTCCCCAACTCACCCCTGGATCCTTCGCCTCACCTTCCTCCTCCCGTGGTAAGAAACAGGCCCGTAAATCCACCATTGATGTCGCTCCAGCCTTCCCCCCCCACAAGTTGAAAGTGTTGCCTGTGCAGCCGGCCTCAAGTTCTGCTTTTGAAAACAGTGATGGTGAACCCATAGAGGAGCCGAAGCTCTCGAGTCTGCTCCATATGGGCTCCCCCACGTCAAAGGACGAGAGCACCTTGATGGCGGATTAGGACAACTCAGCTTTCATGCAGATTGGAGCAGCTCAGGACACTCCGGTTGAACGTTGTGGGCGTCCTTATTCTCCGTTGGGACCACTTCTGGATGAGGACCTGGGCTCAGGCACTCTCGACTATGGCTACATATGCAGGATCCTAGAGGATCCCTCCAGTGACCAGAATGAAGACTCGCCTTAGAATTTGGCTTTCGAACTCAATCAATCTCTAGTTTTTTTGTTATCTTTTCTTAGACTCATTTATATACTTTTATGTTGTTATAAAGGCTGGTTTCCCATTATGGGCAGCTTGTCATGGTTGGACTCAAGAGGCTAGTCTTCCCTTTCAGGACAACCCTGTTTTGGACAGTAATACTTTGCTGATTCCCTCAGCTTTGAATTTATCCAAGCCTGAGGATGTGAATTGTATCTCTGTTTTAAATGCTTAATAGAAATAATTTAACTTAGAAAAAAAAAATTAATATCTCAACGTAATAAAGTCTAATATTATAATATAAATACCATACAACAATTCCACCCCACAATATAATTTTATATATATTAATATTTTCACTTTAAACTCGACATTTATGGCACATTTAGACTAAACTCCTAAATACTCCATCCACTTGTATCCACATTCCCAACATTTCGTCTCACATATTCACATAAAAACCATACTAACAAATAACACGGGGTTAAGACATAACATAAAGGAAATATTAATAAAAAAATATTTTCATGTTTTTTATAAAGAGACGTTTTTTACATTTTAGAGTGAGAAAAATGTATACGTTCATCTTTGATTAGGAGTGAGTTGACAAATGTTATTTAAGAAAAATATTAATATCTTGAAAATGTTTTAATATTTATTTAAAATAAAATATTTTAATGTTTATTTTAATTAAAATATTAAAATAATAATTATATATATAAATTATAGATAAAATATATAATTGGAAGTAAATTTTTTTTTATATTTTAATAATATGATATGCATAGTTTATCTCACACTCAATATAAAGTTAGCAAGCTACATTTAAAATATATTAATAATAAACAAATAATTTAATATAAACTTTAAATAAAATAGTCCAATAACAACTATTTAATATATTTATACAGTTGAGATTTAAGAAAGAGATCTAAGAAATAGATGAAATATTTGAAAGGAAAAAAGATATGGCTAAAACATTATAATATTTCACACACTTTTACGTCTGTTAGGGTCTCGTGATTTGGCTGATTGGCAAGCCAAATGACAGTGTAACATCAAACCAATCTTTGGAGCCCAAGGACCTAGCTTTCCTGGACTCAGAGATGGCTCTCTCTATTTGTGTAAGGGATATCTGTGTGTTTGCTTATTGTGTTCTGATTTTAGGCTAGTTATGAAGTAGGTTTTTTTGTTTTGGTTTTTAGGTTGTGAGGGATGAAACTGATCAAAGATATGAGATAGGTAAAAAGATGTCAGATCAACTGGGCTATGGGGTCGAATAAGTCAAGAAAGCTTTCAAATGGTGATACAAGGTTGTTGAAGGGCCAATTTGATTTGAGGAAAATGGATCTTTGGGCAAAATGGAGTAAGATGGACATCAAGTTTGTGAATAACAAAGGATTTCAAGCATAACTAGTTTAATAGCTGACATAAACATGGTAGGGCAAACCATTAATCATGAGAAATGTAACTACAAGCTAATTAATGTATAGAAATAAACATTCAAGCCATGCATAGAGATATATAACTCTCTAACTTTAGGAAATGGCTATCAGACTTTGGGGAAATACATTTAAGACAGACAAACAACTTAAATCACTATGTCGGAACGCCTAAACACAGTACTTCAAGCTATTGGGCACTTTGAAAACAAGATTGCATAGTCTTAAGCAAAGGGCAAGATCAGAACAAGACCTCATTGGTTCAACAAATGACAATCTAATCAGTCAAAGAGAAGTTTCACAGATGGAGCTATGGCTAGCCATGAGTAAGCAGGGCATACCGTAAATCATACTTAGCATGCATAAAACCATGAATGAAACGAGCAAACAGTATTCTTAAGTTATTAAAGAGAAATCAAGAATTCTTTAATATGACTAAGAATGAAGAAAACATGGAAGTTATGAAGAAACATGAAATTTGAGGTGCCTCCAAGGGCATGTCTCAAATTTGTTCTCTAATTTCCTATAGCAAACAAGAACATAGATTTATGAATGAAAACTAAGAAACAAAACAGAGAGAGAGACACTATACCATTCTACCAAGTCATGGAATCCAACAACAATCCTCTTTCATCATCCAAGAACATCCAAGAAACTATCCAAAAGCATGAGACAAGTATTTCTTCCAAAGCTTATATGACCATATATTGCTTCTATTCATCAATTTCAACCTTGTTTACAATGAAATTCTTTGGAATATATAGGCCAAAGTGAGGAAAACCTCTAGTTCAACTTGCAATCTCATTGGCCTATCCAAAATATCTTATTTTGTCCTTGAGGCTTTGCAAAGCCCAAGGCACAAAATATCTCATAAAATATCTAAAAAATGCTAAAAGATGGAAATAAATTGACTTTCCATAACTTATCATGTACAAAAATAGCTAAACACACATGAGGAAAGGTCAATTTTGAAAGGTTCAATTTTTACAAAAACACTCAAAAAATACATCAGCAAAAGGTCCCCTGACTTGCCGGCAACCTTTGGAGGCCTTCCCGATGTCGAAACGAGGCTCATGATAGCTCGTTGGAAAGCTCTGAGTGTCCACTTTCTGAAAATGTTTATTTTTCTCCCAAATGACCAATGGAAGTCCTCCAAAAATAGACCTGTGTGTAAAAACCCAAAAACTAAGCCTTGTTGATAAACGGGGCAGAGTGTGGAAAAAGCGAGTGTTTTTCGCCATTTTGGGGGAGAAAATGATCTTCAAATGTTCTGAAAATCACTGAATATGTGATCCTAAAATTATGGCATCCAATGATACCATTTTCATCCTTTGATGATACCCCAAACTGAAATGGCGATGCCCATGAGTTTTGACCAAAAACCCAAAAATGACAAAAAAACAAAAATATGTCGAATTTCGCCCAAAATTTGTGAGCATGACCCTCAAGGGTTTTCAGCAACATGTTGTGAAGCAGAGGCCAAAATTTGGAGCCTTGAGGTGTCTTTCCTCAATTTTTGTGTCCGGCGCTTCCCTTTAGCCTCCTTGAGTTTTTCTTGAGCAGCCTTATACTTCCGTCGGGAAAACTGATTTAGCTTTTTATAATGCCCAGTCATCCTCCGTTGAAGGTCCAAGTCCCTGTTTGCCTTCTCCAATTTCTTCTCCAATTGATCATTAACTCTCTCAAGCCATGCTTCCCGATTTTTCTCTATCTCTTGTTCGAACAATGCAGTGAGAGGGGTAGATTGGAGAAGTGCATCTTATTCTTCCTTTTGTTTCTTAAGGGTATTTTTTAGCCCCATGGTTCTTGGCCTCTTTCGCCTAGGCTGATCTTCACCTTCACTTTCCTCGAACTCACCCATGAGTTCTTCCAATCTCACCTATGCTTTGGAGGCCTCATTTTTGTATCGTATGGCCCGTGTCTCATATACAACCATATGGACACTCATTTGCTTATTTTGGACTTGCAAAAAGTGATTGAAGTTCCTAGCTCAATGAAGATCAGCCCTCAAGGCATCAATTTGGCTTTCTCTATGGATTAAGATATTTTCTAGGATCTAGGCTTCATTATCACTATCATCACTTTGGATTTGGATGATGTCGAATTCCCTTTCCTGTTCATGACTGCTTTCTTCCTTGCCCTTACCTTTGCTTTGGGTGGCTCTTCTAGTACTCTTCCTCTTGGGCAATTCAACCATGGGTTTCTTGGGCAATTTTCCCTTGCTTCGGAGGGCCCTAGTCACATTTGGAGTTACAACTATAGGCACCATTTTCTTTGTTGTCCAAGGCTTGGCGAATTTCGGAGAAGAGAGCATGGCCCCTTGCCTAGGAGAGGCAGATAGCACATGCTACATGGGCTCTTTACCCTTGTCACTTTGCCCCTCATTTTTGCCACTGTCTTGGAGTTCTTTATGGATGCCTTGGCTGTCCTTTTGCACTTCCCTTTGAGGGCTATCCTCCTCACTGTGTTGCAACTTTTTATCCTGCTGCCCCTCTTCTTCTTGAGGTTGTTGTTCCTCTTGAGGAGGCTGTTGTTCATCACCCTGAGGCTTCCTCTGCTCATATTGCTGTAGCTGTTGTGTATCATGTTGTGGCTGCCCCTGTTCAGCATATTTTGGCTGCCCCTGTTCATCACCTTCATGCTACTCCTGTTCAACATATTTATGCCCTTGCTGTTGCTCATCATCACTTTCCTCTTCCTGCTCATGTCGTTCTTCCTCATCATGGTCATGCTCTTCTCCTTCTTCAGGCTCCTTTGTTTGTTCTGTGGTAAACTTGAGCTTTTTGGGAATAGATCTACTAGAAGAAGGCGAAGGATGGTGAGTAGGAGGTGTAGGGGATGTATGAACTGGAGGGATAGTGGAGAAATCCGAATGGGTGATGAAAGTATCCCAAGAGACCTCCCTCTTTTCAAGCTGATGAAGAATGATGACTTTGATGCGAGAGTGATGGAAGAGGCAGACTGTTTGCTGTGAAGGAGGCTTCTTCTAAACAATGGAGGCCATTTTCTTAATGCTCCTGTGTAAGAAGAAAGGAAGATTTAGCAATTTGGCTCTAGTGAAATGCATGAGCAGTCGAATGTGATAGGCATAGACTCGGGATAATCTTCCCTCACAAGTGAAGTATTTCATGATGATCTTCATGAGGGAGGCATAGCTAGTCAAAAGATATGAGAAGGGGAAAATGGCAGGACATGAATCTCTGTGCTCAGGCTTTAGAAAGGGCTTGTAATCTTCTGAGTCCATGTGGCTTTGTTTAAACCACTTCTCCCCTACATAAGGGATTTTAGTGGCCTTGGAGATAGACCTTGGAGAGAATTTGAAGTCTAGGCTTGCCAACTGGAAATGCTTGTCTTGAAATCTCAAAGCGCAAAGATGTGTCAAAGGAGAAAAGCTCTTCACCTCTTGCACTCTTTGACAAAAATCTAAACACCCAACCTCATGGAAATTGAACAAGACTGATGGGTGGACATTCACTTCTTCAGTGGAAACAGGCTCAAATATCTTATGCAAGCCACTCCTACTATCCTGCCTGGGAGGCATCTTGTTTTGAATGCTCTCTGCAACACCAAGCTGCCTCAAATGGCTTTTGAAATTCTTTTCTCAAACACAACTCTGTGCTCTTTGTTAGTCACTGTTTGACCCAGGCGAATTTCCTCAAATGTTGTGTGAAATGGTTCTTTAATATCAGCTCTCTGCTCCTTACAAATCACTGCTTGTCCTCCTTTGTATGCCAATCAAAAAAAAGTTATCAAATAAAAAGGTACACACAGTCAAATGATTACTGTGTTTGGAGAAGGTCACAAAGCTCTTTTGTGTTTTGGTGTAAGAAAGACAGCCTTGTAGAAAACAAAACACCCCTCCCAATAAAAAACACTCCTCTTGTTCTTCACTATTTTACATCCACATTTTAGACAAAACACCTTCAAATTGCATTAACAGCTTCACTCACTATATTATGTTTCATGGATCAAAGGAGGCATTGGTTTTGCTTTTTCCACACAGAGAGGACTTTTGAAAGTGACAAAGTCATTCATGCATGATCACTGTTGTTAGATTAGGCTCACTGTTTTAACTTAGGAACACTGTGTTTTCCTTTCAAAAACTGCTTCACCTTCTAACACTGTTTTGAGGGCAGTTTTTAGGCTTTTTGACATCAATACAAACACACCACTTTCACTATGTCAATCTTGGGCAATCATAGCCACAACAAACTCGGATTTAAAACAGAACACTCAACCCTCCTTACCATTGTTTCTCCATTAAATTTTGCTGACAGAGGTTATGGTTTATCATTGTCTTGAGGATAGCTTTAGGCCTGTTGAAACAAATATGAACACTCTACTAGCCTCCCACCGTAACAGACTTTGTCAATAAATTTAACAAATCACTTTGATTTTTCCTACCCAGACCTCCACTTTTTTTCACCACCATTTAGTCTTTGAAAAACACAGCATTGATCACCCTTTTAGAAATTTGAATATACCAAGGAGGTACACAAAAATACCTCGAAGATCGATGGTGGCCTTTGTTTGAAGAGTTGAGCAGCTTCAAGACTTGTTGAAGGAGTTTTGAAAACAACATCAGAACCTCTATCCTCCAACATTGCGACTGAAACTAAATTATTTTTCAAGCCTGGTATATGCATTACATCTTTTAATAAGAAGGGTTTACCTAAATGTCTCTGGAAGGTAACTGTACCAAGCCCGGTAGAGCTATACCTCCCGTCATCACCCATTTTTATATGCATCTAGAGGTCCTTCTCCTCCAAGATACTGAAAAGTTCTTTTTCTCCCTTCTTGTGGAAATATGCACCACTATCCAAGTACCACACTGATCCCATTGCACTTGACACCATGCATGTGATGAGCGAGAAGTCCAACTCAAATTGCAAGGTCAAAGCCTCACCACCTGTAGATCCTAAAGCCTTCCCGTTCTTCTTATTTTTTGGATAATTAGTGGCATAATGTCCATGCTCGTGACAATGAACACACTTCACTCTGGACATGTCGTGCTTCTTACCAGCTTTGTCGGTCTCAAATTTGGAATAGGATTTATTTCCTTTCCCCTTCTTTGCCTTACCATCCAAAGCACAATTTTATTCATCATCATTCTTAGATGAATATTCATCCCTGGTATTCTGCCTGAATTCTTCTTGCACCAAATCCGACCAAAGTTGTTCCCAATCTGGTAGCTTCTCCCTCCCATTGACAGAGTCCTCATAACTATGCCAACTCTTGGGAAGGCCTAGAAGAGCTAGGCTCACCAAGTCATCATCCACGACAGTAATTTCGACGCTCCCAAGATCATCTCGAAATTGGACAAATTTGGTTAAATATTTCAGAATAGTGTCGCCTTTCTCCATTTTGATTTTCCTGAGCTTGTCCTTCAGTGCCAATTTTCTATGATCACTGCTACTTTGAAATAGATCTGTCAATGGCTTACACATTGCATATAGATTCGATTTTCCATGGATACTTGAGACAATGTGGTCTCGTACTCCCTCCAATAAGATCCTCCTTGCCTTTGAAACCTTCTTTTGCCAACCACCAATATTTGCAGCATCTGTTGCAGCGGGTTTGGGAATGTCATTATCAATGAATTCTTTAAACCCATTTTCCTCCATAACTGCATCCATCATGTATTTTCACACAACATAATTGGAACTTCCCTTGAGTGCATACTCCAATATCAAGCCATTGAAATCCATCTTGATCGTGATCTTCCTGTCGCACCAAAGAATACGTTTGCAAATTTGAATTATGTTCTGTCACAAACTCAATTTCTTCTCCACTATAGTGATTTCATATGCTATGATACCATGTAGAAATTATACAAACAATGTGTATACCAATGGATTCAATTTGATCATGCAATGTACTAAAGAAAGATACAAAATCATTTTACAAATCAATTGCAAAAAATAAACATGATCGTCAATCACAACAAGTAAAGAAAGAAGAAAATCGAACCACAACACAAATATTTTCCCAAGGAAAGCTTACTACTCAAAACCCCTCTCTCTTCTATTGTATATTCACCAAGGAATCATGAAACAATTACAATGCAATATTCTCATAAGAGTTTCCTACACTCTCACAATTGTCTCACACTGATCCAGACAAAATCGACTAACACTTAGCCAATTTTCATCCTTTGCTTAGCCTGCCTTGACTGCACAATTCCCGATGAATGCAATCCCTATTATTTAGGAATTCCAGCCTTCCGAAACTACGCAATGCTCATGGGTAATCCTATGGTTTTCTGGCTACATGTGGGCAGCCTAATAATGATACAACTGATAGTTAACATCCCTTTAACCTTTGCTTCATCTGGGTCTCCACTGGAACTGACATGCATGCATCTATTAATAGTAAATCATTAGTTGCATGGAAAATCATTGCATGTGAATTACATATGATTTAATTCACTTGATCTCTCACTTTTGCAACAACCAGTTACAACTAGTTCAACTGACTTTAACTCAACTAACTGAGTTAACTAATTACTCATGCATTAAATTGATGCACTAACTGCAACTCGAGCTCCATAACTAATAGAATCACTCTTCATTCCTCACCAACCACCCTCAACTCGAAATTCATGAGCTAACTGAGTTTATCACACTTAGTTAACTATTGCAAGTTATTATGAGATAAGATTACATTTTATTGTCCAATTTAATTAAGGTAAAATTAAATTAGACACTTCTCCAATTTATTAAATAAATTGGCTTTCACACTAATGTATCGCTAGGACCTGTGGTCTCACACTAGTGTGTGTGCTGCAATTTCTTGTTGACTTTCAACATGTACACAATGAACGTTTATTAGCACCTAAAGTTCCTCTTTGCCAAAGTTAAAGTGGACACAAACGAGAGTATGGAGGACATTATTCTATTTCTAGATCAAATGCAGTGGAAAATGGTTGTTATGGATAAAAGACTAGGCCAAATTGAGAAGCACATATGACAGTTATGAATTAAAGGCTAGGTCGTATTGAGAAGCACATGGGAATCCATTCTAAACAAAGTTGCTCCTTAGAACAATGAGCCCTTTCTAAGATTATATGTCTTTTAGTTTCTGGGTGAAAATGTGAAGTCAGGTTACACTTTTTGCCCTTTTTTGAGAAGAATATTTCATTTTTTTCTGTTTTTCAACTTTTTGCAAGCCAAAACAATTTTTCTTTTTAGAATTTCATTTTACGATAAAAATAAAAGTTGTCAAAAATTTTATTAGTTTTCTATTACTTATTTTTTGGAATTTTTTTATACACATTTGATATGTCAACTTAGCATTTCTTTCAGTGTGTGTTTTTTAACAATCAAAGGATTCATAAGAATTCATGTTAACACACACTGTTGTATCCTATGTTATCACCCAAAATGTTTCAAAATTTTACTTGAAATGTGTCAAGTTGGTCTTTAGGTTAGTTAGGTTGTAAAACATCATGAAACGATAAATTTTTATGATGAACATAGGTTTTAAGTTTTTGTTTTAAGTTATTAGAGATGATATCGAGTCATATCAAAAGAGTAGATCTTGAGTAAATACTTTAAAGTGACTTAAAGTCTTAAATCTAGCCATTTGTCAGAAATGATTTGAGTCTATAGCGATTTTAGTACAAAATTAACAGATTTTGCTGTGAAAACACCTAGTAATTCCGTAGCAAAACTGACACTTGTCAAAATAAATGTACTATGAAATCTGTCTCATTCTATAAAGGTTTCTACATAATGATGAGTGATTAATCTCTTAAGGTTTTGAGGTTATGCTGTCAGAGTAGGGTTATCTTTCGAGAGTTAGGCACGTTTAGCATCAACCACCATTTGAAATCCATCCCATTTTCCTTTTCAGAGATATCCTTCATTTCTCATACTTTGTTTCTCACTTTTGCAATCTGTTACCAAAGCACCTTACTATCATTCACATCTCCCGTAGAAATACCTTGTTATTCCAGTCATCCTCTACCATAGCAGCTCGCTGTCATCGAAGGATTTCACTGAACAGGTGTAAAAATATAAGGAAGGCCACTGCTGCAGAACAAGAACGAGATGGCTACACCAAAGAAAAATTATAAAGAGGGTCTACCATTCAGGTACGAGCCTACAAGAACAAGCTTAATCATGGAAGACCCATATTTTGTTGAGCTTTTTACAAGAGCAAGTTGCATTCAGTTCTACCAAAGGTTGCAAGGTCATCATAAATAGGTATCACAAGATTTCGTGATCAATTTCAAAGGCACATATACAAAGGTTGGTTTTCTTCATGTTCCAATTACACCTAATAGCATTTCTAAAGCAACAGGGATCCCGAGAACCAGAGAAGAATGGTTTAAAGATACCAAGTTTAACTTGAAAAGTTGTGATGATTATCTAAAACCTGAACATGTAGGGATAAAAATGACTGAAGGAATTCCTAGAACTTTTATTAGAGATAATTATTCAAAATTATTGATAGTCATACAGAAGTACTTTATATGCGAAGGAAGATTCCAAACAATCTACATGTATCACTTCAAGCTTTTGCTTCATTTTACAGGGAAGAAGTTGATAGATATTCCTTTTTACCTTTTTAGAAGTCTTGGAAAAATGGTAAACAAAGTGCAAGGAAGACCTAAAAGAAGTGAAACTTCCATGTTTCACCATGGGTTGATGAAATTACTAGTGCTGGAGGAATTAAGTAAATTGAACAGATACTAGGCATCCTTCTTGTTCATGAATGGGTATGAAATGGATGTTTTGTCTCCAAGGAAAACTCCTAAACTCAAAACTTCTTCTTCAAAGAAAGAGTTGAGTGCCATTGCAGAGTTAGAAAGGAATCAACGAGAAGGTTTAAAATCTACAACTAAATATATGGATGAAGAAACTGAATTCATTCAAGGGACAGTATCACCTCCAACAACTAGCAAGAAAGTTAACAAACGTGTCATGGATAGCAAGACCAAACCTGCAACAAAATGGTCTAAAAGGAACACTAAAGAAATTGTTAGAGGAAAAGGCAGACTTGAAGACATTCTACAAGCTATAGACATTGCAGAAACTCCTGTAGTGAAAGCAGTTGTGATAGAAGGATCTAGAGTCAGAAGAAAAGGACTTATAGCCAAGAAATTGAATTTTTCTCAAGAAGATTCAGGCTTTCTTTTGAAACCTAGAAAGCCTTTTACTAGATCCTAGAGAAAGGAAAAAGGGCAGAAATACAATAAGTTATAGTCATATCTCCTATTTAGATAGAGGTTACCAAAGAAAAGTAGGATCAATCTAAAATAAAGTTTCAAAATAAATTTGCAGTAGACTCTCTAAAGAGACAGATCAAAGACAAGGAAGAAACAATCAAACAGAGAAAGGGAAAGGAGAAAGTCAAAGAGAAAACTGAAAATGAGATTCTTGAAGGAAAGATAAGAGCAGTCAGGAAATAATTAACTGAAACAAAGAGAGAGCTAGAAAGATACAAGAAATATAGACAAATGATAGATGAGGTTGAAAAGAAAGTGAATGACCAGGTTACTCATTTTGAAAATTCTATTGGAAAAGCCAAACAATTGTTGAAGAAATCACAGCCTTTACGCATCATGATGACACACACAAGCAAGAGAAATTTATGGTTACAGGTAGAGAGGAGAAATCTTCAAAGACAAGTCGAGGAGTTGAAAGAAAATATGGAAATGATGAAGACAGAATCAGACGAGAAAGATTTGTTTGAAAGCTACTCATGAAGAAACTGTTGGTAAATAATAAGGTGACAATGGATTATAGATATTTTTTGTCTTATATTAATCATATTTTACATGAAGGTATATTCATGGATCCTTTCAACCTCAAAACCTAAGTTTTGTCAAGCCTCTGATAAGTTAGGCAATTCCGCAGTGTATGCCAAGCTTGAAACACATTTTCTACTACGGAATTTCTGAAGAATTAGTTTTGGACTTAAGTTACTTAAACTGATAGGGATGAATAGTTTTGAGGGTCATGTTTAAATGTTTTTGATCATTTAATATAATCCAATGGTAAAAAATGGTAGAGGATCACTACATATCACCTTTTTTCTTGTGCTATGAAACTAGCTACGAAAGTAGCTCTAAGACTCTCTCTTGACAACAAGGTTTATTTTGGTGGCTAATTTTAGAAAAAGAAGAAAGGTAAAAAGATATTTAAAACTACTCCCCATGAGAAGGACAAAGAGTATCAGAGAAATTTTAAAGAGTATCAGATCAGTGGTTTTCTATGTGGAAATATTTTTTTAAGGATACAGTTTGAAGATATCAGTTCACAGTATTGCCAAATCATCAAACTGACAACTGCTAAATGGTAGGCATAGCAACATCTCGAAGACAGTTAGAGTATTAAAGTCTTGTTTATGGTCAACATATTTGAAATTCATGATTCCTTTCAAGGAATATTTGGATCATCTTCAGTTTAAATTGTAATAAGTAGGTGTTTGAGTCATACTAGGACTCTAACTCATAATTCGAAAGGTGTCAATCCTAGTTGTAAAAATCTAGTTATGATTAGATTTTGTTATAGTAATGGAGTTTAATGGTCTAGCCACTTGGCAGACTGAATGTAAAGGCTAGATGCCTAAAATTAATGAAGACTTTGATGAATCCAAGGTTGGAAAATGTTATCTGAGCAGACCACTTTTGTAAAGCTTGGGATTAACTGATATATATAGAAGCAATTTAACTTTTCTGGACCTGAGATTCTTAGTGTATTTCAATGAGTTTATATCTTATATTTGAAATGTTTCCCATTCATAGTTTTAATGCTTATTACTCAGAATTCATGGTTAGTCATGCTCTGACTTCCTTTAAGTGTTAAGATTTGATGAATCTCTTTTAATACTTTCCTTTTCAATACCTTGATGATTCATTACTCAGAATTCATGTATCACATGCTTTGACTTCCTTTGAACCTCAAGTTATTGAGACTTTTCTAAATGTGTCACTCTTTCATTGAAGTATATAGAAGCCTCAGCTTCTACAAGAAGAGCTATTGTTATCTTTGTCTCTGTCACTGACTCCATAGCCCAATCTTAACAAGTCTTAATCTTTTCAACCTGTAAACATACAAAATCAAAACACATAGATTTAGCCATCTATGTACATCTTTATTCAATATCATTAACCCTTGAGAGAACCCTCTCAGGTTAAGGAGGCTAAGCCTCAATCAAAATATTGGTTTGAAATAGTTACACTGGATTTGTCTGATCAGCAGCCAATCAGGTATGATTTTGGTGCCGTTTCCAGGGAGACCGAAGGTGTAAAATTTTCCCTGGGAAGAACGAAAAAGTTTCAGTTCTAAGGTCTGAGAGCAGCAGACACTTAGGCACATATTGGTTGCATTTCTGCTTTGGCGACTCCACACATCAAATAACAAATTGGAAGGTGATTCCACTGCTTGAAGATCTGTAGCTTGATGAAGTTTCAGAATGAACTCCATTGCAAGAAAAAATTCTAGGTATGCTCCTATGAATCGATCTCATATCCCTGGTTTTCCAAATCCTATGCCAAAGGTTGAATGGTTAGATGATCTTCCAATATTTAAAGATGAAAATAAAGACAATGTTGCTCTTCATTTGGTTAGATTCCATATGCATGTACATAGTCTTAAGGTTCAATTACCTGAGGATTGTCTCATGAAGATGTTTATGGCCACTTTGGAAGGAAATTCATGGTTTTGGTATGAAAGTTTTCCAAATGGTTCATTATATTCTCTTGCCGATTTCCATGTTGCATTTTATGAGATGTATAAAGACTTTCATCCTTATTTGTTGATGGTCAAAGTATGTTGTAAACACTCTGTGAGTATTATTGAATATTTAGAGAATTTTTATGAAGATGGTGAGTTCATGGATGAAGAAATTTTAGAGGCACTTCATGACTATACCTATCATCACCAAGAAGAACACCAAGAAGAAAGGATAACATCTCTTTTAGATGAAAATGAAACCCAACAGGAGATTATTTATGAAAAGCATGTTACATCCTCTGAGTTTGAGGAAAATTTGCAGCAAATTTATGAGTCCTTTGATCATCAGGAGAATGTGAATCATTGCAAACAACAAGAGGAAATACTGGAAGATAGTTTCTATAACCATCAGTGTAAGGAAAGGATTGATCTTTTATGTCATTCCTTGAATCAGCTTACATCAAATAATGATCATATTAATGAGAAAGAATACATTGTCTTTGAGAATCAGTTGGAACAACAGTTGGATAACATACAAATGAAATCCTGTGTGGCTGAAAAAAGCATATATGAGTTTTCCAAAGTTGTAGAATGTTATGATTATCATAAAAAAGGTCATGTCTTATTTGACCCTATAGCTGAATACATGGAAGAGTTTTACAGTCCAGTTTTCCAGTTTCATTTTCATTATGAAGATTAGATACATTCTAAGTTACCTTGGTCATCACAGTATCATGTCTACTTTGGGTTCAAGTGTAATCATAGGTCCAAATTTTAGATAAGATAAATGATTGGTTTCATTGGAAGTTTCATGTTGATTGAGTTAAAGTGGAGAGTTGCAGCTGATAGGGTAGGTAGGAGTATGTGAATAAGCTCAAAGTTGAATGGGCATCTTTCAGTAGGTATGAAGTTGGTTTTTCTGCAGTGACCATCAAGCTTGAGCCCGAGGTGAAGGCCATTCGAGTTTGAGGAGGAGCTTGGTAAAATTTCAGAGCTTTATTTTAAAGGATGGATAGCAGCACTGGAGCTACTGGTTCTTAGTGCACTACAGTGGCACACTATCCCAAGTGGAGCCACTATTATCACCCAAAATTTTTCAAAACTTTACTTGAAATGTGTCAAGTTGGTCTTTAGGTTAGTTAGGTTGTACAACATCATGAAATGATAAATTTTTATGATGAACATAGGTTTTAAGTTTTTGTTTTAAGTTATTAGAGATGATATCGAGTCATATCAAAAGAGTAGATCTTGAGAAAATACTTTAAAGTGACTTAAAGTCTTAAATCTAGCCATTTGTCAGAAATTATCTAAGTCTGCAGTGATTTTAGTACAAAATTAACAGATTTTGCTGCGAAAACACCTAGTAAATTTGTAGCAAAACTGACACTTGTCAAAATAAATGTACTATGAAATCTGTCTCATTCTATAATGATTTCTGCATTATGATGAGTGGTTAATCTCTGAAGGTTTCGAGGTTATGTTGTCAGAGTATGGTTATCATTCGAGAGTTAGGCATGTTTAGCATCAACCACCATTTGAAATCCATTCCATTTTCCTTTTCAAATATATCCTTCATTTCTCATACTTTGTTTCTCGCTTTTGCAATCTATTACCAAAGCACCTTACTATCTTTCGCATCTCCTGTAGAAATCCCTTGTTATGCCAACCATCCTTTACAATAGCAGCTCGCTGTCATCAAAGGATTTTGCTGAATAGGTGTAAAAATATAAGGAAGGCCACTGCTGTAGAACAAGAACGAGATGGCTACACCAAAGAAAATTTATAAAGGGCGTCTGCCATTCAGGTACGAGCCTACAAGTCCAAGCTTAATCATGGAAGACCCATATTTTGTTGAGATTTTTACAAGAGAAGGTTGCATTCAGTTCTGTCAAAGGTTGCAAGGTCATCATAAATAGGTCTCACAAGATTTCGTGATCAATTTCAAAGGCACATATACAAAGGTTGGTTGTCTTCATGTTCCAATTACACCTAATAGCATTTCTAAAGCAACATGGATCCTGAGAACCAGAGAAGAATGTTTTAAAGATACCAAGTTTAAGTTGAAAAGTTGTGATGATTATCTAAAACCTAAACATGTAGGGATAAAAATGACTGAAGGAATTCCTAGAACTTGTCTTAGAGATAATTATTCAAACTTATTGACAGTCATACAAAAGTACTTTACATGTGAAGGAAGATTTCAAACAATCTACATGTATCACTTCAATTTGTTGCTTCATTTTACAGGGAAGAAGTTGATAGATGTTCCTTTTTACCTTTTTAGAAGTCTTGGAAAAATGGCAGACAAAGTGCAAGGAAGACCTAAAAGAAGTGAAACTTCTATTTTTCACCATGGGTTGATGAAATTACTAGTGCTGGAGGAATTAAGTAAATTGAACAAAGACTGGGCATCCTTCTTGTTCATGAATTGGTATGAAATGTATGTTTTGTCTCTAAGGAAAACTCCTAGACTCAAAACTTCTTCTTCAAGGAAAGAGTTGAGTGCCACTGCAGAGTTAGAAACGAATCAACGAGAAGGTTTAAAAACTACAACTAAAGATATGGATGAAGAAACTGAGTTCATTCAAGGGACAATATCACCTCGAGCAAATAGCAAGTAAGTTAACAAACATGCCATGGATAGCAAGACCAAACCTGCAACAAAAAGGTCTAAAAGGAGCACTAAAGAAATTTTTAGAGGAAAAGGCAGACTTGAAGACATTCTACAAGCTATAGACATTGCAGAAACTCCTGTAGTGAAAGTAGCTGTGATAGAAGGATCCAGAGTCAGAAGAAAAGGACTTATAGCCAAGAAATTGGATTTTTCTCCAGAAGATTCAGGTTTTCTTTTAAAACCTATAAAGCCTTTTACTAGATCCCAAATTTCTGCAACTGACAATGTCAGAGATAAGCAACAGGAGGAAGAGAAAGGAAAACGGGCATAAATACAAGAAGTTATAGCAATATATCCTATTGAGACAGATTTTACCAAAGAAAATAAGGATCAATCTAAAAGAAAGTTTCAAAAGAAATCTGAAGTAGACTCTCTAAAGAGACAGAAGAAAGACAAGGAAGAAATAGTCAAATAAAGAAAGGGAAAGGGGAAAGTCAAAGAGCAAACTGAAAAGGAGATTCTTGAAGGATAGTTAAGAGAAGTAAGGGAAGAATAAACTAAAACAAAGGGAGAGCTAGAAAGATACAAGAAATATAGACAAATGATAGATGAGGTTGAAAAGAAAGTGAATGACCAGGTTACTCATTTTGAAAAGTCTATTGGAAAAGCTAAACAATTGTTGAAGAAATCATAGCCTTTATGCATCATGATGACACACACAAGGAAGAGAAATTTATGGTTACAGGAAGAGAGGATAAATCTTTAAAGAAAAGTTGAGGAGTTGAAAGAAAATATGGAAATGATGAAGACATAATCAGTCAAGAAAGATTTGGAAAGAGGAACTATGGAGAAAATTGTGAAAACTACTCATGAAGAAATTGCTGGTAAATTATAAGGCGACAATGGATTATAGATATTTTTTGTCTTATATTAATCATATTTTACATGCAGGTATATTCATGGATCCTTTTAGCCTCAAAACCTAATCTTTGTCAAGCCTCTCATAAGTTAGGCAATTCCGCAGTGTATGCCAAGCTTGAAACACATTTTTTGCTGCGGAATTTCTGAAGAATTCTTTTCGGACTTAAGTTACTTAAAATGATAGGAATGAAGAGTTTTTTGTTGAATATTGCAACAAGAAAAAGTGAAGTAGGCATCCTGAAACATCTTTCCTGGTCCTAGTTGGAAAGTGATCACCAAAACTAGGTGGGGGCCACACAGGTGATTTTTGTCGCAAAGTCTATTTTTAGACTACGTCTATTTTTAGACATATCGATCATATTCTATGAGTTGCGGGATTCTATTTGTGGATGGTTGGTCAAGTTGGAAAAATATATGGATTTCTATTTTTAGACATACTGGGCAGAGTCTATTTTTAGACTGTCAGTCTAAAAATAGATCAGTCAAATATTATTAGCCCTTAATAATATTTGGACTATAAACATTATCTTATCCTCTTGGAGCACTTCAGTTTGATGCTTGGATGTGGCACATGCAGCTGACAGAAGGAAATACACTTTTCCTAGGGGTTAGTTGAGCTATTGCATGGTTGACTTCAGTTAGAACTCATGTGGCAGAGTTTGGTGGAGTTGATGAGACAGTTGGTGGAGTTGTGTTCGGTTTAACTTAATTGAACTAGTTGTATTTAGTCTAACTCATAAATACACTAGTGATGAGTGGTGTGAATTAATTATTAATTAATTCACTAATTATTAACTCATAAATCAACTAAAGAATAAATCAGTTAACTGCAATGCATGGACAGTTCAGTGGAGACCAGTGTTAGAGGTGGGTGAAAGGGTGAGTCTACTATCAGTTGTGACTATAGCTGTGCATGAGATTTGCACACACATTGATTGAGATTTCCAATGAGGATTGCGCAGTACAAGCCAAGGGGATTCGAACTTGGATCCATTCATTCTTCATCTTGGATTGCGCAGTAGAGGCAGGCAGACAGGTGGAGCAGATTGGAGCATGGGATGTGCATGATCTGAGCTTGTTTTGTGTGTAGCATGTGAGATAGTGCTGAGAGCTTGTGAGGAGCTTTGTGCTATGTATTGTTACATGTTATCTATCATTATAATATACAGATAGTTGGGGGTTTTCAGTTGTAAGCTTTCCCCATTACATATTGTGTTATATGTGTGCTTGATTATGTTTTAATGTGCGCATGCGACTGCTTCTATTTCCGCAAATTGATGATCAATTGTAGAAGAGGTTATGTATTATGCATGAAGCTTAAAATAGTGTGTAATCAGGATAATCTCGGTGAATAATTCAGCTATTATTCAAATTTCTACATTTTTAGGGTCATGTTTAAATGTTTTTGATCATTTAATATCATCCAATGGTCAAAAAAGGCAGAGGATCACTACATATCACCTTTTTTGCTTGTGCTATGAAACTAGCTACGAAAGTAGCTCTAAGACTCTGTCTTGACAGCAAGGTTTATTTTGGTGGCTAATTTTGGAAAAAGAAGAAAGATAAATAGATATTTAAAGCTGCTCCCCATGAGAAGGACAAAGAGTATCAGAGAAATGTCAAAGAGTATCAGATCAGTGGTTTTCTATGTGGAAATATTTTGTTAAGGATATAGTTTGAAGATATCAGTTCACCGTATTGCCAAATCATCAAACTGACAACTCCTAAATGGTAGGCAGAGAAACATCTCGAAGAAAGTTAGAGTATTAAAGTCTTGTTTATGGTCAACATAGTTGAAAGTCATGATTCCTTTCGAGGAAGTTTTGGATCATCTTTAGTTTAAATTGTAATAAGTAGGTGTTTGAGTCATAGTATGGCTCTAACTCATAATTCGAAAGGTGTCAATCCTAGTTGTAAATATCTAGTTAGTGGTTATATTTTGTTATAGTAATGGAGTTTAATGCTCTAGCCACTTGGCAGACTAAATGTAAAGGCTAGATGCCTATAAGCAATGAAGACTTCGATGAATTCAAGGTTGGAAAATGTTATCTAAGCAGACTACTTTTGTAAAGCTTGGGATTGACTGATATATACAGAAGCAATTTAACTTTTCTGGACCTAAGATTCTTAGTGTATTTCAATGAGTTTATATCTTATCTTTGAAATGTTTCCCTTTCATAGTTGTAATTATTATTACTCAGAATTCATGGTTAGTCATGCTTTGACTTCCTTTAAGTGTTGAACTATGGTCAAATGAATTTTTGGGTCCTATTATTGGAAGGTTTTCTTCAATGTTTTAATGCTTATTTCTTAGAATTCATGGCTATTCATGCTCTGACTTCCTTTAAGTGTTAAGATTTGATAAATCTCTTTTAATACTTTCCTTTTCAATAACTTGATGTATCATTACTCAGAATTCATGTATCACATGCTCTGACTTCCTTTGAACCTTAATTTATTGAGATTTTCCTGAATGTATCACTCTTTCCTTGAAGTATATACAACACTTAGCTTCTACAAGAAGAGCTATTGTTATTTGTATCCCTGTCACTGACTCCATATCCTAATGGTAGCAAGTCTTCATTTTTTCAACCTGTAAACATACAAAATTAAAACACATAGAGTTAGCCATCTATCTACATCTTTATTCAATATCATTAACCCTTGAGAGAGCCCTCTCAGGTTGAGGAGGCTAATCCTCAATCAAAATATTGGTTTGAAATAGTTACACTGAAGTTGTCTGATCAACAGCCAATCAGGTACGAGTTTGGTGATAACACTTTGAAACTTTGTGTTTTTGAGAAATAAAATGTGTTACAACAATCTAGATAGAGTCTACTTTGGTTTCGTCATATTTACAAAGCCAACGGATGCATATCATAACTAATAGAATTTTATGAACTGGTCCAATATGAAAAAACTGCGTATTTTGAATATGTTTCGCGATGCAAGAAATTTCTTAACATATAAGTTATAAACTAAAAATCTGAAAACTACCCATTATAGACGAGAGACCAATGTAATGCACCATAATTTTTTCAATTTTTTTTACAGTGTATTTTGGAAGATACAGAATTATGATTTCACTAAATCATAATGACCTTCAGAAATTGTTTGCACCTGTTTTATTACAAAATTAATTAAAATTAGTAAATATTTATGAAATTCCATAAAAGTTATATTTCCTGAAAGTAGATTGAATTCTGAAAATGCTTGTCTTGGTTCTGACAGTTAATTCGGAATGTTTCATGGAGTTTTATCAGTCCAAAGTTGAAGATATGTATTCAGAGCTTGGCTCTGCGTAATTGTTGACGTGTTAGTTCAACCGAACTCTTAAAAAAATTTCAGCTGAATTTTTTTTTGCGCGGACGGCACGTCAAGTCTAATGACATAAAATTTTGATTGAATTTTTTATAAAAGTTCGGTCGAACTTTTACCCGACTTTCTATCGGCCAGAAAATACCACGAAGCCCCTCCAAAAATAAATTTCGTGGCAATATAAATTGTCATGAAAGCATTCATTATTTTTGCAAATTTTCACACAGTTGGTCTGATTTTACAAAGGTCTAAGTTGGTCTAAATTTGCAAAGAATTGTTTTGTTTAAGAACTTTTCTTGGAGGTACATTCAAAGGAAATTTTTGCAAAGGATTGTTTTGGGTTTAAGTACTTTTCTTGGAGGTACATTTGAAGGACATTACATTCAAAGGACATTTCTTGGAGGTATGTGATACATTTTTTGGATGTTTTTTGGGCTTCATTTTTTTTGAAGGTATGGATTTGGGCTTAATTTTCATTGTTTTTGAAGGTATGGATTTGGAATTAATTTTCAAGACTCTTTTTAGGCTTAATTTTGAAAGGACTCTTTTAGGCTTGATATTCAAAGGACATTTTTTGGAAGTATTTTTTAAAGTGATATTTTTTTAGAGGCTTTTTTAAAGTATTTTTTGCAAAATTTTTAAAATGAGTTTTTTTTTTTTTTTAAATTAAATCTTTTGTAATGTTTTTTTTAATTGAGTTTTTGTCTAAATTTTTGAAGGAAATTTTTGAAATTCAGACTCTATTATCATGGGAAATCGAAGGAATTGTACGAGAATGTATGATCGAAAATGAGACCCTGAGGAACGTAGAGAAGAGACGAGACAATATCGCAAAATAAAGATAGAAGCACTCTAAAATATTGAGGGGGAAAATCAACCTCAACTAGAAGTTGAAGTAGGTATGTAAATATAAATATTATGAATTTGATATATTTAAAATTTTCCTAGTGTAAAATGTGAAGCTTAATTTTTATTTAATGAACTAATTTGAAAAATATTTTGCAATGTAAACAGAGAGAGATATTCCTCAAAAAATTGATGATGAGATACAAAATTTTGAAAGAGAAAGTGAAAGAAATATTGAACCAATAATTGAAGATGGTGAAAATGTTGAAAGAAATTCAAGTGAAAAAATTGAATCACAAGGTATATGTGTGTGTGTGTGTGTGTGTGTGTTGAACACATGCACGTAATATTGAAATTCTACATATTTATTAATTTAGTTATTTATTGAATATGTACAATTATTATGTACAATTCATTCGAATATGTACAGATGAAATCAATGTCGATGATGAGATGTTAGAAAATGTTGACACTCACACATATGGAGATAAAAGAGCTGACCATATTATACAACATCGTGTTAACCGCATTTTTAATACGTACTTCATAACAGAAAATGTGACAGTTCAAACCCAAATGTTGAAAGGTATCCTATCATTAAGGAAATTAAAAGAAACTATGACTTTATTGGGTATTCGAAAATCAACCAAAGATAATAAAAATGAAGGAAAATGTGATACAAAATATAAATAGTGCTATAAATTCAATTAGAAGATCTAGATAGAAAAATGTTTCAGTTTTACATAGAGAAATACATATGGCAATGGTTTCATCAAGTACTAAAGAGAATCGCCTGGTAAAATCTATGGCACGAGCATTAGGAACCTCACGAAAAACTTTGCACAAACATCAGAAATTTCGGTTGCAAATAGATGTAAATGATGAACTCACTTGTTGGAGAGCTATTTGTAGGCAACCATACAAAGATAGACTTGGAGAAAATGTTAAAAAAATAACATATGAATATTGGAAGAAAAATTCGCGTGTTTCACCAATTGCAAAGCATGTGATGCGAAGAAGAATAGCACGAAATTAGTACGAAGAACATGAAAAAAAATTCTTGGAAACCACTCAGATAGATTTTTTCAACAAGTTCAAATAAGAGAATCATGAAATTCATGTCTCAATTAGTGCTTTTGTTCAACAAAAACCATGGTATGTAAAACCTATCATCGTACGTGACACTTGTTTTTGTCGTTATCATGTGGAATTTGAGTTATATTATGACATATTCCTTAATTTTGGTAGAAATTTTTGGAAGGATTCACCTCCTCCTTCCACTATCCGTGATTTCATATCTCAAATTCTATGTGAAAGACAAAACGATGAACTATTTTACGAGAATAAATGTGTTGGTGGTAAAAAATGCGATGATTGTGGAAATTTGACTAAATTTCAAAACAAATATCGTACTAATATAAATGATCAATCATTGTCTAACATGAAAGTGAAATGGAAGAGATATGAATATATCCATACATCGATTCAAGGTGAAAATAGTGCTAAAAGAATTGAATTACGAGAAGAAGAAATTTTTGTGATGGACTTTTTGAAAAAGTTTGAGGTAGAAATTTATAAATACACCAAGCATTCCCATAGAGCTCGATGGCAAGACTTGCAATTCAAAAAATCCTGTGAATTTTTTCCACTGGGGACCATTTTGTCAATAATTGATTTTGCAGAAAACTACACATTTGTTCCACAAAAAGAAATTCAGAGTGAATACTATCATTCTGACTAAGTCTCCATGCTCGTCCATATTCTATATAGAAATGCTGAAAAAAACTTCGATCATATAGAAAGCACCAGTGAAAATCGACATGTTATTAAAGAATATCACTTTTATATCAGTGACGATCGTACACATGATACATATTTTGTACAACACTATTTTGGAAATATTTATGACTCCTTGAAAAGTCATGGAATAACATTCAATGAACATTGGATATGGTCAGATGGATGTGCAGGTCAATTCAAATCTGCACGATCATTCTTTTGGTTGTGTTGTCTTCATAAGAAAACCCGCATTAAACATTGTTGGAATTTCTTTGAGGCTGGCCATGGAAAATGAGAACATGATGGTGCAGGGGCATGCATAAAATGAGTAGTTCGAAGATATCAAATGAACCCCTTTGCAAGCCGACTTATGGACGTTAAAGAATTTGTTCAATGGTGCATCGCTACTCTAAGCCATGAGACTAATCGATCAAGGGAAGTGCGAAGGTACATTCAATTTAATTTTTATTGGATATATAAATTTAAACAATGTACATTTATCACAATTTGATTATCTTTGATTGATTATCTTTGATTGTATTTTGATATCATATTTACATTCTTCTTTGAATTTTCCATATAAAGGTTTTTTTGGCATATTGGGATCAAAGATGTAGATAGATCAATTGGAAATGACGTTGAAACAATAAAAGGGACTCGAAAATTGCATTCAATTAAAACAAAGTTGTCCAGAAATGTGTTTGCATTGGATAAAAGAAAATATTCTTGTGTTTGTCATGTTTACATAGACAACACAAAATCCAATGATGTTTGTGAAAACAAAATGTATGTAAAATATTAGAAACATACAGAGCTAAATACAAAGGGAAAAATGTTCGTTGCAATTTTTGAAGAAATGCAATCAGAGGAGACTACAATGTCATCAGATGGTGATCGAGTTTCTGATCTTGTTAGAGAAGGTAACATTTGAATTGCTTTCAAATGATAAAGATCTAGAAATAAATTTAAATACATAAGTTTGTTAAGTTTGTTTTATTGTGCAGGAGATGTTTTTGTTTTAATTACACCTACTAACAATGATGAAAATGTGAAGTATTATTTGATGCGTTGCACTGAACGAAAAATGAAATTATTAGAAAACTGTAATGATCACGGGTTTCCATATGAAAGAGGATCTATTATACTGAAAGGTTATTTTTTCAGAAAAATTAATCAAAGTGTGGATTTTGTTTAATTGGAAGACTATGAACCTGATGTCATAAGTTGTCAATATAGTCACTTGGTGTGTGCAGCACGCATAAAGTTGATAGAGGTTCAATCAAAGAAAAAAATGAAAATTAAGAAATGGAAAATGTCAAAATCTGATCATGAACAGATCATTGAAGATGGTATTCCATTGGAATTTTTTTGATTGAACAGCCCAACAATTTCTTCTCTTTGATTATGTTTTAGAACTTCTAGAACTCAACTAAAAATGGAGCTGCCTTGTTATGTTATCTTTCCAAGTGTTTGCACATGTACAAATTGTTTTGGTACATGCACACTAGTATCAACTGAAAGTAGCTTTTCTATACATACATTGATGAAAAATGTTGCATGTATTGGATATATCTATATATATGTGTGTGTGTGTGTGTGTGTGTGTTCTAGAATGTAATTAACTGTTCACATAGTTTTACTATGTGCATTGAGGAAAAATGTTTCACGTACTAAATATATATGTTCTAGAATGAAATTAACTGAAAGTAGTTTTTCTATGTGCATTGATGAAAAATGTTGCAAGTACTAGATATATACACGGACTGAATGTGACCAATTTTTCTCGTGGGATTTTCTGGTAAAAAGTATCCACAATGTAAATAAATCATCCACAATATAGTTTTGTACGAAGATTCCTTTCAAACAAGAGACTTGGAGCACTTGTCCGACTTTTGGTGGGATTTGACCCACATCTCTATTCCTGATAGAAAATCTAATACACAATTTGTCTGTCTAATGCTCGGATATGTTCTAGGAAATTAACTAAAAGTAGTTTTTCTATGTGCATTGATGAAAAATGTTGCACGTATTGGATATATATAAGTTATAGAATGCAATTAATTATTCAAGTAGTTTTCCCATGTGCATTGATGAAAAATGTTTCACATACTGAATATATATGTTCTAGAATGCAATTAATTGAAAGTAGCTAAATTCTATAGGCATTGATGAAAAGTAGCTTAATTCTATTAACATTGATGAAAAATGTTGAAGTATTGGATATATATGTTCTAGAAAACAATTAACTATTCAAATAGCTTTTCTATGTGCATTGATGAAAAAGGTTGCACGTACTGGATATATATGTTCTAGAATGGAATTAATTGAAATTAGCTTTTCTATACCTGTGCACTGATGAAAAATACTAGATATATATACATTATAGATTGCATTTTTAAAATTTTATGATTTTTTTCAACACATCTAACAAGACCTAGAATCTTATGATTGTATATATATATATATATATATATATATATATATATATATATATATATATGTATGTATGTATGTATGTATGTATGTATGTATGTATTTTACTTCAATCGTTTTAACATATATATTCAAACATGTGTAGTTCAACCATCTAAAACTTGAGTTTTAAAAACTTTTTGATTATATCACAACATTACTTCACTTGCCCTGCTAATTGTAGTTCAACAATCCAATAAAAACATTTAACATTATATCACATGCCAAATGTAGATCAACCATCTAAAAACTTAAGTTTTAATTTAACAAAAAATTATAGATCACAACATTACTTCACATGACAAATGTACTTCAACCATTCAAAACTTGAGTATTAAAAACTTTTTGATTATATCACAACATTACTTCACATGCCATGTCAATTGTAGTTCAACTATCCAATAAAAACATTTAACATTATATCACATGCCAAATGTAGATCAACCATCCAAAACTTAAGTTTTAATTTAATAAAAAATTATAGATCACAACATTATTTCACATGCCAAATGTACTTCAACCATCCAAAACTTAAGTTTTAAAAAGAAAACAAATCAAATTATAACACAACATTACTTCACATGCCAAATGTATTTCAACCATCCAAAACTTAAGTTTAAAAACATTATATATCACATTCACATGTATCAAATGTAGTTCACATAAAATATGTCCAAAATTTGTAGATCTCACAAGTATAAAGTATCAAGTTATATAAGACTGCATCTAGATAATATATAAAAAAGTAAATTTAAGACTAGAAATCATCCATCAAATATAGATGGATGTAGTGTCTTTCCTAGCAAAGTCTCAATCCGCGAGTTATTATGCGAAGCATGGGGAACTTGTACACAATGCACATACAAACATTAAAATTTGATGTTTCAAAATTGAGTGAGAATATATAAAACTTCATGCAAAAAAATATATATATAAAAAAAAATCATGCAATACCTCATGAGGTTCCCTCTCCATTTGTTGCTCGTCTGCTACAACTTCCCCCATGGGAACATCTCCAACAGTAAACTGTACAATATACATGTACAATTATATATATATATATATATATATATATATATATATATATATATATATATATATATATATATATATAATTCAAATGAAAATGCATATATATAAACTTGTTTTCAATAATATTAAAAAAAAATTTAGACAACTTGTTCCAATGGTTGAAATGGTGTGGATGTTCATATATATATATATATTAAAAAATTTCAAATGAAAATGCATATATATAAACTTATTTTCAATAATATTAAAAAAAAAATTAGACAACTTGTTCAAATGGTTGAAATGGTGTGGATGTTCCTATCTCCATCGCTAAAGTCCGTGGAGAAAATAAATCCTCTATAGAAACCTAAAATTAAAAAATTTAATTTAAGTATAAAATAGCTCAAGATCAAGATCTCAATTTATAATAAAACATTTAAACTTCAATTTATAAAGTACAAATTTAAAACATATATATTTAAGTGAAAAAATGAATACTTCTGTAGGTGGATTTGGCACATCTCCTAAGAGATGCTCCAAAAGAAAATATCCAAAAACCTAAAATTCAAAAAATTTAAAATAACTCAAGATATAGATATATCTCATTTTTAATGGCACTTTTTGAGGTGGAATATATAACTTAAAAACATAAATTTTAAAAGTGAAAAATTGTCCATACTTTTTGTGAATCTGGCACATCTCCTAAGGAAGTAGAAGGTACATCTCCCAAAGAAGAAGAAGGTACCGCCATCCCAAAAACATCGGATGAAATCAAAATATGTTAAAATTTTTTATTATATATACATGAAAATGTACATGTGTGCACAATTATTTATTTTAAAAATATCAAGTTTAAGAAACACTAGCATTTGCCAACATATTTTGATGGTGAGACCCATCTTTATTGTTTGAACCAGAGGCTTCGAACGTGAATATTAACATTTTCGTCATTCATCTAGTGTGACAACTGGAAATGGTGTTAACATATAATGATACATTTTTGTTAGATTAATGTATACAAATAAATGTATGTATATATGTATTTATTACACATTTTCATTATGTGTTAAAATAATTGAACCCTAACCATTAACACATACTGTTCCCATGCCCTCTTCCTCATGAACAATTAGGTTATGCAAACCATTGTGATAATTCTTTGCATATGTTTTGAGATCTTCAACACTCATGTTGTAAATCTCTTCATCTGTATAATACACAAAATTGGCATGTGCATTCTCACGTGCTCTTTGTCGATTCAGACAAACATCGGCTACACCCAATCCACTGTGAACATTGTCGATGATGGCATCCCTTGCTTCTCGACTAATTTGAGAAGTGGCTTCTGTTATTGCCCAAATCTACCTCGGGTTGAAAGAAGGCAGAGTTCAGGGTAACATCAAACCACGCTCAGTCTGGTAGCTAGCCCTACCAGAATAGGAGAGGGCTCTCTCCGGGTCAATCTCAACGAAAAGTAATCAATAGGGCTTGAGATGACTGAAATAAAAGCTAATTTTAGGCTAGGTATATGAATAAAGGAGTTTGATTTAGTTTTTGGGAGTTTTTGTTGGATCAAAGGGAAAGGTAGTTTTGGGTGCGGGGATTAGGCCTAGTTTTTCTAGAGTTTTGATTGGGGCAAGGAAGGCAAGAGTTTTGATGCTTTAGATTGAATGAATGTATGGATTAGACCTGGTGAGGAGCTGAAGAGGGAAAGAGGGTCTCAAGACTCCTCCTCAAACAGATGAAAACATGAAAAATTAAACAAAACTAAAGGCAGAGCAGAGCTAACCAATGAATTCCACCTTTAACACTGATTTGTTTAATCTAAGAAGAAAGGAGAGAGGAAATGATACACATAAACATCAGTGAAATTACAGTTACATAGATAAAAACACCATAAAAAAACAGAGCCACATGGATCCCAAAAAGTGCTGCAAACCCTGCTCTATTCCTTTGCCAAAAGTGCAGAGATGAAATGTACAATGAAGTGCCAAGCAATCCCAAGTGTCCAACCCTGAAAATGACTGAGAAAATACATCATATAGACAAGCCTAACTCATTCCCATGCCTCTAGGGGTCGAGCTCATCATTCTAGGAGCTGCTTCAACCATATCTAATCTAGGAACTAGAAAATAGGCCATGAAACAACTTGCCTCTATATGCTAGGAAACTGATCCATTCACTTACATTTCACCTTTTGGTGAATGAATATTCTAGAATGAGTAAAAATGTGCCAAAATTACATCATGGACATGAAATTACATCAAGGTACATCAAAAATTACAAGAAAAAGTGAAACTGGCCAAAACTAGGAGAAATTCTGAGCTGCTGAGTGAAAAATAGGCCAAAATTCTGTATGCGCCGCCACCAAAATCTCTATGCATAGCACAAGTTTGTAGCTGACTTTGAGGCCTTTCCTGAAGTCCAAATTGAGCTCATGATAGCTCGTTGGAAAGCCCTGCCTGTCTACTTTCCAACCCAAGTGGAATGTCTAGATTTGGTTTCCATTTTCCCCTCCAAAAGTTAAATCTCTCAACACTGCTTCCTGTGTGTGCAAAAAGTGGCAGAAAGGCCATTTTTAGGGTGTTTTTGACCCTTTAGGCAACCCAGAACTTGATGAAATCCTTAGGTAATCCATGAGAATGCCTAAATTTTGATAAAAAATCTAGAAATGTAAAGTTTTCCCCCTGAAGTGCTGCCAATTATAAGCGTGCGCCGAGTGGCACTACGCGTCGGGCAGAAAAATCTGTTTTGTGACCAAAATTTCAAAATTGACAAAAATTTTCCCAAATTCCTTGAAATTTGGGCTGAAGGTCCCTCATCAAGTGCTAAGCTTATCCAAAGAAGCTTCAGCCAAGATTTGGAGCCTATCATGCCTTTTGCGACGCTTCAGTGCCCTCCTTAGCCTTGCCTTCAGCATTTTAATCTTTGCTTTGCAAACATGTGTGCGTGCCCAATAGTGGTTCTTCATGTGTCTGAGCATTTTTTTCTCTTTGTGTGCCTTCTCCATTAGCTTCTTAAGATGAATGTTGACCCTCTCAAGCCAAGTCTCTCTATTAGCCTCGATCTCCCGCTCAATAGGTGTCATCTCGGATGGGCTTCTTCGGGCAGCCTGCCGGTTCTCACGGATGTTTTGCAGCTCCATGATCGTCTGCTGATCCTCCAACTGTTTGTTGCACTGCTCCAGATAGTTTATGATCCACTGAGCCCTCTGCAACTTGTCATTCAATGTATCGATCTTAGCTTTCTGCTCTTGAATGATCTCTCTCAGTTTTGAGCTTCGAGAGCTCAAATCCTCATCAATCAATATGAAATCAGTATCTCGGCCTTCTGAAGGGCCTTCATCCTGCATGGGCCTCTTTTTTCTGTCTTGTATCTTTGCTATTGATGACGGAAACGAGACCCCTTCCACCCCGGGTGGAGATAGTACTCGTCGGGGTGCTGTAAACAATACTCCCGTGCCTCTCTGATAAGTGACATACACTGGCACACTGATAGGCTCTGTCTCGTGACCTTCAGGTTGATGTGAAGGTTCACCTGGCTCATGAAAAATCTCTGGAGGAGGCTGAGGGGCTGTGAAGAAGTCACGGGAAATGAAATCTTCCCATGCAATGCCCTGCAATCCAAGCTGATGTACAACAATGATCTTGATGAGCGCATAATGGTAAATGTTGTTGTACTTCTTCTCGGGAGTCTTCTTTTGCACGAGAGTGGTCATTCTCTCGATGTTTCAGCACATGAAGTACAGAATGTTCATCATTCTCACTCTCGTGAAATGCATCAATATTCTAATGTGGTATGCATAGAGGCATGAAAACCGACCCTCACAACTGAAGTATCTGATAATGAGTCTCATCAAAGGGGCATAGGATTCCTTCAGAAACTGGAATGGGAATACCCTGCTGAGTTGTCTCACATAGCTAGGTCTGATGTAAGGTTCATAATGCACTCTGTTCACCTGTTGTCTCTTATTCCACTCTTCACCGAAATTCGGTATTCCTGTTGCTTGAGAAATGGTTTCTGGTGTCAAGGTGAAGTTTACACCAGCAAGAGTTACCTGACCATCATGCAAATGTAAAACAAAAAATTGAGCTAACTCCTGATGATGTTGAATCTGAGCAACCATCTCACAGTACTGATAGGATGACTGCTCTCGAAAGCATGCCATGGCAAGTGGGCAGGCCTGCAACTGAGTAAATGAGGTGGGCTCTTCCCTCACATGTTTTCCACTTTTATGGGGCCTTCTCGGTGCATGCAGCTCTATGGTAGAATAATTTTCTTGTTCATATGATGAATCAGTGTCCGTCATGGTGTTACAAGTCTATGCCAAGTGCATGCTGATCTGTATGAGGTGAAAATAAGAATTTGGTGTATTTGCTTCCAATTGCCAAATGTGTGCCAAAATAGGAAAGGACTGTGGTAAATATGGATAGTGGGTACAGTGGAGCTTTGTCAAGTGAAAATTGAAGTGTGAGGACAATCACTTGACTGTGTTTGGGATTTGGGATTTAGGAATTTTTGCAAATGATATGGGGAAAGGAATAAGGATAGGGAATGAAAGGATTTGAGGGGTAGGGATAATGGGATGTAAGGGAGTAAGGGAGGGACTGTATGATGATATGACAGTGATGGGAAACACAGGTGAAAAAATGGAGTGGGAGTGTTTTGGCACCAAAGTCAAGTTTTAGCACTCAAATTCAAACCCTAAGGAGCATTTTTTTATCACATGAGAGGGTTTATAATTTCACCAATCAAACTCTCCAAACCAATCTTTCCACTAACATCAAACACTGACCAAAGGTAATAGCAAGGTGTTTTAAACTTACATGGAGAAAATAAGGTTGAGTCGATTTGATTTTTGTGAAGCAGTGATGAAAATCTGCCTGTCGGCTCTGTGCGCCGCGTGCACAACCTAGTGTGCCGCGAGCAGTATGTGCGCCGCGCACGTTGAAAAATACACGGTGATGTGTGGTTGTATGCGCCGCGACCTCCTTGTGTGTTGCGCCTTCTCCCAATGCGCCGTGCCTACACTTTCACCACAGTCTTGGCTTCAAACACAAGCTTTCGCTCCTCCAAACTTGACTTGGCTTCTCTCTTATCTTTGGCGTGCAAATGAAATTTGAATGTGAAAAATATCTTATATATCAATGCATTTTGATTTTTCATTTTGACCAACCCACTTTTGTTATGTTGCAGAACTTTGGCACTTTTCACTTTTTAATACAAACTCTGTTTTGCTTGTTTCCTTTTAACTTTTTGAGCTGAATGACGAAACTTTTGACTATTTTTTGTAGGGATGCTGGCATGAAATTTGGCAAAGGCGACCAGGACTGCACCTGAACATCTTCACAACTAAAAAAATTTGAAAATATACATGGAATTTATTACAAAAGACGAAATTTGACGATTTTTCTTCAAAACAGAGTTTTGAAGAAAAGTCAAGATCTTACATTATAACGATGAAATTTTTGAAATGAAAACTTATTTTGAACCTCCCTCATGTGCCTGCTGGCATTATTGGACACTTTGAAGAATAAATTTGTGAAACCCTAAATCTAATGAGACTGAAACCCCTAAAAAGACTCTTTGCCCACCAAAAGACCAAACCTTGACTGTCATTGACTGTAAAATGATTTTGATGGACTTTGATGAACAGACTTGAGCCAGCAGGTACATGACATGAGGGACATGAGTGACAAGACCCTTCCGTCAGAAGACCGATGCTCCTAATGGAATGCAAATGACTGAAGTGAATGAGACACCTAAAATGAAATGCAACAAAAGAGATTTTGATCTCTGACGGAGGGATGAAGAGACCAAATCTAACATTGGCTCCAATGGGGATGGTAGCTCCTTGGAGGTGCCAAGAACTATAGATTTCTAGGAGAGTAGGCAGTGCCTTCTTCCATTTGGCTATGGAGTCCATAATTTCGAAAAATCAACACAAGACTGTTGACTCATTTATTGACTAAAAACTTAACTCAAACTAACTCAACTTTAAAACTGAAATGACTGAAAAATATGACTCGACAAACTCAAACCAAAGCCGAAACCCATCTTCAGAATTATAGCCTTCACTTCGGGCCCCAAACTGAATAAAATATCACAGCGCACACTTGCAATGAAACTGAAATAAATGGTATGTACAGTGACCATGTAAACAACAGAAAACATCTCAGAAATGATACCGCTTGAGCAGCCGACCATTGACCGATCCTCCTGGACAATCTTCCCCGTTCATCTCCTTCAGAAGAAAAGCATTCTGACCTCGATATGCAGCAATTTTAAAGGGTCCTTTCCAGATATTTTCGAACTTACCGTGCTTACCCTTTTCCTCGTTTCTTGCATCCCATTTCAGCACCACTTCTTCCAATTGAAATTTGTCTGCCTTTGCTTTCCTATCATAGATCTTCTTAATTCTCTCCTGCAGCTTGAATGTGTTTTGAAAAACTTCTTCCCTCTTATGTTGCAAATGGATCATTTGATTTATTCTTCTCTACATATGATCATCTTCACTGCCAGCTTCCTGTAGAAGTTTGACAACCGGAACTGCGAGAGAGGTAGGAAACACTGTATCAACTCCATAAACCAACTCAAAGGGGGACATACCAATGGATTTATTCTGACTCACTTGATTTGCCCAAAGTGCATTGACCAAATTCTTATGCCAACTTTTCTTGTTTATTTCCAGCAACTTTTTAATGATGTTGACTAACGATTTGTTGGAAGACTCCGCCAATCCGTTGCCTTGCGGATGATAAGCGGTTGAGTGTCCCAAAATGATATGATACTTGTCACAAAAATCAATCATCCTTTTTGATTTGAAAGATGCTGCGTTATCAATGATTAGCTTATTCGGGCAACCAAAACGAGACAAAATGTTATTCTCAAGGAAAGAAATTATTACCGAATCCGTAGCTTGCCTGGTGGGAACTGCTTCAATCCATTTAGTGAAATAAACTGTCGTTGTTAGGATCCATCTATGCTGACCTGAAGAAGCGGGATGAATTTCACCAATGAAATCCAAACCCCACTGCTGGAAAGGAGCACTTACTTCAATGGGCTTAAGTGGCAAAGGCTGCAATTTCTGCCTTCCTTCAAAAATCTGACATTCGTGATAGCTTTTGATAGTCTTATACACATCAGCAAAAAGTGTAGGCCAATATTATCCTACTCTCAAAATCTTATTGGCCGTTGTCTTCCAAAAAAGGTGACCGCCACAATCTCCCTTATGAAAATCCTCCATAACTCGCCTTGCTTCTTCTTCCACCAAACAGTTTAACAAAACACCACCGGGATCTTTCCAATAAAGTGAATTATTCAAAACAAAAAACTTAGCATCCTTCAACTTCAGAGTTCACTTTTGTTTCTATCCATGCCAGGCGGTGGTGACAAATTTTGAAGCACATATACAATATCTGAATACCAAGGAGAAAGCACAAAGATGTCTGATACCTGAATTGATGAACTTTCCTCATTCTCTCTGGACATAGTAGCAATAAGATTGATGTCCAAGGCGTGTAAATTAGATTCATCCATTAGCTTTGCCAGCCCTTGTCCTTTGATAAGCTTTGTAGGCTTTATCTCCACATCACACTCCAACAAGGCTACAATCCATCTGTCCCGTCTTCCTTCCGGATCTGTTTGCACTAAAACATCCTTTACAGCAGCGTTAGGAACATAAGAAATAATATGAGAATGCAGAATATATACTCGGAAATATTTCAACACTTTCACAAGAGCAAGAGCTTGCTTTTCAATGATGTTATATTTCAAGGCTGCATCTCTTATAGTAAGGCTAAAAAAAGCAATTGGTTTTTCATGCCCATCTCTTTTTTGCATTAATACTGCTGCCATAGTATGCTCTGAAGAAAATGAAAACAAAATAAAATCCTTAGTGTAATCCGGGCTGATCAAAACAGGAGCTGAAGAAAGAGCCAACTTTACTAGATTGAAATACTTTACCGCCTCCTCACTCCACTTTACTGTATTGTCTTTCTTAAGCATGTCTGTAATTTCTCTTAAATGTTCAGCAAGGTTAGGCATAAAGCAGCGTAAAAAATTCATTTTACCATTAAAAGACTGAATCTCCTTCTTGTTCCGGGGAAGATCAATTTTCTGAATAGCTTCAACTCATGCTGGGTCAATACGGATGCCATATTTTGAGATAATATGACCAAGAAGTTTGCCCTCATCCATGGCAAACAAACTCTTCTTCGGATTGAGTGACACGCCGTACTTTCTACATCGCTGAAAAACAATTTTTAGATGGTAAAGATGCTCTTCATCAGAATTGGAAAAGATCGTCAAATCATCGAGATACACAACAAGGAAAACATCTTTCTCATTTGCAAATGCCATGTCCATTGCACGCTGAAATGTCGCACCAGCATTCTTCAAACCAAAAGGCATTTTAGTGTAATGGAAAGTTCCCCATGGAGTGGTGAACGTTGTTTTGTCTCTATCATCCTCATGGACTAGAATTTGGTATACCCAGAATAACCATCGAGCAGTGACATACGAGATGCTCCAACTACTCACTACAATATGTGATCCATTTTGGGCAATGGATAATTGTCTTTCAAAGAAACCTTGTTCAAATTCCTAAAATCAATGCACAAACGAATCTCACTTGTCTTCTTGCGAACGAGCACCAAATTGTAAATCCAATCGGAAAATCTTATAGGAACAATGATACCAGCCTTGTATAATCGATTCACCTCTTTCTCAATCGAGGGTAGAAAATTCGGATTTATCCTTCTCAACTTCTGCCTGAAGGGCTTTTGATTTGGCTTGATAGGAATGGTGTGCTGAATTATATTTGTATCATATGTCTTTAAATCTGAATAGTCCCAAGCAAATACATCAGCAAAAGAAGACAAAAAACTAACATATTTTGCTTTTACGTCCAGTGGCAATGCTTTGGAAAACTTCACCATCTTTGGATTCTCAGCTGATCCAATGTTCATGTCTTCAACTCCCTTTTTGGTTGGCCGCAAGGTTGGTTTTCTAGCTACGTCATCTTGATCAAAAAGTTCTTCTAAAGGTATCAAACCCTTAGGAATGACATTATCTTTCAACTGTAATACTTCCATCTGATTTATTTGCACATCAGCTTCACCATCATCAGGCTCCATGTCAATTGAAGTCTCTTTGAATTTGCCTTTGTTCTGCAGAAATTCATCAATCTCATCATCATCTTGGAATAATTTCCAATGCCTTTGGTTGTCCGGGACAGTTGGACGATGTTTTACATGGATTTCAAACTTGTTACTTGAGTTCATTTGGATCTTCAAATTACTTGTTGCCTTAGCAAGAGCATCTGCAATACCATTCTGAATACGAGGGATACAAGTCAAAGTATAGTATGAAAACAATTTCAAGATATCAAGAACAGCATTTCGGTAAGCCCGCATTCGAGGATGCTTAGCTTGAAACTCACCCTTCACTTGCTTAATTACCAACTCGGAGTCGCCATACACTGCAATTCTCTTAGCTTTCAACTTTCTAAGTATTTTCAGACCAGCAATCAAAGCTTCATATTCTGCTTCATTATTCGAACAATCAAATGCTAATTTGTAAGAACAAACCCTCACATTACTCGGTACCTTATTTGGAGCAGGAAAAGGACTACGTACCCAAATACCAATTCCAGCACCATCACTTCCAATGGCACTATCAAAATCCATAGTCCATAAACCATCTTCATCGTCTTCCAAGTGCTGAAATTGTGTTTGCTCTGTTATTTCTACTTGTTGTCCATCAATTTTCTGCTGCTGTCGGGCAGCTGATTGCTCAGCGGAACTATCAAGTTCTTGCCTTTCTTTCATAAAAAATTCTCTAAAATTTTCGGCGATCTCCGGAATATCCTCTGCTTCAACTAACTGACTGTCTACATCATTGAAACTATCTGAATACAAAAGGAAAGACTCCAAATCTGTATGTACATAATTAATCGGATGATTTACTAGTTTCTCCTTGCTGGTGATCATATACTTCATTTTTTTCTCCCGATATAATCATCTCATCTGACTGAACACAGGAATGGTAGCATAGGATAAATCAATCTGTAATGTTCCCTTCAAATTCGCTCCCCAAGATCTGGAAAGAAGCATACCAAATCTAGGAGGAATGTCAGCCACAACCACATCCATCAAAACATTCTTAGTTGGAATCTGGTCTAAACTAACCACCAAATATTTGATGAGCCCGATGCATCTTACTTTGCTGGAATCAAAAGAATAAAGATCATGATATTTCCTAGTGATGTCCAATCCCAATTTCTCCATGATTTCCCTCGGCATGAGATTATGGGAAGCTCCAGAATCAAACATGGCATTATGCAACACAAACTCATGCAATCTGAGACTGATATAAAAAGGGGGCACATCGCTATCGGGAGACTCACCATCCAATGTTGGACCAAAGATAAACTCAGGTTGATCATCTTCCACATTCACCATATCAGACATTGGATCGAAATTCAAGATTTTAGATACTTGACCCTTGTAGCTGCTATTTCTCATTAACTCAGTCAAAGGAATGGAAACTTTTAACTTAGCAATCTCACTCTCTAAGCTAAAAGATGAAGTTTTTTCTACCTCTTTGGCTGGAGCATCCTTCTTTTCAACTTTATCCTTTGATACAATTGGCTGATTAGATCTTTCATTTGCTGCTAGAGACTTGCTTATGGTAGGATCAGCTACATCTTTCCCCTTCTTCTGTGCATCATTATTTGGTGCTGAAACCTCCTTTCTCTTTTGGATTGGGTTGATAGGCACATATCTGTTTCTAAGTGAAATTTGTCGCTGCTGGGCGAAAAAAGCATTCATATAACCTCTCTGATACTCATCCGACTCTTTTTCAAGAGCTGCATCATTTGCCAAAATAAAATCCTCATCCTTTTGTTCAGCTGAATTTTCTGCATACTCATCATCTTCGGTGATAAAGGTTGGCATATCATTAGGGGTAAAAAAGTGATTTTCTTCTCCGATTACATTGTCTTCATCATCTGATTTAGGGCCAACAAAATTCTACTGCAAAGGAGTCTTTACCTGTTGTTGTGTTGGCGGTTCTTGTGCTCGCTGATCTCATTGTTTGATCCGGAATTGTGGTTGCTACTGTCCACGGAAATTTGGATTTCTGATTTGCGGTTCGGGCTTATCAAGTGTCAATATTTCAATCATCTTTTCCACCTTGTGAAGTACTTGATCTGACGTGGAAGCTTCTTCCTTTATTGTGACTTTCTTTTCTAATCTCAATCTAGCTCTCTTGTCATTCAAATTAGCTTCGACACTCACTGCAATTTTTTGCATATCCTCCAAAGTGGGCGGATCTCTTTCTCGTAATGAATAGGCCATGTCCGGATCAAAACCATCCGGAAACTTAAGCAAAGCTGACTTCCTAGATGGCCTTAAATCATCAGGAATTGCATTATAAACCGGATTGAATCTGATACAATAGTCTTGGACTGACTCACCTACGTTGCGCTTGACCTTGGTATATTCAGAAGTGATTTGAAGAGGATCTTTCTTTACTTCCCACCGATCTAAAAATTGTCTCTGCAGCTCGGCCAATGTAGCAATAATTCTAGGCTGCAAAGCTCTGAACCATTTTCTCACTTCACCTCCAAAAGTTTGCACAAACAATCTCATGGTCACATTTTCTTCATCAATTTCATGAAGATCAAAGAAGTCTGCCAATCTATCAATATGATGCTAAGCAAGAACACTTTGAGGAGTGCCATCAAACAATGGGATTTTACTTTGATAATCAGTGGGCATAGCATCCAAGTTTGGAGGCAAGACAAGGGGTGCGAATCGAGCAGCCATTGCTCTTGGTGGATTTATGATATGTCTTGGAGAAACAGGTGGAGTAGGAACAATAGATGTATGAGGTGTATGTGGTGTGGATGGAGGCGATACTACTGCAGATTGTTGATCAGAAGTAGATGGTTGCACGAGAATGGTAGGAATGAAAGGAGGCTGGGTGTGAACTTGTGAAACGGAAGTAACTTCTGATGGCCCAAGAGTTTAAGATGCAGACTCTATAAACTCGGGAATGTTTGTTGCCACAATGGAGTTTTGAATATTCAAGATGTAACTATCAATGGATTTATTAGCCTGTTCAATTTCAATATACTTGATAAACTCAGGATTTATGACAGTAGAACCAATTGCACTTTCAGACTTAGTTTCAAACAACGACAACTCAAATTGCTCGTCAAATTCAATATCTTCAAGGTATTCAAACACAGCGAGACATGAATGAGATTTGAAAAGAGGAATCACAGGAATTTCTCGATGAAGGATTCTTGAAATCAGATTGGGATTCTCATACACTGGAGGTGGATCGGGATCTGGATTTTCTCTAGTATGTCTTCTGGAAGCCAGTGTGTTGGATTAATTTCAAAATCAAAGGGACAAAACCAACTTGTTTATCCTATGGAATTCTATACTCATCACCCAAAATTCCAGAACGATCTGATGTACTGGGGCAATTCACAAATCAAGTGTCACGTTCACAAGCTAGATCGGAGATTGACTGAAGCAGCGTTTATCTACTTTCGTTGATGCAAAGCAAGAGCGTTTCGAAGGCTACCTGGCATAACTTCAGGCTCCGTTTGTAGCTTATAAAACAAATAACACAAAAAATCAAACCATTTTCTTCCCCAGTACGGTCACCACTATGTTATTGCCTAAATCTACCTCAGGCTGAAAGAAGGTAGAGTTCAGGGTAACATCAAACCACGCTCAGTCTGGTTGCTAGCCCTACCAGAATAGGAGAGGGCTCTCTCTGGGTTAATTTCAGT
Source organism: Pinus albicaulis (assembly GCA_034641835.2). Classification (NCBI taxonomy): domain Eukaryota; kingdom Viridiplantae; phylum Streptophyta; class Pinopsida; order Pinales; family Pinaceae; genus Pinus; species Pinus albicaulis. The sequence goes on along the minus strand of CM076572.1, from coordinate 1,209,456,650 downwards.
GAAAATTAATCAATAGGTCTTGAGATGACTGAAATAAAAGCTAATTTTAGGCTAGGTATATGAATAAAGGAGTTTGATTGAGTTTTTGGGGGTTTTTGTTGGATCAAAGGGAAAGGCAGTTTTGGGTGTGGGGATTAGGCCTAGTTTTTGCAGAGTTCTGATTGGGGAAAGGAAGGCAAGAGTTTTTATGCTTTAGATTGAATGAATGTATGGATCAGACCTGGTGAGGAGCTGAAGAGGGCAAGAGGGTCTCAAGAGTCCTCCTCAAACAAATGAAAACATGAAAAATTAAACACTGATTTGTTTAATCTAAGAAGAAAGGAGAGAGGAAATGATACACATAAAAATTAGTGAAATTACAGTTACATGGAGAAAAAAACCATCAAAACACAGATTCACATGGATCCAAAAAATAACAAACCACAATTATTCAACCTTTGGAAAAATTAAAGAAGATGAAATGTCCTGATGAGTGCAAAACGATCAGTGTGTACAGAAAATAGTGAAAATACATCAACATGAACAAGCCTAACTAATTTGTACTCTGAGAAATTCATTCATGTTCATTCCTTTAGCATGTAAACTAGGAACTAGAAAATAGACATGAAACAACTTGCTGTATATGTAGGCAGTCCATTCCTTCTTTCACTTTGGTGATTGAATCCTTAGAATAGGTAAAATATTGTAAAATTACATCATGGACATGAAATTATAGATTACATGAGAAAAATTACATGAAAATTAGGCGGCCAGAAACAGGCGGAAATTAGAAATTTTGCTAAGTGAAAAATAGGCCAAAATTCTCTATGTGTCGTGCCCAAAATCTCTATGCATAGCACAAGTTTGGAGCTGATTTTGAGGCCCTTCCAAAAGTCCAAATTGAGCTCATGATAGCTTGTTGGAAAGCCCTACCCGTCTAATTTTCAACCCAAGTGGAATTTCTAGATTTGGTTGCAATTTTCCCCTCCAAAAGTTCAATCTCCCAACACTGCTTCCTGTGTGTGCAAAAAGTGGCAGAAAGGCCATTTTTAGGGTGTTTTTAACCCTTTAGGCAACCCATAACTTGATGAAATCATTAGGTAACCCATGAGCATGCCTAAATTTTGATAAAAAATCCAGAAATGCAAATTTTTCCCCCTGAAGTGCTGCCAATTATAAGCGCGCGCTGAGTGGCGCTACGCGTCGGGAAGAAAAACCTGTTTTGTGACCAAAAAATTCAAAATTGACAAAAATTTTCCCAAATTCCTTGAAATTTGGGCTGAAGGTCCCTAATCAAGTGCTATGCTCAGCCAAAGAAGCTTCAGCCAATATTTGGAGCCTATCAGGCCTTTTGTGACGCTTCAGTGCCTTCCTTAGCCTTGCCTTCAGGATCTTAATCTTCGCTTTGCAAACATGCGTGCACACCCAATAGTGGTTCTTCATGTGTTTGAGCATGTTTTTCTCTTTTTTTTCCTTCTCCAATAGCTTCTCAAGATGAATGTTGACCCTCTCAAGCCAAGTCTCTCTATCAGCCTCGATCTCCCGCTCAATAGGTGTCATCTCAGATGGCTTCTTGAACAACCTGCTTGGGTTCTCACGGATGTTTGTCGATGATCAGCCTACGATCTCACGCTTCCTTTTCTGCCTCCAGATCTTTATGGATCACAAAGCCTGAGCTGCAACTTGTCATTCAATGTATTGATCTCAGCTTTCTTCTCCTGAATGATCTCTCTCAGTTTTGAGCTTGGAGAGCTCAAATCCTCATCAATCATTATGAAATCAGTATCTCGGCCTTCTGAAGGGCATTCATCCTACATGGGCCTCTTTCCTCTATCCTGTACCTGTGCTGCTAATGATGGCAACGAGACCCCTTCCACCCCGGGTGGAGATAGTACTCGTCGGGCTACTGCAAACAATACTCTCATGCCTCTCTCATAAGTGACATACACTGGCACACTGATAGGCTCTGTCTCGTGACCTTCAGGTTGATGTGAAGGTTCACCTAGCTCATGAAAAATCTCCGGAGGAGGCTGAGGGGCTGTGAAGAATTCACGGGAAATTAAATCTTCCCATGCAATGCCCTGCAATCCAAGCTGATGTACAACAATGATCTTGATAAGCGCATAATGGTAAATGATGTTGTACTGCTGCTCAGGAGTCTTATTCTGCACGAGAGTGGTCATTCTCTCGATGTTTCGGCACATGAAGTACGGAATGTTCATCATTCTCACTCTCGTGAAATGCATCAATAATCTGATGTGGTATGCATAGAGGCATGAAAACCGCCCCTCACAACTGAAGTATCCGATAATGAGTCTCATCAAAGGCACATAGGATTCCTTCAGAAACCAGAATGGGAATACCCTGCTGAGCTGTCTCACATAGCTAGGCCTGATGTAAGGTTCATAATGCAATCTGTCCACCTGCTGTCTATTATTTCACTCTTCACCGACATTCGGTATTCCTGTTGCCTGAGAAATGGTTTCTGGTGTCAAGGTGAAGTTTACACTAGCAAGAGTTACCTGACCATCATGCAAATGTAAAAAAAACCACCGAGATAACTCTTGATGATGTTGAATCTAAGCAATCATCTCACAGTACTGATAGCATGACTTCTCTTGAAAGCATGCCATGGCAAGTGGGCAGGCCTGCAACTGAGTCAATGAGGTGGGCTCTTCTCTCACATTTTTTCCACATTTACGGGGCCTTCTCGGTGCATGTAGCTCTGTGGTAGAATCAATGTCTTGTTCATATGATGAATCAGTGTCCGTCATGGTGTTACAAGTCTATGCCAAGTGTATGCTGATCTGTATGAGGTGAAAATAAGAATTTGGTGTATTTGCCTCCAATTTCCAAATGTGTGCCAAAATAGGAAAGGACTGTGGTAAATATGCACAGTGGGTATAGTGGAGCTTTGTCAAGTGAAAATTGAAGTGTGAGGACAGTCACTTGACTGTGTTTGGGATTTGGGATTTAGGAATTTTCGCAAATGATATGGGGAAAGGAATAAGGATAGGGAATGAAAGGATTTGAGGGGTAGGGATAATGGGATGTAAGGGAGTAAGGGAGGGACTATATGATGATATGACAGTGATGGGAAACACAGGTGAAAAAATGGAGTGGGAGTGTTTTGGCACCAAAGTCAAGTTTTAACACTCAAATTCAAACCCTAAGGAGAATTTTTTGATCACATGAGAGGGTTTATAATTTCACCAATCAAACTCTCCAAACCAATCTTTCCAACAACATCAAACACTGACCAAAGGTAATAGCAAGGTGTTTTAAACTTACATGGAGCAAATAAGGTTGAGTTGATTTGATTTTTGTGAAGCAGTGATGAAAATCTGCCTATCGGCTCTGTGTGCCGCGCACACAACCCAGTGCGCCGCGAGCAATATGTGCACTGCGCACATTGAAAAATACAAGGTGATGTGCGGCTGTATGCGCCGCGACCTCCTTGTGCGCTGTGCCTTCTCCCAGTGCGCCGCGCTTGCACTTTCACCACAGTCTTGGCTTCAAACACAAGCTTTCACTCCTCCAAACTTGACTTGGCTTCTCTCTTATCTTTGGCGTGCAAATGAAATTTGAATGTGGAAAATATCTTATATATCAATGCATTTTGATTTTTCATTTTGACCAACCCAATTTTGTTATGTTGCAGAACTTTCGCACTTTTCACTTTTTAATACAAACTCTGTTTTGCTTGTTTCCTTTTGACTTTTTGAGCTGAATGATGAAACTTTTGACTATTTTTTGCAGGGATGCTGGCATGAAATTTGGCAAAGGTGACCAGGGCTGCACCTGAACATCTTCACAACTGAAAAACTTTGAAAATATACATGGCATTTATTACAAAAGACGAAATTAACGATTTTTCTTCAAAACAGAGTTTTGAAGAAAAGTCAAGATCTTACATTATAACGATGAAATTTTTTAAATGAAAACTTATTTTGAACCTCCCTCATGTGCCTGCTGGCATTATTGGACACTTTGAAGACTAAATTTTCGAAACCCTAAATCTAATGAGACTGAAACCCCTAAAAATACTCTTTTCCCACAAAAAGACCAAACTTTGACTGTCATTGACTGTAAAATGATTTTGATGGACTTTGATGAACACACTTGAGCCAGCAGGTACATGACATGAGGGACATGAGTGACAAGTCCCTTCCATCAGAAGATCGATGCTCCTAATGGAATGCAAATGACTGAAGTGAATGAGACACCTAAAATGAAATGCAACAAAAGAGATTTTGATCTCTGACGGAGGGATGAAGAGACCGACTCTAACAGCTTCCATCTCCGGCCGCAAAGTTTCGACACGAACAGGTCGACTAACCAATGGTGGCTCAGGACGAGGCAACTCAACATCACGCCTAGTGACCCTACGATCACACAATCGACTTTTTCTAGGACCAAAAAATTTAGAGGGAAGGTCATTGTAATTGGGTTTCATTTGCAAAAAGAATTTTGCATAAAATAATTTTGTAAAATAAAGAGGAACCTCGTCATTCCATGGGAGTCTTCCATAAGCTGCATGGTGTCTATCATACAAATAGTGAGCTATATCAGGGTGCTTGAAATATTGCACCTTCAGCATCTTTCTTTTTAGCCCTTCTTTGAAATTAAACATAGACTTTGCTATTGTTGTTGTAACTCTTTCTTTAACAACCTCCCATTTATCAGGACCCATCACTGTTTCCTTTCTTTTTCTCACAACATCCACAAAAGTATTTGTGGTTGGCCTAAAGAATGTGTAATTATTTCCAAGCTTTGTCGACTCTCAACAGGTAAATTTAAAGACACGAGATCTCTCTGCAATTTTGCATGAAGATGTTGACACCTTTCTAAGGTGCTTTGTTGCATGTTTCTTTCCCACAATTTATCGGAAATGTCAACCAAATAAGTCGTGGTGGGTAGACAAAATTATTCTTGAATGAAGCATTCTGCCCTACAAATTTTTTGACCAACATTTGGAGCGTTTTCAGCCTCTGAATCAATATATAAATTTTTTTATATTAGAAAAAACACATATAAACAAATTTGTAAAAATTGAATGAAAAAAATATTCAAATTGATGGCAACTTCAATGTGGTTGGCTAGCATCTTTCCCACCTTGAAACTATTGAGAAACAAAACAACCATGCTGAGAACCAACACCACCATTCATTGATTGGCCTCCAGGGGAATAAATATCACCACCTTCATGCAACCTGCTAGCACTTATTGATGGCCCTTTAAGGGGATTTGAACCACCACCAACCTCTCGAGACAAGAGAGAAGCTTCATAAAAAAATATGAATTTATAACCAATTGAAAATACATTCATACATATAAATACACGTACATATTCATTGATTAAATTGCGTGAACCGTACCACGATTGGGTGAACCATGGGCATGCTCCATTGATGGAGTAGAGACCCTTCTCCTCTTAGCTCCTAAAAAATAAAAAATGAAACTTATTAACAACTAATTTAACTCACAAAGTTGATAAAAAATAAATTCCATATGTACACACAGGTATTTATATGTATGGAGATTTAAGATTATATTTAAATACCATGAACATCCCTCGATCCCTGATCCCCCTCTCTCGTAGAGATACGAGATTTTGTTGATCTTCGTCGTTCATCCTCCATGATAATATATCTACCATGGACATTTACAATTATTTTTTTAAATAACTAATTTAAAATAAATTCAAAATAAATTTCAGAAAATTAATGTAATTTAGTGTACACAAATTATGTAAAACACAAATTTCAAAACACTAATTGAACATGTGTGAAACTCAGTTTAAGCAATTTTTTTTTTTATAAAAATGTTAAGTTCATCAAATTTTGCTTTACATGGTGGGAGCACACTTGGTATAAAATTGAAAAAAACACATTGTCATTAAAAAAGAAGTGAAACTCAATTTAAACAAAAATTTGTTGAAGTCCCAACATTTTAATTTTATAAAAATGTGAAGTTCACCACTCGTTGCACATGTGAAGTTCACCAAGTTGCGCTTTACATGGTGTGGTGGGAGTACACTTGGTATATAATTGAAAAACGCACATGGTCATTAAAAAAGATGCATTTATAAGTACAAAACACACATATCCAAGATATGTTAAAATCTCCATCAATAAATTTTGAAGGAGAATGCCTCAACACTAATTCATCTTTGAGAGATGAATCTTGAATTTTTGAAGAAGAGCGTCTCAAAACTAATTCATCTTTGAGAGATGAATCTTGCATTGACATTGCCCCGTATAATTCTAATTCATCTATTAATTCATCTTTGATAGATGAATTCTAAATTGGCATTGCCCCACGCAATAGATCAACATACATCTTATTCACATTTGTACAATGCCTTATACTAAAAAATTGAAATTGGCTAATAATATTTTTTTCTATTCCATGCAGTTCTTTTAGTTTTCCTTCTTAACTTGGTACATGCCATTCATCTGGTTGCACACAAGTTCAGAATTGGTGAAAACTACAATTCCATTTGATCCATACTCCATAGTTGTTCCCAAGCCTTCTATCAATCCAATATAATATGCCTCGTTGTTTGTTGTTCTTCCCGATATATTCATTTTCCTTTGGATGACTTTGCTAGTCGTAATATTGGAAAGCACATATGTAATCACTGCTTTCCCTGGATTGGGATAGCAAGAAACATCTATGCATAATTTACATTTTTCAATCATATTTAATGGTTTTTTTATCCCTGAAAATAAATAAATAAATAAATAAAAATATATATTAAATTGACGTTTGTTGCAAATGCATGGGAGAAATGACACATGATCATGAGATAAATGACATGTGCATGGTTTATCTTAAAGTTGACTTAAAAATTTTATGGTAGAATTCACATCTAGAATAAATGGGAGGAAGCCTCTAGTTTGTGGGAGAAATGAATTTTATGCACTTACTAAAACAACTAGTTATGTCAAAAGTCACACCTTTATGAGTTTGTGGGAGAAATGAAATAGAAATGACACATGCCTTAAATTTTGCCTAAAAGTTTATGGGAGAAGGGAGAAATGACACATGTACACAATTTTCCTTAAAGTGGTTGAGGTTTATGGATATGGAAATGAAGAAATTCTATTTAGATTTGTTACAGAGATTGACTGTAGGGATATTTACTGGATATGTCATCTTTGAGAAAAGATGAGATCCAGAGGCTACCTAGCCCTTTACAGACTCTGCCTTTAGAACTTGTGTAAGTTAATACTCAATAGATAGACTAAAATCCTATGGAAGTTCAAAATCCTATGAGATTTCAGCCACTTTAGGTTCAATTTTTAAGCCTTAAAGCTTGAGAAAAATGGCATTTACATGGTTTACAAAATTATTTTATGCACTTAAAAAAAAAATGATTTAAAGTTAATGGGAGAAATCCAACATGACGTGTGTTCTTTAAAAAAATTTCCTAATAATTTATGGAGAAATGACACATGTACACAGTTTGCCTTAAAGTGGTTGAGGTTTATGGATATTAAAATGAAGAACTTCTATTTAGATCTATTACATTGATTGACTATAGGGGCATTTACTGGATATGTCATCTTTGAGAAAATATGAGATCCAGAGGCTACTTGGTCCTTTACAGACTCTGCCTTTAGAACTTGTCGAAGTTAACACTCAACACACAGACTAAAATCCTATGGAAGTTAAAAATTCTATGAGATTTCAGCCACTTTAGGTTCAATTTTTAGGCCTTAAAGCTTGAGAGAAATGACATGTACTGGTTTGCAAAATTATTTTATGCACTTACAAAAAACATGCTTTAAAGTTGATGGGAGAAAGTCAACATGACATGTATGCTTTAAAAACTTTTCCTAAGAATTTATGGGAGAAATGACACATGTACACAGTTTTCCTTAAAGTGGTCAAGGTTTATGGATATTAAAATGAAGAACTTCTATTTAGATCTATTCTAGAGATTGATTGTAGGGGCATTTACTAGATATGTCACCTTTCATAAAAGATGAGATCTAGAGGCTACCTAGCCATTTACAAACTCTGCATGTAGAACTTGTAGACGTTAACACTACCTGTCCCAATTATACCCTATGAAGTGTGTAGAGGACCCGTGGAATCACTCACACTACTTTACATAGACATAAGGGTGTATAAGAGTGTGCTAAGTTCAAAAATATGTTCATATTATTGGATATCTTTCCCAAGAGCCCAAATGTACTCCTTAAGTATATGTGGGGTCTATATAACCATCTACAAAAACAAGTGATTCTTTCCAAGCTAAGGATATAATGTATTCCATGTGTATACGCACATTATCTAGAAACCATCTAGGCCAAAATAAATGGTACTTCAGTGGTTTGAAGAAAAAATAGCACCAAGAAGCTTTGAAGGAGGGGAATAAGAATTGGAAATAGAAGGATAAGAATAAAATGGCCACCACACATCCATGCAAGGGTAGTAGAAATAATTCTAACCATTTCAACATTGATGGTCACATTAAGGAGAATTATTGGATGTTTGGTATGTGTTATATTCTTTATGTGAATACCCCCATGCACTATATATTTTTCTAAGCATAGTGGTGGGATAAAATGGGAGGAAAGGACCCCCACTTTAGGGTTTCATATAGACGAAAAGTTCCCCACACACAGGTGTTCAGGGGTAGTTCCCCAAAAAAACGTTTTTGGGAAAAAAAAATCTCCCTTAATGATGGTTTTCATCACATGGTTTTTTCTTTTAGCATTTTTCTAGTGCATGGTAGTTTACCCCATGGTCCTACAGTTTCAGTTAAAGAACTAAAGTTTTATCTGATCCAAGGTAATGGATTAGTAGTTTATAATTGTCGTGGGTTATATACATATATACATACATACATGTGTGTGTGTGTGATGGTCTAAAAATTAATATACTAATAAAAAAAATGATCTTCTCGTTTTGGGTTTCTCGAGTAAATTATATGTTAATGCATGTGTTTTACATTGAATATTTTTCATTTTATTAAGAATCTATTTGAAACAATTAACTATATAATGTTAAAACCTATGTTTTGTATCAAATTACTTTTGGTTTCAATGGGAAACTTTTATGGCTAATGTGTTTTTCTCGAAATGTGATAGACCCCATTAAAATGGGAGATATATCGAAATGATTCCTATGGTTTAATAAAACAGTTGAATAGTTTAAAGATATAGATGCATAAATTCAATGAGCATAGTTTTGAGATATACAAGTCCAAAATGCAATAGTTGTTGGTGAACAAATATCAGTGGATCACTATGGATATATCTGCTTCATTAAAAGGGATTTTTCTAGAAGGATGTCCACTAAGTTGGAAAGAAGGAAAAATATCACAATTATATGTTAATGCATGTGTTTTACATTGAATAATTTTCATTTTATTAAGAATCTATTTGAAACAATTAACTATATAAGGTTAAAACCTATGTTTTGTATCAAATTACTTTTGGTTTCAATGGGAAACTTTTATGGCTAATGTGTTTTTCTCGAAATGTGATAGACCCCATTAAAATGGGAGATATCTCGAATTGATTCCTATGGTGAAATAAAATAGTTGAGTAGTTTAAAGATATAGATGCATGAATTCAATGAGAATAGTTTTGAGATATATAAGTCCAAAATGAAATAGTTGTTGGTGAACAAATATTAGTGCATCACAATGGATATATTTGCTTCATTAAAAGCTATTTTTCTAGAAATATGTCCACTGAGTTGGAAAAAAGGGAAAATATCACAATTATATGTTAATGCATGTGTTTTACATCGAATATTTTTCATTTTATTATGAATCTATTTGAAACAGTTAACTATAGAAGGTTAAAACCTATGTTTTGTATCAAATCACTTTTGGTTTCAATGGGAAACTTTTATGGCTAATGTTTTTTTCTGGAAATGTGATAGACCCCATTAAAATCAGAGATATATCGAAATTATTCCTATGGTGTAATAAAATAGTTGAGTAACTATTTAAAGATATAGATTCATAAATTCAATGAGCATAGTTTTGACATATATAAGTCCAAAATGGAATAGTTGTTGGTGAACAAATATCAATGGATGACTATGGATATATTTGCTTCATTAAAAGGGATTTTTCTAAAAGGATGGACTTAAGTTGGAAAGAAGGGAAAATATCACAATTATATGTTAATGTACATGTGTTTTACATTGAATATTTTTCATTTTATTAAGAATCTATTTGAAACAATTAACTATATAAGGTTAAAACCTATGTTTTGTATCAAATTACTTTTGGTTTCAATGGGAAACTTTTATGGCTAATGTGTTTTTCTTGAAATGTGATAGACCCCATTAAAATGGGAGATATATCAAAATGATTCCTATGGTGTAATAAAATAGTTGAGTAGTTTAAAGATATAGATGCATAAATTCAATGAGCATAGTTTTGAGATATATAAGTCCAAAATAGAATAGTTGTTGGTGAACAAATATCAGTGGATCACTATGGATATATCTGCTTCATTAAAAGGGATTTTTCTAGAAGGATGGACTAAGTTGGAAAGAAGGTAAAATATCACAATTATATGTTAATGTGCATGTGTTTTACATTGAATATTTTTCATTTCATTAAGAATCTATTTGAAACAATTAACTATATAAGGTTAAAACCTATGTTTTGTATCAAATTACTTGGTTGTTTCGATTGGTTTTCTGAGCATCTTTCGGTCGACTGTCATTTGGATTTTGGAGGACAGTTTGAAAGTCATGACAGTTTTATTATCTCTCTCTAAACATTTATATCTATTAAGAAGAAGAAGATCTGTTGGGCTTTCCTTTATCTATTTTGTCTTCTGCATTTTATTTCTATGTTCTATATACAATTACCATCAAGATCCTTGACCAAAATTGCAGAGGCTTAAATTTTGGTTTCATAAGATATTTGCATTTTATTTCTATGTTCCATATACAATTATTGTCAAGATCCTTGACCAGAATTGCAGAGGCTTAAATTCGGGTTTCCTAAGAGATTTGCATTTTATTTCCATGTTATATGTTCTTCTTAAGTCATCTGAGATCTATGTCGGGGATAATTCTCTTACTCCATAACACCACAAATGACTTTGGAACCTTATTGTCTTCCATTAAGCATAGTTATTGTTTGGATATCTAGGGTTCTTAACTATACTGAGGGTGGAAGATCATACTTTGGATTCCCTTGACATCCAGTGGGTGGAGTTCTACACTGGTTTCCCCAGTTCAATAATTAAAATTGATGTCCTCTGTTCCGGGGAAGTTTTTTGTTGAAAATATTAAGGGATGTGGAGGATCTGCCTCTACAAGCTGCAAATCACTCTTTGTTTTAATCTTATTATATTTATGTTTTTGAGTTTTTGCGCACACAACAAGGCTGTTTCATTTCTGCTAATTTTTTTTGTAGTTTACAGCGTACACAACAAGGCTGTGACTGAATTAGCTTATTTTCCTTAAAGATATTATGTAAGAAAATCCACAGTTCAACGTGGCAATTTTCAGCCTAGAAATCCTCTTTAATTTTCTCTAGTAACATGTGTTCCTTTTAAAGACTATGCAACTATTAATTTTCCTATATACAATGAAGGTAAATTAATCATACATGCATGCATTATTCCGTGAACTGAAATGCTAAATCTCCAGGATTTCAAGGTTTACATTCCAGAAAAGTTCTCTTCCGGGAAATTTTTCTGTTGAAAATCTTAAGGGATGTGGAGGATTTGCCTCTCCAGGCTAAAAATCACTCTCTGTTTTCATATGATCTCTCACCTAACCATGATGATTAACCACAGTGGTTGGTTTTAAAAATTTAGACAATATTCTTTTGCATGTTATTATTACCTAAAATATATAATAGATCACATAAACCTAAATTCTGAAAAAAATGATGATTTCAAAGAGTAATATTTTAATTGTTTGAACATTGTTTTACCTTGACCAAAATCCATCCAAAAGCTCAATGTTTGTTCTCAGAATGTGTGAGTCAATATTACTCTTCAAATATTTTTTCTCACTGCAATGCATAATCATCTGGTCTCACTGTTACCTTAATCAACCTTAATATTTATTTATAACTGCTTCCTATATCGATGTTTTTCCAGGGATGGTTATTATAGAATGCAAGCAAGTAAACTGCATAAAATAGTTTTAAGGAAAAAACATACTATAAAGGAATAATATTGTGATTTGGTGTATACTTTTAACATGGACTTAATATATAATGATTGTAATGATTGGCATTTTAGAATCCTCCTTTATCTAGCTCCTATTTTCTGATGTGGAGGATCTGCCTCTTTAGGCTACAAATCACTCTCTGCTTTAATCATGTTATATTTCTGTTTTGAGTTTTTGCGCACATAGCAAGGTTGTTTCATTTCTGTTAATTTTTTTTATAGATTTTCTAGCATACAAAATAAGGCTATGACTAAATTAGCTTATTTTCCTTAAATATATTATGTAAGAAAATCCACGGTTCAACGTGGCAACAAGAGTTTCTGGAAGGATAGTAGGGATTCCATTTTTGAGTTTATATCAAAGTTTCTATGTAAGGTTTGAAATGGAAGACATTTTGAAGACAATTTGAACTGGTACATTATATAAAACATAACTTTTTTCTTTCTGAAAAGGAATCACAAGAAATAATAACACATGAATCACTCAACTTATTCAATGGCAGGATTACATACCTCGAAATTTGCAGAAATTCACAGACGAAGCCGCAACAAGGACGAAGTCGGGAGATTAATTCGCAGACGAAGCCACAACGAGGATGAAGCTGGGACCAAATTCCCTGCGAACAAAAACAATTAAATAAAAAACAAACAAAATAAAAATCAACTGAGAAAACATAGCAACTGCAACACCCCAACAGACACATACCTCAACAGAGCAACTGCAACATTGCAACAGACCTCAATGGAGCAACACCGCAACAACAACACCGCAATAGAGTGAGACAGAGATAGATGCAAGACATGTTTGCATAAGAAACCCGTTAAGGTTTGTGGACCGTTATATTTATAAGAACACTTTCAGTCGAACTATTTTAAAAGTTCGGTCGAACTTTTGTTGCCGGTTTTCCCATCTCCGGCCAAAAAATCTGTTTGCGCACGCTGTCAGGACGCCATCAATGTAAATGGAAGAATGAGTTTGGCCAAACTAATTTCAAAAGTTCGGCCGAAATCTCGAATAGTTCGGCTGAACTTTTACAAAAGTTTGGCCAAATTATTGAGAAAAGTGTTACCCAACTTCACATTTTTACCCCTCTTTGTCTTAAACCTTTTTATGTTTCATTTCTATAATTTTCAGCTTAAATATGGCCCAAAGGACCCAACAAATAGTTTGGGTATTTTTGTCTCTAAAACTATGAATAGTATTTTATATTCTGTTTTTTTAAGAAACTAAAATTCTAGGTTTGGTTAGCTCTTTCGAGTAGTCCACTAAATCACACTTCTGAAAATGTGAACCTCCTTTTTTCTTAAATACAAAAACATTTATTTTAAAAAAATAAACTATAATATACTATCATATATGATCGAAAGGAAAAAATACTATTTTTAAAAGCAATTTTTTTAAATTGAGAAAGAAAATTTTTGGAATTGAAAAATTATTAAAGGAAAATATTACATAACTACATAGGGACATAAATAAATAAAATCTATATTTTGAATATTATTTTAATAATATAAATTCAAGCAATACTTTATAGAGGTTTTGGAAAATATAATTAAAAATATTATATTATATTTTTATTTATTATAATTATAATTTTATTAAAATAAAATAAATTTACATAATAGACAAAATCAATCTATAATAAATAAATAAGTAATCAAATTATATTTAAGTTAAATAAAGTAAGTTTTCCAATAATTTGATTATGGAAATCATGATATTAGGTTAGTTTATAGAATATATTTTAGACTTAATAAATTGGTAATTTATCTGGGGTAAAAGAAAAGTTCAATATTAGATGTTGCCACTATAAACCTTGATTAGTGCCAATAGATCTAAATCACCACTATAAACTTTGATTAGTGTCAATAACTCTAAGCTAGTATTTAAGAGGTAATTTATGACTTTATGATTTAGTAAGAGTAAATACTATTGAAAATGTCAATAGCTCTAAGCTAGTATTTAAGAGGTAATTTATGACTTTATGGTTTAGTAAGAGTAAATACTATTGAAATTTCATGATGGAACTTTATTCCAAAGGTCACCTTCTATTGGAACATTATTACAACGGGTCAATTGAAATATGTAGTATTAGTTTTACTAAAAGCACTCCTTATAACATGGGCGGCTTAAATCTTGACTAACCTTATATATGGCCTATTGGAAAATGTAAATAATTGATCAAATATTTTCTAGATTTAAGCGAATTTGTAATTTATATCACAACCCAATTTCAATGTTGATTGTTGCCATTATAAACCCTAGGATAGTTCCAACAACTTTCAAGCTAGTGGTTAAGAGGTGATTTATGGCTTTATAATTTAGTAAGAGTAAAAAAATATGGAATTTCATGGGAGCTCTATGCCAAAGATCACCTACTCTTGAAACCTTATTACTGAAAATATTAATATGTAAAATATCAATCTAACTTAAAACTCTCCGGGTAACATAGTTGATTCAAACCTCGACTAGAACTATATATGATGTATTGAAAAATGTAAATAGTCATTAAAAGTGTAAATATCATGTGAATCCAAACCCACTCAACTTACAATTCCATTTTCACTTCATACAAAAATAAATAAATAAATACTAACATAATTATGTTTTGAATTCAAATGAGACAAATTGTCTCTATATTTCAGTCATGGCTTACACGTGACTATGATATCAGGTCAGTTAAAAGAGTTACACGTAATATCAATTTTACTCCATCACTCATTACAGATATCAAGTCAGTGGAAAGATGTCATAGGTAATAAAATTTTTACTCCACCCATCATTACATATATCAAGTCAGTCGAAAGAGTTCATATGTAATATGAATTTTAGTCCATCACTCATTACAGATGACATACAGATATCAAGTCAGTTGAAACATGTCATAGGTAATAATATTAATTTTACTCCAAAAAACATACATAAAGCATTATGTATGGGCATTCTAAAAGAAAAAAATCAAACCAAGGTTGTGGGACACACTCCAATCTAAATGAGGGTCAAAACATTACATTGGGATCCACTTGTGGTTAATTATTTATTGGCTATGGAAATTGGCAAGAGGAAATAAATGGAAAATTAATTACACGACATCAAGGATATGAGGAAAAAATGCAAACGAAATAAAGGAAAATGAAAGAAATCCCACTTCAGCCAGTGGGGAAGAGGAAGACATAAGAAAATGATAAAAAATGTAAAAAAATATGCATGCAAGGAAAAATGAAGAAAATTAAAAAGAACATAAAAGAAAATTGGAGAGAGAACATTATAACATTCTATTTTGGGAAAAGAGAGGAAAAAGAGGAAAAGAGAGAGAACACTAGAGCACTTGGACATAATCAAGGGAAAAATGAGGAAAGCAAACAATGCAAAGAGGAATTCAAGTGGCATCCAAGAAGAAGGTTTGAACATCAACTAGAAAGGGCAAAAAAGGACATGGAAAAGAGCAGCCAAAATGAGGTTTTTTGTAGGTAACAATGTGCATGTTCGTATATCTTGTTGGGATTTGAATGCATGGTTCATGCATTGGTTTTCTTGTCATTTTTGTAGTCATTAGAATGGATAATTTCCTAGATTGATGGTCATGTACAACATTTCATTATTCCATTTCCTGGATAGTTATGACGTAGTGGGTTCCCTATTTCATTGATATTTGGATGGCAATAGATTTTGGATACTAGTTGAGGTTGTCTTAGAAAAATCCCAAGGTTTGAGGGTGTAGATGTGTTTCTTCGGGTGAGCCCTTGACAGGTGGGTGGAGACAAGAAAAATCCTCTAGGCATGGTGAAAAAATTTTGAGGCATCCAAGCTTGTTTTGGTTTTGGTGATTTATAGACTTGGTGTTAGGTGAAATCACTATGGCTTGAGGGTGGAAGTGGTTTTCCTATGGATCCCCTCTTTTTTTATGTTTTGGTTTATCTCTTGTAATCCCAAATTTAGGCTTGGAATAGGGCAGAGGGGTGATTGAGCTGAAAGAAAGGATTGGTTTGACCTAATGTATGGTCAGGTGGAACTTGGAAGTCACTGACTTGGTTGGTACTGTGTAATATTCCAAATTGGAAAATTCAACAATATTGACCATAAAAACATTATTTCCAGAAAATTACACTATAACAGTGGGAAATAACACTTGGATCCCTTAGAATATGTATTATGGCCCTCAAATACAAAAGGGTATCAGAAAAAAATCCCTTTTTCTAAGTTAAACAGACCTCCCGGGTCCAATATAGCCTAAAAACACCCAAAACCCCATGAATTATACCATGCAGAATTTTTGAAGCACATGACTGCGTGATTTAATGATGAATCCTGCAAAAATATGATATAAAACCATATATATAGAGTTTTATTACGCAATATGATGAGAAAACAAAGATCTAGCCTCTTCAATACATTATTGAGATAACCCGGCAAGGGTTTCTTGAAAGCATGAGTAAAAAGGAGTAGATCTATACATCCAACTATGAAATAACACAGTTCTACTATAGCTTTACATACATATAGCTAATTGATACAAGAGATAGATGGGAATCCCCTTTGGGAGCTTTCCGAAAGAAGGATTGACCATTTCCTTAGGGAACTAGCTCAAAACCAAGGGGTTTAACCCTGAATATGAAAATGCCAGAGTTGCAGTCTCAAGAGTGAGTAGCAACTGCAACTCTAGAACGGATGGAGATGGATGAAGATGATGCACCAGCTGAACAAACCTTCTCCAATGGATCTTCCAAGTGAAAGGGTGATCCTAACATTGAAGATCTCACCCTCCAAACAACCTGCAAACTCTTACTGCAAATGCACACTGAAAATAACGCAGTCAAGGAGAGGGACTACGTTGTAGGAGATATAAAATGTATTTTCCAAGTGCCAAGAACTGAAATATGCTCCAAGGGCTTCCTCACTAATCCCCCAAAGGAAAGAAATCTTCCTCCTCTAAAATATAAGCTCCAGAAGTGGTGTTGTGGACCCCCACTGCAACACCCTGCAACACAACGTTATACTGCTGCAGAAATAACATTGTAGCTGAAGGAAGATGCTTGGCCTCAAGCATGAATATGGAGAAATGAAGTACAAGCTCCTTCAAGAGGCCTCTCTTGAAAGGAGAAGGAATTCCTAAGCATGAATTCCTTATGATAAGCAGCACAGCAACTCTGCTAAACAGCAAGAGAATGCACAATAGTCTAACCAGACCATAAAATCAATAATCCATATCATGTCTTACTATGGCTACCTTGCCCTCCTTTTAAAAAATGTAAGCCCTCTCACAATGGGTCCCACTCATTAGGGTTTCCTCCACCAAGGAATCTTCCTCCCACTATCTCTGCGTTGTCTCAAAAAATGATCTCCACCTCCTATCCCAGCACTGTTGACTTGGTCAAACTTGACCTTGTCCACATGCAAATGCCCCTTTTCACACATGAGGGTGTGAAATATAGCTCCTATGATGATCCCTTTTCACACCATGAGGGATTTTATTCATATTTTTGTTATGCATGGGCCTCCTTACCCATTTATTAAACTTCTAGGTGTAAAAGACAAAAATCAATATTCCAATTAGCTGCATGCTAAATTTGGAATATTACATCCCTCCCCTCCCAAATGTTTCTTGTCCTTAAGCAACTATAAGGATAGAACTAAAGAGCCTCCTCTTCTTCCCCTGTAGCATCCTCATATGATAAAATCCTCCAAGTATCAAGATGTTGTCTCATCAATATGTCTCCAAGTTGTCCCTCCCAAGTATGCAAGATAGCTTTTGGTGTGCATCCCAAATAGTTATCATCATGTAAAACATCCATGGAGGCAACAAAGGGCTATCTAAAGGCCTTATTGAGGCATGAGGTCTGATATACATTGGGATCTACCATCCCCATATCAATCTCCCATCCCCAAGCTATCATCCATACAAAATGGGTCACCCTCCAAAATGGTGACTCATATAAAACATCCTCCACCTTGAACTCCTGCAATGTAGGTGGGCTAAAAAGTTAATCATGGTAGACAAAATAGCCTACCCCACATTGTCATCTTCTCCACTTATGGTAAGTGTAGAGTATCTGCTACTCTTGGGCTGAAAAAGTGTTGCCTCCAAGTGGCAAGAAGAAAACTGGATCTCCAAAGATCTTCCCTCCAACGTTGTGAATCATGTTGGCCCAAACCATCCCATATATGATGAATGGAAAATCACCATCATAAGGCATCCAAGTGAGTGGAATAATGAAGTTTTCATGTAGAGCTGAAAGGTACCAATAGTCTTCCAAGTGGTTACAACGCATTTTTCCTAACTGCTGTTGCACAACATGACATGGAAAATCATAGAAAAGTTTCTCCCAATGATTTATGAGTCATAGCCCAAGTGCTCCAATCAATCTTATGGTACACCTCATAAAGAGACAAGTGTTTTGCTGTGGTGGCCATATCGTCTCCCATGCTCCCCTCAGAACATGTAATGCAGAAAATGTGGGAATCCTCTTCCCCAAAGGACACATCCATGCAATGTGTCTCTCCCCCAGTCATGCTCCCGATAAAAAATGAGAACAACAACAACATAGGGAACCATAATGAGAATCATACTTGCTTCCATATGTAGCAATGGAGAAAGAAAATGGTCCCTCATATGCAACCAAAGCAATTTGACCCTCAACTGCAACAGAGGATGACATAAGGTGTGGCTTCTCAACCACTTGCTGGCTGCCCCAATCTCCTCACAAGTTTGGAGAAAGTGTATGATGTATGGTGTCAAGTAAGCATGTTCTCCAATAGATATCTCTTCCCCAAGTCCTCCTAGGGAGTGGCCATCAAAACTGCTCATGCCCTCAAGTAGACCATGAAGTCTAGAAGGAATAATGCTCCTTCCTTGAGAAATATCCTTCACATATATGGTTAAGGGTTGCACATATACATTATACAAATAATTATGCAAACAAATAGTACCCTTACCATATGTTTTGTCCATGAAAATGGAGTGGCTCATAGATGTGTCTCCTCTCATTCTCAAAGAGAAAAGAGGTGGTTGTGCTAACTCTTCCAAAGAGTTATGTATCTCCTCCATCTCCACATGATCCATGCATCTCCTCAAATTATGATATGTCTTCTCCTCAAATCCTTCCCAATAATACCCCTCGATGATGGTGTGGTATGCCCTCATAGAATAAGTGTGGTTGAAAAGGAAATCTTCATGAGCTGCTTGTAGAAACTTATCCTTGAGCTTG
This sequence comes from Pinus albicaulis, assembly GCA_034641835.2. NCBI lineage: Eukaryota > Viridiplantae > Streptophyta > Pinopsida > Pinales > Pinaceae > Pinus > Pinus albicaulis. The sequence goes on along the minus strand of CM076572.1, from coordinate 1,209,437,295 downwards.
GAAGCTCTAGAAAAGAAGATCCTACTATGATAGTAGATGACCCCATCTCTGACTGAATATCCTTCCTCATGCAACTGGTCATCCAATATCATACAAGTAAAAAGATCCTTGGAATACTCCACCAATAGCTAGGAATTCCAATATGGATCTACTCTCCATAGTGACAGTGCTGATGAACTATCATGAAGAACATCTGTCATATGGTTGTCCTCTTCTTTGACATCTCCCATGCCCAAGATGCAAGTTGGAAGGTTTCTATCCTTCCCATGTTACTCCTGCCATTAGGGGAATTTTGAGGTCTAAAATGGGCCTCCTAAGGAAATTATAAAATAATAGTGGAAATCATAAAATAAGATTTGATGACATCATCAAATTTTAGAGGTAAAAAAGAAAAAACTACTTTTTCAACTCGTATTTTCAACTTATCTCCCAAATTTTTTACTCAAATTTCAAGAGGGAGCTCTCGTTGGATGAAAAATTTAATTCCTCATCCAAGGAGTACCCATGTTGCATACTTTCGATGGACCTTGCTACATGAAAAATGATAAATACATGAAAAATGTGATTGCAATCACGCTTTTTCATGTATTTATCATTTTTCATGTAGCAGGGTCCATCGAAAGTATGCAACATGGGTACTCCTTGGATGAAGAATTAAATTTTGCATCTAACGAGTGCTCTTGTTCGAAATTTGAGTAAAAAATTTAGGAGATAAGTTGAAAATACCAGTTGAAAAAGTAGTTTTATTATTTTATTATCTTTTAATCTTTTTACCATTTTACTTAAAAAATGATGAATCATCCCCCATGGTTGACATCATCATCTTGAATCCTATTGGCTCTTATTAAGTTTATTTTGGTTGTACATTTTTCTCCCATGGTTGACATCATCATCTTGAATCCTATTGGCTCTTATAAAGTTTATTTTGGTTGTACATTTTTCTTAGGAGGCCCATTTTAGACCTCAAAAGTCCCCTAATGCACAACACAGAATCTGAAGTGAGAGTAGGTAATGATGATGTTGAGAGAATATCTCCCTCCTCCTTGAGTCTACCCAAGAATCTCAGTGTTGTATCAAGCTCTCCCAAAGTCTCCACTCCTCTGGAATCAATGAGTGGTGCCTCAAAATGTGAAGCATCCATCCTCCTCTGTTCATCTGGTGGTTTCCCCGGTGAAATGTCTCCATGCAATGAGACATCAACATCAAGAGTAGACTGCATATATGAATGGACAGATTTTTCCTTGCCCTTACTGCACAATCCAGTCTCCCTCTTAGGTGCATCAACCTCCTGAAATAGATAGGGGTGTGGGCTCCTCATCTCATGATGTTGGTCATCCTCCCTATCTACTCCTTTTATTTCCATAGTTTCACACCCTTTTGTCAGTGGCACATGTAAATCATGAATTGTGCCTTGATCTCCACATGTGAGATCCTGGGGAATTCCTTGAAATGATATAAGAATCCCTATAGTTGGAGCAAGAGCTCCCTATTCCTCTGCATAAGGTTTTAGATACACTCTACACATGACAGCGTTGTTGCCCTCATCCCTATCAATATGTATGGGCAACCTCCTAAGAATTGGATCCTATTTTGGAAAAGGGATCTCCATGCCCTCTTGTTCAGGAATATGAGATAGAGGCTTTGCCTATAACAAGGTATGATGCAAGATGTCAGCCTCCTCCATGGTTTTCTGAAGTGGATCTAAGTTTATAATTTCCTCCATCACATGCAAGGTTTTTTTTTGCTGGGGTTTCTTTGGTTCCACCACATGTGTTTCAAAATTTTCCCCATCAAATATTTCCACTAATTTCTTAGTGAACCTAGCATAAGAAGAAGTATTTGCATTCTTCAAAGAAAAAGACTCAAATATCCACCATGCATAGGCCTTACCTCCAAAATGCAGTGCTGCAACTTTGATGGCTTCATCTTCAAAAATTTGGTGTTGCTGCAAAAAGGTGTCTAGTTCTTCTACCCAAGCTCTGGCTGAACATGTAGGTGAACCATCAAAAGTAGATAGAAGAAATATATCATGCTACTTGCTTATATTCACCTTGACCTTTCAAAACTCTAGAAAAGTGATATGATCTCTAAAATTCCGAGTTTGAGACTAATACTCTTGCAGAAAATCACTAATAGTTTCCCTCCTAGTCATTCCTTCTTCTTCCATATCTCTCATGGAAAATCTGGGCATATGACTACATTGTGCATCATAGTGTGTGGTTGCATGCTCACAATCATTATGTGAAAATCTAGAGGATTTTTCAGATTTAAAACCTCTTGGAGATTCTCTACACATCTCCTTCCTAATCTTCTTAAGATCTTCATGAATGCTCTGTAAAGTTTGAGACAAAAAATTTGGAAGTTTCTCCTCCTTTATTCCACTAAAGAATGGCGTCTTATTTCTATTCATATTTTCTTCTTCTTGTATTCTAGATAGCATATTGGCTGATATTCCATAGGCTGAGCCAATATTATGCTCTGATACCACTGTAATATCCCAAATTGGAAAATTTAGCAATGTTGACCATACAAAATTTATTTCCAGAAAATTACGCTATAACAGTGGGAAATAACACTTTGATCCATTATAATATGTATTATGGCCCTCAAATACAAAAGTGGATCACAAAAAAAATCCCTTTTTCTAATTTAAACAGGCCTCTCGAGACCAATATGGCCTAAAAACACCCAAAACCCCATGACTTATACCATGCAGAATTTTTGAAGCACATGACTGCATGATTTAATGAGGGATTCTACAAAAATATGATAGAAAACCATATATCTAGAGTTTTATTAGGCAATATGATGAGAAACCAGAGATCTAGCCTCTTCAATACATTATTGAGATAACCCAGCAAGGGTTTCTTGAAAGCATGATAACAAAGGAGAAGATATATACATCCAACTATGAAATAAAGTAGTTCTACTGCAGTTTTACATACATATAGATGAATGATACAAGAAATAGATTGGAATCCCCTTTTGGAGCTTTCCGAAAGAAGGATTGACCCTTTCCTTAGGGAACTAGCTCAAAACCAAGGGGTTTAACCCTGAATACCAAAATGTTGGAGTTGCAGTCTCAAGAATGAGTAGTAGTTGCAACTTTAGAACTAGGTGGAGATGGCTGAAGATGATGCACCAGCTGAAAAAACATCCTCCAATGGATCTTCCAAGTGAAAGGCTGATCCTAACACTAAATATCTCACCCTCCAAACAACCTGCAAACCCTTACTGCAAATGCACACTGAAAATAACGCAGTCAAGGAGAGGGACTGCAATGTAGGAGATGGAAAATGTATTGGCCAAGTGCCAAGATTTGAAATATGCTCCAAGGGCTTCCTCAATGATCTCCCAAAGGAAATAAAGCTTCCTCCTCAGAAAGATAAGCTCTAGAAGTGGTGTTGTGGACCCCCACTGCAACACCCTGCAACACAACGTTATAATGCTGCAGAAATAACATTGTAGCTAAAGGAGGATGCTTGGCCTCAAGCCTAAATGTGGAGAAATTAAGTACAAGCTCCTTCAAGAGGCCTCTCTTGAAAGGAAAAGGAATTCCTAAGCAGGAATGCCTTGTGCTAAGTAGCACAACAACTCTGCAAAACAACAAGAGAATGCACAATAGTCTAACTAGACCATAAAATCAATAATCCATATCATGTCTTACTATGGCTACCTTGACCTCCTTTTAAACAAACAGAAGCCCTCTCACCATGGGTCCCACTCATTAGGGTTTCCTCCACCAAGGAATCTTACTCCCACTATCTCTGCACTGTCTCAAAAGATGATCTCCACCTCCTATCCCAGCGCTGTTGACTTGGTCAAACTTGACCTTGTCCACATGCAAATGCCCCTTTTGACACATGAGAGTGTGAAATCCAGCTCCTATGATGATCCCTTTTCACACCATGAGGGATTTTATTCATATTTTTGTTATGCATGGGCCTCCTTACCCATTTATTAAACTTCTAGGTGTAAAAGACAAAAATCAATATTCTAATTAGCTACATGCTAAATTTGGAATATTACATACAATGCATATTGCAGTATGTGTTATTCTGTAATGAAGATCAATGAGCACAAGTTTTGGTTTAATTTGTTGATTATGTGGCCGGTATGTTAAGGCTCCATTACTGGTTAAGTGTATTTTTTATTATATGAAGTGCTCTTGTTATTGATCTATTTCATGTTTTGAAAGGCTCTTGGATAATTTATATGAATGCATGAGCTAATATGTGTTTTATTGTATCTAGTATGAGAGGGAATCAAGCCTTCTTAATAAACATCCAATGAAGCTAAAGAAAAAAATGAGCAAATTATGCATTCATGACCTACATGTACCATAGTCACAAAGTGTTTGTATAAATGAGTAATATGTGCTGGGAAAACATGAGCTTTGACAGAGCCTAAGAACAAAGCTTGAATACTTATACATATTGTTGACATATTTCTGGAAAATTTTGGGTAGTTCGCTTAATGTTGACCCTAAATTTTTGGAACAAGCTTTGTAGATGCACTGTCAGAACTAGGAGATCTAAGGCACAACTACACTGAGGATAGGTTATACGTGCAGTTGGAGGTCTTTGGAAATGTTGATAGGCATGTGTTCATTCGGCTGAAAATAAATATAGGTCAAGGAGTGGTCTAAGCTTAGTGAAAATGATCACCATGGAAAGTTAGGATGATAACAACATGATCATGTGTCTTTTGCTATTTCCAGTCAAGTATGGACAAGTGGAACCCATTTTCGTAGTTTCATCATAGAAGTTAGGGCATGCATAGTAACTATCAAATCATGTTTACCTTGGTAAGTATGTAGAAGTGGGTAAATGTGGGGTGGGGTGTTACATAAAGTTTATGTGGCTTCATAATTTTAGTTCCAAATATCCTTAGTGGTTGTAACTCTAAAGAAATTCTACTATGGTATTCACTATTGTGTAAGGATTTAATATGAGCATCAAATGATCTTATGCAAGGCTATGATATTAGACCAAATCAATCTTGTGCAAAGAAATTATATCCACCTATATGTTTTATGAATTTGTATTTTCATATATTCAATAACGATGTTGGAGGTATCAGTGGAGGAAAATAAAAAAGTGACATCCTACCATTTCTTAGCATTTACTTCATTCATGGGAGTTGTGAAAACAAATTCAAAACATTATTTCCAAATTTTCCAAAGTTTCCTCTATATTTTATGCTCTTAATTTTCTTGCAATTCCCTTGAGACACCTAGTACATGTTTCATTGTTTATATCCTTTACTCCATAATATATTTTCACATAAAAGTTGTATTGTTTATATCCTTTCCTCCATACTCTATTTGAACGCTATTACTACATTTTTTTTAGAGCTCTGAATAGGGTTTTATTTGGAAACCAATAGTGTTATGCTACAAAGGGAGAGGCTTCCATGGGACCTTCCAAATTATCTTATGAAAGGTAGATATGTGTATATTAGAAGTTCTTACCAGTTTTTGGGATGGATAATATATAGTATTGTATAAAGGTTGTTAGAAGAAGGTTCAAATCCTTGAAGTATTGAGCTAAAGGCATACAATGAAAGCAATATAAAGGAAAATGTAGTTTTCATTATATAGTTATTACTTGAAGGACATAGCCTTATAGTTTCCATTATATAGTATTACTTGAAGGATATAGTTTACTCACGTTTAGAGTATAGCCTAAAGTATATTATTTGAAAAGGAAAGATGAAAAATTAATGTTTTTTATTGAGTCATATTGAGGTAGGCTTGTATCAATTGATTGAGTCAAGTTTTATTTTAAATTATAAGTTTGAAGTGGAGTCAAGAGAAATAGGGAGAGGGTTAAACATGAGTCTTCAAGGTATAATATAATGTCCACTATTGCGATGTAAGTCAATTCCAGGTTGATGACATTATTTCCTTTCTAACATTAGCGATACCCAATCAACAATATTTAGTTGATTTTGGTACCAAAGAAAGAGTCTTTTCATAATCATGTTCATTTAAGTAGATTCCAATGTGTTATGTCTTAGTAAAGTCAAGTTGCATGTGAAAATACTTAGAATTTAATCATAGTCAAAGTCATCCTTCACATGAATCTAAATTATAGATTGTATTACACTACCAACACTCTAAAAGATGTCATGACTAATAGTAGTAGCATAAAAGAAGACAAATTTTCATGAAAATAAGCATATATTGAGGGAATATATGAGTGATTGAGTATATGAATATATTTGATTGAGTAGTAAATAATTTCAATCAAGCATTGAGCATTGAGTACTTGAATGAAAGGTATTACAACATGAGCATTCATCAAGAAATTTTGCAAATAAGTTGCAGAATGAGAGGACTTGAGAAGTAGGAATTCAAGGAAGAGACATAATATGAAATATATACACAAGATATTAATGGAAAAGATGATGATACCAAAATATTTGAATTGATTGAGTCCCTTGGTATAAGACTTGTATAATAATTCCTTGGGTTATGCCTTTAGAAGCTAGAAAGCATAGAAATGGCATGTTGTTAAAAGTATGTGGCTCCACCATAGGGTGTTCTGCAAGTGAAAAATGAGCACAAGATGAGAAAATAATTTCTCTGAAGGCATGATAGTGTAACAAGAGAGTCTAGAGGACCATTGTTGGGTGGGTTAGATAAGCATTGTAGACTCATTGATTACAAAGGCACCTAGTAGATTGAATAGGGAGGCTAAAGGGTAGTATATCATGATAGAACCTTGTATATGTGTATCTTCTTATACATATGCTGAATTTTTTCGTGGCTTACCTATCCAGATAGGTATGCATGGTTGATTTATAGTAAGGATACTTTTGTAGGAGTAGATATCCAAGAAGTTGTTGCACACTTGCTCTAGACAAGCAATAATTTGAGGGTGGGGAAAATGTTGGTGTCATTTTAGATCCTTGTAAAGTAATCATAAATTAAGATATAGTCATTAGAATAAGTGAATATATAAATTTAGGTGCAATAAATGTTTAAAATGGCACCAAGAAATATTCTAATTTAATTTTCTGTTAAACACCATGTTAAAACACACACATGGTGTATGAGAAGAATAAACACACACACACAAGAGACTCAACAAAGAGCTAAAGGATAAGCGTGAGGCTTTCTTATTTTCAATTATACAAAGATGTACATTTATAGCCAAGGTCACTTGGACTCCATTGTGACTTTTCACATTCCACATCTACCCATGTAGGATTAGGTGTTCCAACATCCCCCCTTAATCCGAAGGGGTATGTGTGAGTCCAAGAAAAGAGTTGTAATACAAATCTGCAAAGTATACATGGCAGCACTTGGGCTGAATCAACTCTCTGAAATGTTGGAAAAAAGAGGTGGTTTTAGGATGACCACAAACATTGGAACGCAATACTTGTTGCAGTTCCCGGAACTCTTCCAAAACTGGCAAGAAGCTGAAAGCTTCTGCTAGAGGAATTGTCCCTCATAAAAAAAGGAGACCTTCAACCTAAAAGAAGGGAGGTCTACTACCTGTGATGGTTTTAGGATTACCAACAACTCTGGAATGCTTGAAGCATTTCCTGGAACTCAACCAAAGCTGGCAAGAAGCTGAAGGCTTCTGCTAGAGGAAGTATTCCTCATATATGAAAGGGAGACCTTCGACCTAAAAGAAGGGAGGTCTACTACCTGTGATGGTTTTAGGTTATCCACCAACCAAAAATGATGGTTTAAGGTTGTCCACCAACCGAAGGCATGCTCATGGGCATCCGTGTCTCTGGCTACATCTCTAAATCCGGAATGACGAATTGTGGCTCAGGCTCGCTTGAACTGCTGGCTACAACTCTGAACATGGAATGAGAGATTGTGGCTCAGGCTCGCTTGATCTGTCGTCGAAGCTTGTACATGACCACCATTTTCCCCCTGTCAGAGACAAGGTGAGATGATGGCAAAAACTCAACTGCAAGTTTGTTCAATATCCGTGAACATGTTCTGACATGTGACTTAAACATCTTCTTGGCTGTTGATGCCCATTGCCAAGAAGCGATCCATCCAAGATGAATCTTGGTTCTTGCAGGAGACTTGTGTCTGAAGCATTTGTGTGAAGAATGGTTGTGCTGACCACAATGCTTGCATGGGTGAAGATCAAAATAGTGATCTTTCATATGGCCAAATCGATCACAGTGTTGGCATTTCTCAATCTGTTGTGGAAGTGGAATAGGATATGGAATAACTGCAGGTGAACTGTCATATAGGAATCCGGCACTCTGAAATATGATGGGCTTGGTGTAGTCTGGAATATGAAAGGTTACATCCTTTTCATATCCAAGACTAGTTCGGTGCTTGTTGTGGACAAGCTCTTTCCAAGGTCTGATGATGGGCTTGAGAAGCGCATGTTGAACTGCTACATTTGCATGTACATCTACTCTAGTACAAGGCACTGAATGTGGATCAATTGCAACTTTATCTTCTTTCTTTTGATGAGAGTCCTTCACAATCTTCTGAACAGAAACAGGTTCAGAATGGTGACTCTTTTGCTGAAGTTCGTCTTGCTGAAGCTGAGATTCCAACTGCAAAAACTCAATCTTTTCATGTGCATCTTGCAAACAAATCTGAATGTTACAAAGAGCATGCTTGCTCATTTTTATCACATCATCAACATTTGAATGAATGAAGTTATTCAACAACACTAATACCTCATTGATTTTAGCCATTTCAACAACTTAGGCTAAAAAATGAAAGGGTGTCGGCTTCAACCGAAAATGCACCCGTTTACAATGTGATTTAACAACAAATGACTTATAGAAATCTCAAAGTACAAAGTGTGCTCCTCAAATGATGGAGGGAAATCAACAATCCAACAACTCAAATACTGATTGTAACTATGAAGAATATGAAAATCAATACAATATCTCTGCAAAATATTTTGTAAATGTGCAGCTGAAAACACTATGCAGTTGAATTTTTCTTCAAAGAGTTGTTTTGCACCAATAACAACTCGTCTTCAAATGTCAATTTCTTCAAAAAAATCACCCTCTTATATATGCCACAAATCATAAAATGTCAAATCTTCTCTTTTCACTATGTATTTAATCCATTTTCTCTTCATATGCCATTTCCTTCATTTCTGCTGTTCATATCTCTCTTTCCTCTCTCTTTGCTGTTTTTTTTTTTTTTAATTAATTAAAAAATGAGAATAATTAAAAATGGATGGAAAGGGGGGATTCATTAAAAGGGAGGGAATTTAAAAAAATGAAAATTTATTGAAATGGAAGGGGAGGGAAATTAAATGAGAGGGGGAATTTGAAAAGGGTGGAAGAAAATTTAATTTAAAAGGGAAGGAGGATTAATCAAAAAAGGGATAAGGAGAAAGTAATTTAAAAAAGGAAAGGGAGCTTTTAATAATAAAAAATAAGATGGAAATGATATACGTAAGGCAGGGGTATTATATGTGGGAGGGGGGTATATTAAAAGAAATTTAAAAATATAAAAACGAATTCTAAATTAAAAAAATGAGTAAAGAAAGGGTCGTAAGAAGTGAGAGTGTTGTGAGTTAATGTGAGTGGGGAGTCATGGAGGGAAGAGCCGTAAGAAGTGAGAGTGTCATGGTGTGAGGTGTGTGCTGCCGTAGGTTGTGGGGCGTATGAGCGGTGGGTCTGGGTGCGTTTGCAGAGTTGTGAAGGCCGAACGCTCAGAGGTGCGGTGAGAATGTTGCAGGGAGGTATGAGCGAGGGCGTAGATGTGTGAGGTCGTGTTGTGAGAGGAGGGCGTTGAGAGCGTGTGAGAGGTGGGGGCCATGGGCCTATTGCAGTGAAGCATGCAGGGATTTAGGATGTGTATGGGAGGGGGTTTAAAGAGTGAGGCGCTGTTGCAGAGTGGGAAAGCGAGGTGGGAGATAACGCAATAGGGGGTATAGGAGTCATGGGGCGTGGAGAGAGTATGAGGATGTTAAAAAATAATTGTAGGGGGATGGCGGGGTAGAAGGATAGGCGGAGGGTATGAGATGAGAGCTGGGTAAGGGGGCCGAAAGGCCAAGATCAAATTTTTTTTTTTTTTTAATTTTTTTTTTATAGTAGCAGAGAGGTAGAGTCTTCAGCAGAAATTTTACAAATGTATAGCAGAATTCTAGGCAATGAAATATCTCAACAGCATAGAATTTTACACTGTAGAATTCGGAAATTTTCAGCAGACAAAACTCACAAATTTCCATAAACTTCTTCAGAAACCCAATTTAAATAATATCCAGTAGCTCTTCAAATTGTAGATTTTAATGAGCAGAAATTACAGAGAAAAATTAGAATGAAAACCTTCAAATGGGCAGTGCTGCTCCCAATTTCTTAGTGTTGCGACGGATTTTGAATGCTGCTCCTCTTCAAAAAAAAATTCTGAATGCGGAAAAAACACTGCTGCAGAAAGTCTCTAAATGCTGCAAAAATGTCAAGAATATTGTAGATATGCACAGGCCATAAACAAAAATGGCTTACTCAAATTGGAACAGGGCTAGCAATCGCCTACTCTGATACCATGTTAAACACCATGTTAAAACACACACATGGTGTATGAGAAGAATAAACACACACACACAAGAGACTCAACAAAGAGCTAAAGGATAAGCGTGAGGCTTTCTTATTTTCCATTATACAAAGATGTACATTTATAGTACAATGGTGTGACTCTTGGTTTCATATTCCAAGGTCACTTGGACTCCATTGTGACTTTTCGCATTCCACACCTACCCATGTAGGATTAGGTGTTCCAACATTTTCCCTTGAATTAAATTAGAAGAAAATTGTAATTCCACATCACAAGACAACTTGAACGAGTTAACTAAGTTAGTTTGAATTATTTGGTTCAGTTAATTTGATTTGAGGGCCTAACTTGAGTCACGTAGAGTTTCTACCACTTTATAAGACCCATGGTTGAGTTTATTTTGAGTTGTAATTAATTAATTCAGTAAATTTGAGTTAGAATTAGTTAAACTAGTTCCAACTGTTGGAGGAACTAGTGGGAGGTCAAGTAGTGGGGTGTGTACTATGTATTCAACTAGTTAACTGATAAAACAAATATAAATAACTCATGAATGTGCGTCAAGACCTGGTTAGAATTGCATTTCAAGGGCGATGTACTATAAGTTGTATATCATCCAAATTATACGAGGTGATGCATGCGAGTCATAGGAAGGTGTGATGGATTGTGCAGTATTGGATGGGTATTTCCCTAATTAATAGGGTCTAATTAGCAAAGGAAACAACTCAAGGAAATAGGGACTTGGGAAAGCAAAAAAATTGGTTAAGTATTGGCCTAGGCTTGTCTAGGAAGCAGTGAGATAGATAGAGATAGTGCAAAGGTTATTCAGGCTTGAGAAAAGCATTGTAATCTTCTCATATTTTCTAACTAATTCAATATACAAATAGGAGGGGTTTTTAGTTGTGGCTTTCCCCAGGAAATAATTGTGTAATTTTTTGATTGAATTCTTGCTCATGTATGCTTTCTAATTTCGCGATCATTTAATTGTTTTCGCAATTGATAGAGTAGATTCAGGTCTATTGTTTTTGAAAATTACAATTAGAAGTTTTAATCGATAAGGAATTTCTACATGGTATAAGAGTTGAAATCACTATAAGAGAGAAGAATACGAAGTTATATTTGCAAGAGGAACAAGTTTTGTAGATATATTCTTCATAGCTAGCAGCAGGATCAGGATGGTGTTCTATGGTCTGAGCCTCGAGTATGCCCTTGAGGGTAGCTTGAATTGCATTACGTAGAAGGATTGGATAGAAGAAATCATGGAAGACAATGGGTTGAAGGAGTACATTGATAGCAATGTTTTGAAACCAATAGTTGTTGATGTATAGAATCTAACATAATTGAAGAAGAATGTAGCCAAGACAAGAAGGATCTTACTAAAAGGAGTTTTATATCATATTTTCTCGAACCTCCATGAGAAAGAGACTCCATATGAAATGTGGAAGGCCTTGAAGGAATTATTTCGAAAAAAAATGACCACGGGAAGCTGGCACTAAAGGACAAGCTTCGGAAAATCAAGATGGAAAAGGGTGACACAATACCACAATACTTGATCAATTTCACCTAGTATCAGGATGAGCTTGGGAGTGTTGGTGTTACAATTTTTGAAGATTATCTAGTCAGCCTATCACTTATAGGCCTTCCCAAGAGATGGCACATCTACTAGGATTCGATAAATGGGAGGGATAAGCTACTAGAGTGGGAGCATTGTGGTCTGAATTGGTACAAGAAGAGATAAGGCAAAACACCAGAGATGGATACTCATCCAAGAATGATGATAAGGAGAATTGTGCCTTGGATGGAAAGGAAAATAAAGGGAAAGGTAAGAAATACAAAGAATATTCTGGTGAGGAAGGAAATGACTTCTCTAAGATTAAATGTTTTCATTGTCATGAGTCAGGACACTATGCCACGAAGTGTTCGCATAAGAAGGCCAACAAAAAACCCTTAGGAGAAGTGGCAAGTGATTCTCTTTCTTCACAATTTGAGTTGGATTTCACCCTCATTGCATGCATGGTGACATCTACAATGGGTAGTGTGTGGTATCTGGATAGTGGAGCCTCATTCCATATGATGGGAAATAAATAAATTTTTAGCAACTTGGAGGAGAAGGACCTCCAAATGCACATCGGGATGGGAGATGATGGAAGGTATAGTGTGATCGACATTAGTTTTGTTACTTTTCATAGGGAGTCTGGTTCTCCTCTCACATTAAATGGTGTCATGTATGTTATGGGTCTGAAGAAGAATTTAGTTTCAATTTCTATGTTGGCAGACCATGGATACGATGTGATATTTAACAAAAGGAAGGATTTCCTTCATCACATAGCCACATGACAAGTGAAGCAGATCAAGGTTTAGGTGAAGAACCTATACAAATTGGACACAAAATATTGTGTTTCTTTAAGCATGAATGAAGAGAAGGTGTAATGCCTCGACATCAGTGAATTATGGAAAAGGTGAATTCGACATTTGCACCATGGAGATTTGAGGATCATGCAACATATTTCTACATGAAATATTCCTAAGGGTGCACTAGAGAAGCGTGATACATGCAAAGGGTTTACATTGGGGAAGTACACCAAATCCACTTTTCATGATAAGGATAGTCGAGTGCAAGAGATCCTTGAAAGAGTTCACGAATATGTGTGTGGAATGTTCTCGATAACTTCAACGACCAAGAATAAGTATTATGTGATATTTGTAGATGATTTCTCACGTAAGTGTTGGATATTCTTCATGCAGAAGAAAGGCTATACATTCTCAAAATTTTGTGAATTTAAAGAACTTGTTGAGAAAGAAACATGAAGGAAAGTGAAGGCTCTTAAGAGTGATAATGGCAAATAATATGTGTAGTTTAAGAAATTTTGTGCATCAGAAGGCATTCAACAAGAGTTAATAACACCCCATAACCCACAGTAGAATGGGGTTGATGAAAGGAAGATACAAATAATTATGGGAGTTGTACAGGTGATGTTACATTATTAGGACTTACCGTTACACTTATGGGCTGAAGAACGCAACACAACGGTATATGTGCAGAACAAAGGTCCTCGTCGGAATCTAGGGATAAGTACACCAGAAGAAGGATTTTTAGGTAAGAATCTAGATGTGTCACACTTCAAGATATTTGGTTCATGAATTTACTATCATGTTTCCAAGGATAAAAGAAAAATCTAGAATTGACATTGAAGTTGGGAATATTTGTGGGGTACACTGATACACCTCATAACTATTGAGCGTACCTTGCATCTCACAGGATGAAAATTGTTCATAAATATGTGAAGTTTGATGAAGATAAGGCCATGAGATGTTCCATTGAGAGGGAGATTTAGTTTCATGTAGATGAGGAGATTTTAGCTCCAATGGAAGAACCTCGGGATGTTGTGGAGGACCCACAAGTAGAGGAGAAAAGAGTGGAAGCACCCACTCATGTAGATACATCTAAAGATGAAAATAAGCACACGAGAGAGGCTGACATATTGATGCATGATATTAGATATGATGTGGGAGAAACCACATCACAACACATGTGGAGGAGGTCACCAGATTGGTACATTGGCTACATGTCTCTTATGAGGGAGAGTGTAGAGACTGATCCATCCTCATTTGAGGAAGCGGTGCGGAAACCAGTATGGGTTGATGAAATGGTAGAAAAATATGATTCCATTATCAGTAAAAATGCTTGGTAATTTTTCCCAGGGCCATAGGACAAGTCAGTTGTAGGTTCCCGGTGGATATACAAGGTGAAGCAAGCAATAGATGGGAGTGTCGAGAAACACAAGGCCAATTTGTGGCCATGAGATTCTCTCGGGTGGGAGGAATTTATTATGAGGAGCCTCGAGTATTCCCTTGAGGGTTGCTTGAATTAAATTTCTTGGAAGGACCAGATAGAAGCAGTCATGGAAGACAAAGGGTTGAAGGAATACATTGATAACAATGTTTTGAAAAAAATAATGGTTGATGTATAGAATCTAGTAGAATGGAAGAAGAATGTAGCCAAGTCAAGAAGGATCTTAATAGAAGGAGTTTGAGATCATATTATCTAGAACCTCCATGGGAAGGAGACTCCATATTCAATGTGGAAGGACTTGGTAGACTTATTTCAAAACAACAATGACCAAGGGAAGTTGGCACTGAAGGACAATCTTAAAAAAACCAATATAGAAAAGGGTGACACAATACCACAATACTTGATCAATTTCACCCAATGTCAGGATGAGCTTGGGAGAGTTGGTGTTATAGTTGTTGAAGATGATCTGGTCAACCTATGTTTTTTAGGCCTTCCCAAGAGCTGGCACATCTACTAGGATTTGGTAAATAGGAGGGATAAGCTACGAGAGTGGGAGAATTTGTGGTCTAACTTGGTACAAGAAGAGATAAGGTGGAACACCAGAGATGGATCCCCATCCAATAATGATGATAGGGATAATTGTGCCTTTGATGGAAAGGAAAATAAATTTAAAGGGAAGAAATCCCAATACAAAGAAGATTCTGGTCAAGAAGGAAAAAATAAGGACTTTTCGAAGATTAAATGTTTTCATTTTCATGAGTTTGGACACTATTCCATGAAGTGTCTGCACAAGAAGGTCGACAATAGTCCCTTAGGAGGAGTAGCAAGTGATTCTCTTACTTCACAATTCAAGTTGGATTTCACGTTCATTGCATGCATGGTGACATCGATGATCGGTAGTGTGTGATATCTGGATAGTGGAGCCTCATTCCATATGAGGGGAAAGAAATAAGTTTTCAACGACTTGGAAGAGAAGGACCTCCAAATGCATATCGAGATGGGAGATGATGGAAGGTATAACGCGACCGATATTAATTCTGCTACTTTTCATAGGGAGTCTGGTTTTCCTCTCACATTAAAAGGTGCCATGTATGCTCTGGATTTGAAGAATAATTTAGTTTCAGTTGCTATGTTGGAAGACCATGGCTACGATGTGATATTTATCAAAAGGAAGGATTTCATTCATCACATAGCCATAGGAAAAGTGAATCGGATCGAGGTTAGGGTGAAGAACCTCTATAAATTCGATGTAAAAGATTGTGTTTCTTTGAGCATGAAAGCAGATAGGGTGAAATGCCAAGACATTGGTGAATTATGGCATAGGCGACTTCGAAATTTGTGCCATGGAGCTTTGAAGACCGTGCAACATATTTCTACAAGAATTCCTAAGGGTGCACTAGAGCAGCATGATACATGAAAATGGTGTACATTGGGGAAGTACACTTATTGGAGTGAGGTCCCCTAACAACAATTTTGATATATTTTTGTAATATTTTGTAATATTTTAGTCTGGCATAGGGGATTATGGGTGGGTCAAAGCCCCTAATGAATTGGGATGCGTCAAAGGGTAGACCAAGGAACCGTAAACAATGGTTTGCGTAACATAGAGTAGCGCAGGCTGAAATAGTATAAATAGATGAATAGATTGAGTCTCGAAGTAAATTTTGAAGAAGTCTGGATGAGAATATTGGATCTTTGATACTTTTTGGTGGACTTGTTGTGTGTGCGGAGACCCTAGTCCTTCTGTGTGTGGACCCCGTTGTCTATGTGCATGGGTGTGTAGAAGATTCTATAAGTGGAAACTGAAGTGTTAATGAATGAGAAGACATTTTAATGATATTGGAATATTTTCATGTTTTTTTATGATTTGCGCTATGTGTTTAATTCCTATTATTTATGTGTTATCTCTGCAATAGTAACTATTGGTTATAGATTAAGTGTGAGCCTGTAATTGATGACTGGAAGACAATGAATGCATAGATCTGAGCTATATTGTTTCTGTTAAGTGTTTATCATATGATTTATGAGCTGCGCAAGTTATCCTGTTACACCTATTGTTAAGGGTTTCTGGTTAGGGTTTCTCAGCGTAGGCCTGTTATAGATCTCACGAACCCCACTTAAATTATTTCTCTCTCTCTCTCTCTCTCTCAGGGTGTGAAAAACTAGTTCCAGCACCCTCCCATACTACTTTGGGTGAGACCTTGACCTGTGCAAGAAAGCCATTGTCGAAAGGGCCAATATTACAGGGGTTTTTTGGTAAAAATTAAATATGAACCTGGGTCAAGACCCCTCAAACAAACAACACCAAATCCACCTTTCATTATTAGTACAGTTGAATGCAAGATATCCTTCAAAGAGTTCACTCAGATGTGTGTGGACCATTCTCGACAGCCTCCACAGCCAAGAAAAGGTATTATGTGATATTTGTAGATGATTTCTCATGTAAGTGCTAGATATTCTTCATGAAATTGAAATACCATACATTATCCAAATTTTTTGAATTTAAAGCACTTGTTGAGAAAGACACATGCATGAAATTGAAGGCTCTCAGGAGTGATAACAATGGAGAATATGTGTCGAATTATTTCAAGACCTTTTGTGCATTAGAAGGCATTCGACAAGAGTTAAAACACCCCATAACTCACGATATAATGGGGTTGATCAAAGGAAGAATTTTTTTTTTATGGAAGCTACACAAGTGATGTTACATGATCAGGGCCTACCATTGCACTTATGGGCTGAAGAATGCAACACAACGGTATATGTGTAGAACAAGATTCCTCATCGGATTCTTAGGATGATTACACCAAAAGAAGCGTTTTTAGGTAAGAATCTAGATGTTGAACACTTCAATATCTTAGGTTCATCAATTTACTATCATGTTTCCAAATATGCAAGGAAAAATCTAGAACTGAAAGTGAATTTGGGCATATTTGTGGGGTACACTAATACACCTCATAACTATCAAGTGTACCTTCCATCTCACATGATGAAAATTGTTTTTAGAGATGTGAAGTTTGATGAAGAGAAGTCCATGAGATGTTCCCTTGAGATGGAAATTTAGTTGCATGCATATGAGGGAATTTTAGCTCCAAAGGAAGAACCTGAGGATGTTGTGGAGTAGCCACAAATTGAGGATAAAAGAGTGGAAGAACCCACTCATGCAGAGACATCCAAACATGGAAAGAAGCACATGAGAGAGGCTAAAATATTGATGCATGATTTTAGAGATAATGTGGGAGCACCCACATCATATCCCAGGCATAGGACGTCACCATATTGGTAGAATGGCTACATGGCTCTGATGAGGGAGAGTGTAGAGACTGAGCCATCCTCATTTAAGGAAGAAGTGCAACAACCATTATGGTTTTATGCCATGGTAGAGGAATATGATTCCATTATTAGGAAAAATTCTTGGGAAGTTGTCCTGAGGCCATAGGACAAGTCAGTTGTGGGTTCTAGGTGGATCTACAAGGTGAAGCACGCATCAGATGGGAGTGTCGAAAAACATAAGGCCATATTTGTGACCAAGAGGTTCTCTCGGGTGGAGGGAATTGATTACGAGGAGACATGTGCTCCAGTAGCAAGGCATTCTTCAATCAGGTCAATTCTAACACTTTCAACATATATGGGATGGAATATTCATCATATGGATGTGAAGACAATGTTCCTCAACTGAGTGATTGAGGAAGAGGTAGAAATAGAGCAGTTGGAAGGATTTGATACCTTCAACAGAGAGTCGCATGTGTGCAGAATCAAGATAGTGTTGTATGGATTGAAACAAGCACCCCGTGCTTGGTACACCAGGTTTCGAAAGCTATTCCACCGAGTTGAGCTTCACTAAAAGTAAAGAAGATGAAAAAATTTGCCATATTTTGTTTGAAGTTAAGTTATTGGTTATATTATTATATGTCAATAATTTAATTCTAATAGGTCATGAGAAGTTGAAAAAATATTGCAAAGAGGATTTGGTGAGAGAATTCAAGATGAAAGACATGGTACTCATGCATTATTTCCTTGGTTTGGAAATTTGGCAAGGAGATGGAGAAATTTTTATCTCTCAGGGAAAGTATTCCAACAAGATATTGAATAAGTTTAACATGAAGAGAATCAAACACATGAAGAATCCTCTACCACGGAATTAGAGGAAGGAATATCCTACTTTAGGTGAATTGGTAGAATCTACCATCTACATGCATCTTGTGGGTTCACTTTGTTGGAAATGTTGGCATTGATGGCAAAGGTAAAGACAGGAGAAACACCTAAACTATTGATAATGCATGAGACATGAAGAAGAGGCAGTTTTAGAGAAGCTTTAGGAGCAAGGAGCAGCATCAGACAAGGAAAAGAGGCAGGCTAGGAACTTGAAGGTCAGCAGAGAAGAACAGAGGAAGAGTACATTTACAGAGACAAAGCAGCAGTGAGGTAGCAGAGACAAACAACGTTAACGTGCATTTGTCAAGTTGAGTTTTGTGCGAATTTTGTCTTGAGAATCTGCTTGTATGTTCAGTAATGAGAATGTGTTCTTGATGAATACGATCCTCTGTGACTGGGTTATGTGTGGATACGCCGTTGAACCCTCAGTGGAACTAAGGCGATAATATGGTGTAATTGCATGAACCCCTGAAGGCTTGTAGTTATACACCTCTGTGTAATGGCACAATTCCCGCTGTATGCTTCTGTGTAAGTATGGAAGTTCTAACGATGCCATGGTATTGATTAGTCTATGAGTCTCAGTGTTTATTGTACGATAGAACCCTTTTAAATAATAAAAGAGGAACCTTGTACGAGACTAGAACCCTGCGTAGAAGAGCATGGTTTGGAGTGAATAGTGACGGAATTTTATGGTTTTCATCGCACCACCTTTACATGGTGGGCGGTATTTGAGGATTTGGGAGTGATTCCATAGATCATTCAACACGTGGCGAGGTGGACCCACGGAAAACCGCCTCCCACTGCGAGCCATCGCGCATTAATCATCGACCAAAGAAGCAGAGCGATATTGACACAAGTTGTCGATCTGGAGGGAAGCGATCTGACGGTGGTAACTTGCTATAGATGCACGAAGGTTACCCAAGGTACGGCGCGCCATCGCGCGTTATTGTCCGTGAAATTTTCCCGAGTGATATCTGTTGGATCATCAGAAGCCGTGCGATGTGATGTCCGTGTTGGGTATGTGTTATATTCTTTCCACGACTAGCCCCACGCGCTGTACGTTGTGTCGGGCGCAGCACGGGGGTCACAGGGGGGGCGGCAGCCCCCCTGTCGGGGTCTGGGGCAGCGCCTCAGCGAAATTTTTTTTGGTATGCGGTCCCACTCATATGCGGACCCACCCATGTTTTGTGCATGAGTTTGCACATGGTTTTGGGGTATGATGGTTTTCGACCCCTATTATTTTGTAGATCCGGTCAAGGGAACTACAGTTATGTTCTAATCCAGGGTTAATGGATTGGGGTTTATGTATGCTTCAGCATGTATATATATGTGTTGTAACACTAAAAGGAATATAATGAAAAATCAATTTGGTCGTCCCAATTTTGGATCCAGGGGAAAATCTCTGTGTTTATCTGTTTTATGTTTTATGCTCTCGCTATTGTTTATTTTCTATTATAAGATTCATGTGTAGATAATTTCTGTTTAGGGTTAAAACCTACATTTTGGTGAGCTATTTCGGCTTCGAAGTTGCCCTTTTTTGTTGAGGTTTTTTTGCTCGGGCCGTAACTTATTCAGACCACATTCGATGGGAGATGCGGGATAGATTCTTGTGGTGAAAGAATATGGCGAGCGACGGAAAGATAGAGATCGAGAAATTTAATGGTCAGAGTTTTGAGTTGTGGAAGCTCATGATGGAGGATCTGCTGGTGGATAAAGATCAGTGGATCGCGGTAGATCCAGGTACTAAACCAACGGCAATGTCAGATGAAGACTGGAAGAAACTGGATCGGAAGGCTAAGAGCACAATACGGTTGTGTGTCTCGGATTCGGTATTGTTGAATGTATCTGGGGAAGCTACGGCGAAGAATTTGTGGGACAAACTTGGGACTTTGTACTAGTCTAAGTCTCTGGTGAATAAATTGTTCCTGCAGAAAAAGTTGTATAACCTGAGAATGAAGGATGGAGACTCGGTGACAGAGCATCTGAATGCCTTCAATACTGTGGTAAGTCATCTGTCATCTGTTGATATTAAAATCTCGGATGAAGATAAGTGCATCAGTTTGTTGTGTTCTAAACCAAACTCATGGGACAGTCTGGTTATTGCAATAGGTAGCAATACAACTGCATTGAATTTTGATGACATTGTCTCAGCCTTGTTGTCAGAGGAAATGAGATGGAGAAATATGGAAGGCCAGAATGGAGATGCCTTAACTATACAAGGAAGGTCCCAGAACAGAAACAAGAGTAAGGTTTCGAGTGGGAGATCTAAATCTAGAGGGACATCTAAATCTCCAGGAAATTTTGTAAACGTGTATTGGAAATGCGGAAAGAAGGGCACTACAAAAAGGAATGCAGATCTAAAGCTCCTGAGAAAGGAAAGGGATCTGATGATGTTCCTTCTGTAGAGGCAAACCACCTTAGATGAATGTGGGGATGTGTATTTAGCTTCTTCTTCAAATACACATGTAGATCATGAGTCATTGTTGATTGACTCAGGTGCATCCTTTCACTTCACTCCCCATAGGGAGTGGTTACTGTGATATGAAATATGATGGTGGTGATGTTTTCTAAGGGATGATAGGAAGGCCGGAATGGTCGGACGTGGAAAAGATCGAGCTAAAGAAGCCCCTCGGTGGGAGGGTCAAAGACACTTCACGAGGTGTTACGCATATTCTTTCGCCCAGCGTTACGTAACCCAAGCAATATGGATGATGCAGGTGTAAAAACAGTGTTCGAGAAAGATGCCTGCAAGATGGTTCGGGGAGCATTGGTATTAATGCGGGGAGTTCGGACTAGAACTCTGTACAAGCTACAAGGTAGCACTGTTATTGATGGGTGTAATAGTTCTGTGGTTCCTGAAAGTGGGATGGAAAGCCTAGCTGTCTCTGGAGAAAAGACCATGCTATGGCATCAAAGGCTTGGACATATTGGAGAGAAGGGCCTTCGGATACAGCATAGAAATGGTATGGTAGAAGGTATGTCTAATTGTTCTCTGGATTTCGATATCTGTGAACATTGTGTATATGGAAAGCAGACTCGGGTGAGTTTTCCTTTTGGTGCTAAGAGGGCAAACAAGATATTAGAACTTGTACACAGTGATGTGTTTGGACCTGTGTCGGTTCCATCACTAGGTAAGTCTATGTACTATGTTACATTCATAGATGACTTCTCAAGGAATACATGGATATATTTCTTGAGAATGAAATCTGAAGTCTTTGACAGATTTAAAGAATTTAAGGCTCTTGTGGAAAACCAAACAGAGAAGAATATAAAGGTGTTGAGGATAGATAATGGTGGGGAGTTAGAAGAATTTGCAGGATTATTTTGTAGAAGTGTGGTATAGCGAGAATGAAGACTACTCCATACACACCTCGACAAAATGGAGTTGCGAAAGAATGAATAGAACAACGATGGAAAAGGAAGAGCAAGAAGCATGCTCAGTGGTACTGGGTTAGGACAAGAATTTTGGGCAGAGGCAATGGAGATTGCATGTTACTTAGTTAACAGATCACCTTCATCAGCGTTGGAGGATAAGACTCCACATGAGGTATCGACTGGTAAGAAACCCTCTCTTTCACATCTAAGGGTATTTGGATGTGATGCATATATACATGTTCCAAAGGAGAAAAGGACCAAATTGGATAATAAATCTGAAAGGTGCATCTTTATTAGGTATAAGGATGGTTTAAAGGGTTACAAGCTTTGGAACCCAGAAATTGAGAAGGTTACATGTCTGGTAAGATGTGGTGTTTAGAGAGGCGAAGAAGATGTTGTTAAACGTGAAGTCCTACCAAAGGAACCTAA
Organism: Pinus albicaulis; assembly: GCA_034641835.2. NCBI lineage: Eukaryota > Viridiplantae > Streptophyta > Pinopsida > Pinales > Pinaceae > Pinus > Pinus albicaulis. Next base: position 1,209,415,045 of record CM076572.1, on the reverse strand, counting down.
TAAGATAGATTTTAAACTAAATGAGGATGAATCGGACTCTACAATAGAAGAAGACTCAGAAGATGAAGAGCCACAAACTCCAACTATTAGAAGATCAGTTCGGGAAAGAAGGCAACTAGAAAGGTATAGTCCATCTACTTTCTGTTCAAGTTTTTCCTTAACTATAACTGATGATTATCCCAGAACTGTCAGGGAGGAAGTAGATTCAGAGGATGGAAAACTATGAAAGGAGGCCATGGTTGATGAAATGGCATCCTTGCACAAAAATGAGGCATGGGATCTAGTGGAGTTTCCGGCTGGAAGGAAGCCCATCAGGAGAAAATGGGTGTTTAAGAAGAAGATGAATGTAGGAGGCAAGGTGGAGAAATACAAAGCGAGGTTGGTAGCAAAAGGTTATTCCCAGGTGCTGGGAATTGATTTTGGTGATATTTTTCTCCTGTCACCAAAGTTACTTCTATTAGATTACTTTTATTTGTTGTTGCTGCATTTGATTTTAAGATAGAATAGATGGATGTGAAGATAGCATTTCTTCACGGGGATCTAGAAGAGGAGATCTACATGAAGCAACCTGAAGGCTTTCTGGTGAAGGGTAAGAAAGAACTGGTATGCAGGTTGAAGGAAATACGTATGGGTTAAAACAGTCACCAAGGATGTGGTATCAGAAATTTTATAACTATATATGGGGACTTGGCTTCACCAGAAGCAAGGAGGATCACTGTGTTTATTTTAAATTAATTGGTGACCGTGTTATTTATTTAGTCTTGTATGTGGATGATATGTTGTCGATTGGAAATGACAATGAAATTATCCAAGATTTGAAGACCCAGCTGTTCTCCAAATTCGACATGAAGGATCTTGGTGCTGCAAACTATATTTTGGGCATGGAAATTAAGAGAGATCGAGCAAAGAGGAAGCTCTGGTTAAACCAGAGGAAGTATGTCGAGACTATATTGCAGAGGTTCAATATGCAGGATAGTAAACCAGTGAGTGTTCCTATTCCTGTAGGTGCAAAGCTGTCTGCTGAATAGTGTCCCAAGACACAAGAAGAAGCGGAAGATATGTCCCGTGTTACATATGCAAGTGCAGTGGGTAGCCTGATGTATGCAATGGTATATACTAGACCAGACATTGCACATGCAGTGGGAGTATTGAGCAGGTTTATGCCAAACCCAGGGAAGGAGCATTGGACAATAATGAATCGGGTTTTCAGATATTTACGTGGCACTAGTGATTATGGCTTGTGCTACCAGGGAAGACCAGGATTGGAAAGAATGTTGGACATTCGTGGTTTTGTTGATGCAGACTGGGCTAGAGATCTGGACCAAAGAAGATCTACAAGTGGGTATGTGTTTAGCCTGTTGGAGTGCGATCATTTGGATAGGTAAAAGAACGGTCTGTAGTGGCTTTTCAACTAGAGAGGCAAGAGGAAAGAATACATAGTAGCACTCATACAACAAAGGCAGTTTGGTTGCGGGGTGTGTTCAAATTAACAGGGTTGTTACAACAAGCTATAAGGATAGACTGTGATAGCCAAAGTGCAATTTTCTTGGCTAAGAACCCTGCTTATCATTCAAAGACAAAGAACATTGATGTTCAATATCATTTTGTGAGAGATATGGTTGAGGATAAAAGGGTGTTGTTGGTAAAAGTGGACACTTTGAAGAATGTTGCAGATGCATTGGCGAAGTCTATGAGAACTCACAAGTTCTCTTGGTGTAGAGAAACAATGGGTGTTGAAGAATTGGCCAAATGACTAAGCTCTCCTGTGGCCCCCGTGGAAAGAAAAAAACAAGTGGGAGAATGTTGGGTATGTGTTATATTCTTTCCACGACTAGCCCCACGTACGTTGCGCGGGCGCGCGCGGAGGTCACGGGGGGGCGGCTGACCCCCAATAGGTCTAGGCGGCGTAGTGAGTGCGGGTATGGGTTATAGCGGACCCCCCCATGTTTGGTGCATGAGTTTGCACATGGTTTTGGGGGTACGATGGTTTTCGACTCCTGGTATTTTGTAGATCCGGTCAGGGAACTACGGTTATGTTCTAATCCGGGGTTAATGGATTGGGGTTTATGTATGTAGGCATGTATATATATGTGTTGTAACACTAAAAGGAATATAATGAAAATCAGAGTAGTCGTCACGATTTGGGATCAGGAAAATCTCTTGTGTTTATCTATTTTATGTTTTATGCTCTTGCTATTATTTATCTTAATTTATAAGATTCGTGTATGATAATTTAAATTACAGGGGTTAAAACTCTGATCAAAAGCTAAGTTGGATGTGGTAGATTGTTAGCGCTGGGCCCCAGTCTAATTTATATTGCGCGTTGTTAAGGTTTGTGGGTTTAAAAAAGGTACGCTATAAGCGGCTCAATTGATTTAAAGCTCGAGATATATATTCAAAATTCCCAAGGTCCGAACATTCGAGTAAGCATTATATATTTAAGCGGGGAATGTAATATAATTTGATGTTTTAAAGGTTATATAACAATGACCATATTTATGATGGGCACAAAACAAAAGCTACAGTTTATTAATAGTTTGAATCGGGAGTATGCATACGTGACGATATATATATTATGCTAAAGTCAAAACATATATGTAATAAGATTGGGTTTACTACAAAAGCCTGAAAATTGGGTTTATTACAAGAGCCTGCAAGAACGAAAGAACTATAGACAACGGCAGAAATATGGTACAAAAGAAAAATGAATTGAAATTGTAATGTGAGCTTCAAGCAATTATGCTTAAACTCATGTATGAACAGAGAATGTAGACAGGTAGCCCGAGAACAGAGATGGTAATGCACTCAAGTACAGTGAACAGATAAATAAACACAGAGGTGAACCAAGATATATAGAACAACCACTCAACAGTAGCAGAAGAGACAAATCCAGTAAAGCCAAGGTTCAAAAAAGGAGTTGAGTGGTATTGAAATGCATAACTGAAAATGTAAATATTTTTGTTTATATTGTTTGTGATGCAAAGACAAGTATCCTAAGGAAAAGGCAAAATTCCACTGTAGCATGGAAATTTGTACATATTGTTATAATTTTAAAAATGAGTTGGATAAAGGAATGATAAGACAAAAGCCAAAGAGTCATGACTGTTCACTCCAAATTCTTTATGAAATACAAACAGTAATGTGAGGAACTCTATATATAATATCACATTGATATGCACATTAGAGATTAGAGAGAGTAAATCTAGAGAAGGAAGAATATAGAAGTGTGAGGCAGAGAAGATTAAGAGAAGAAGAGAAAAAAGAGAAGCTACAGAACAGAGCTGATATCTGAGGTAAATCAGCAAACATTCAGTTTGATAAATTGAGGAAGTTGGAGCTTCCCTATCAAGTTGCAGCTTGATAGCTGTCAGTTGTAGCTGACTGAGGTTGGAGCCTCCTGTAGGTTGGTGCCTGCAGAAAATTGAAGGGAGTTGGTGCTTCCTTGCAAGTTGTAACTTGCAGAATTGAGGATAGAGCCTCCTGTAGGTTGGTGCCTACAGAAAATAGTGGTGAGAGGGAGTTGGAGCTTGCCTTTGCATCACAACAATAATAAGATGTGGTTTTCTCCCTTTATGGGTTTCCACTTACATCTGCTGTCTCTATGTGTGCTTCTTATGTGTTGATATGCTTAAATGTTTGCTGCTCTCAACATAAGTATGGTGTCACATTAATTTAATATTGGCTGCAACATTTTAAGACTGTTCGCATATTAAGCTGTAAATAAGTTTGCTGAAAATTTGAAAAGGCTTATGTATGTATTAAACTGATTCACCCCCCCCTCTCAGTTTAATTAAAGATTCAACAATTGGTATTAGAGCAGGTTCCTTAGTACCAGTCTAACAGTTGAAAGGAGATCCTAGGTTCCCAAGATGGCTAGTAAAGAAGGATGCTCAACCAATAAAGCCCTTTTCTTCACTGGTGAAACTTATGCTTTCTAGAAAATCAGAGTGAGGACATACATAATGTCTCTAGGAATAGAAGTATGGGCTATTGTGGAATTAGGATATGCCCCAAAGGCAACTGACACAGAGAAAGAAACAAAACAAGATTTTGTGGCTAGTGCAAAAGCCATGAATGCCATCTTGAATGGATTATGTGAAGCAGAGTTTATTAAAGTAATGCACAAAGACTTTGCCAAATAAATATGGGATACTCTTGAGAACATACATGAGGGAGACAAGAAAGTAAAGACTGCCAAACTTCAAGTCTATAGAGCCCAGTTTGAGAACTTAAAAATGAATGATGATGAAGACATTGCCAGTTTCTTTCTAAAAGCTACAGAAATTATTAACAATATGAAAGCTCTTGGAGAAAAAATGCCAGAAAGTATAATTGTACAAAAGATTCTAAGATCTCTTCCATCCAGGTTTAATCCAAAGGTGTCTGCAATAGAAGAAACAGCTGATTGGGAGACCTTGACCATGAACCAACTACTTGGAAATCTAGCAGCCTATGAAATGAGGCTCCCACAGAAGAAGCCAAGTATGAGGGAAGCAGCCTTTAAAACAGAAAAGAAGAAAGAAGAAGAGGGAGACATATGCTCTTGCTCGGATGAAGAAGAGGCAAAGTTTGTCAAGAAATTGGATAGAGGCTCAAGTAAATACAAAGGTAAACTCCCCTTCAAATGCTTTAACCGTGGAAGAGTGGGACACTATGCTGCTAAGTGTCCTCACAAGAAAGTAAGGAATCAGGCTCAAGAGTCAGAGAAAAATAAATCAAAGAATTGGCAGAAAGGAAAGAAGTTCAGCAGAAAATCCTTCTATGCTCAACAAGACAGCAGTACATCTGAAGATTCAGATGAATCCTCAAGTGAAGAAGGAACCTATGAATTCTTATTAATGGCCATAGAAGAACTTGAAGGTCTCCTGCTAGAAGATGAAGAAGAAGAAGGTGAAGTCGACCTTGAGGGGGAGCTAAGAAGTGCTCTAGAAGAGATTGATAGACTCAAACTGAAATGCAGAAAACAAAAGGACATTCTCCTCAGGTATGTACGAGAAGAACATAATTCAGAAGTCCTTAAGCAACTAAAGATAGAGCTTGAAGAAGACAAGAAGATAGAGGACATGTTACATAAGCAAATCAAAGAAAAAACTCAAGAACAGGAAAATTTGGAAGAAGAAGTAGTATGTCTCAGGAAGAAATTAGAAAATGCTCAAAGGAAAGTGGTTATAAACTCTTCTCAAACAAAAAGCTCTAGTAAGTTGAATGAAATTCTGGTTGCTCAAAGATCCCCTATGATAAACACTGGAATAGGCTATTAAGGAGAATCAAGTAAAGGAAAAGAAAAGGTTGACAGAGAGATTATTTTTGTAAAAGCAAAGAAGAATGATGAAGCAGCTCAAACAATTCCTACAAAAGAATAAATCTGCAATAAGGAAGACAGAGATCAGAAGAAACCACTAGTAGTAAAGAATGTAATAAATACTAAGACCCCTAAATATGTAAAATTTGGAAACCATCAAAGGAGATTCTTCCCTCCTATGAAGAATGTCACCTGTTATGCTTGCCACAAGCTAGGACACATTGTTGCATATTGTCATGCAAGGAGGAGTAATTCAAACCAGCAAAAAATGCAAACATTGAAGAGATTGCCTCAAGCAAACAAATGGAAGAGACAACCTTACATCAGGTATGCAAATAGCTTCTATGGTTATTGCTTTTATTGTAAGTAATTTGGTCATAAAATCATAGAGTGTAGAAAGTATGGAAAAATATTGATGTTTAACACCTCAAGTAGGCTTATGAATAAAAGAAATTATGGTCATACTCATAATTCTACAAAAATTATGATCAAATGTTGTGTATGCAATCAAGTTGGACATATACCTTCCAAATGTTCTCTAAGAAGATATAGTTCATCTTCTCACAAAAGATACCAAAACAAAAGGGTGCCTCTAGTGGATAAAGAAGGTGAATAAATGTGACTTGGCTCTAACTGCTCAAGACCTAAAAAGTCAATGGTATTTGGATAGTGGCTGCTCAAAACACATGACTGGAGACAGAAGAAAGTTTATAACTCTTGATGAAAAGAAATCTGGAAATGTCACTTTTGGCAATGAAAAATCAGGTAAGATCAAGGGAAAAGGCTCAGTCAGTATAGACAATGGCAGAGGAAAGGCCCAAGATGTACTATTTGTAGATGGGCTGAAAGAAAATTTACTGAGTGTCAGTAAGATGTGTGACAAAGGTTGCGAAGTTCTATTTAGAGCACAAGACTGTGAAGTCAGATCAAGTACCACAGGTAAGACTCTGCTCAAAGGTGTTCGAACAGAGAGCAATGTTTACATTGTGAAAGAGGAAGATGAAGCATGCCATCTTAGCAAACTTGAGGAGTCATGATTATGGCATAAAATATTGGGAAATCTGAACTTCGATCACATCATCAGACTAAGCAAGAAGAAAGCTATCAGAGACATGCCAAAAATAAAGAGGCCTTCTAATACCATATGAAAATATTGTCAATTGGGTAAACAGACCTGCACATCCTTTAAGGCCAAAGAGGAGTTGTCAACAAGAAGACCACTCTAGCTTGTGCACATGGATCTGTGTGGACCTACAAGAACTAAAACACCAAGTGGAGAATCCTACTTCATGCTAATAATAGATGATTTCTCCAGAATGACATGGGTTTCTTTTCTCAAGAATAAATCAGAAGCTCTGGAAAAATTCAAAATATTTAAGGCATTAGCAAAAAATCAGACAGGATGCAAGCTGAAATGCATCAGATCAGACAGAGGAGGTGAATTCACTGATTATGACTTTGCAGACCTATGCAATGAACATGGCATAAAACAACAATTTACTATTGCAGGGACACCTCAGCAAAATGGAGTAGCAGAGAGACAAAACAGATCTGTTCAACAAATTACTAGAGCCATGATGCAAGAGAATAATATTCCTCAAACCTTCTGGGCAGAAGCGGTACACACAGCAGTGCATATCCTTAATAAAGCTCACTTAAGGCCAAGCAGTGACAAGACTCCCTATGAACTATGGCATGGAAAGCCAGCTTCAATCAAACATTTCAGAATCTTTGGAAGCAAGTGTTACATAAATAATAATGATGAAAATCTTGGAAAATTTGATGCAAGAGCAGATGAAGGAATATTTCTAGGATATGCATCCAAAAGCAAAGGGTACAGGTGCTACAACAAGACTCTTCGGAAAATAGTAGAAAGCATTGATGTGAGATTTGATGAAGAACTTCCAAACAATACAAGAGATACTGACTGCTGCAGTCCATCAAATAACCATGAAGAAGAAGACCAGAATGATGATGAAACAAGCAAGACTACAGAAGATGAAGGGTTGAGCTCGAAAGCCCCCTCAAGATACACTCAGAAGAAGCATCCCGAAGATCAAATTATAGGAGATAAGAAAGCAGGGGTCCAGACAAGAAGGCAGCTAACAGAACAAACTGAAGAGGTATACATAGCCATGTTGTCACAAATAGAGCCAAAGAAATTTGAAGAAGCCAACAAGGACAAGTCTTGGGTAAAAGCAATGAATGAAGAATTGGACCAAATTGAAAAGAATAATACCTGGGAACTAGTTCCTAGACCAATTGAGAAAAATATCATTAGTTCAAAATGGGTATTCAAAAATAAAATAAATGAGCAAGGACAAGTAATCAGGAATAAAGCCAGGCTGGTCTGCAAAGGATACTCACAAATTGAAGGACTTGATTACGATGAAACATTTGCCCCTGTAGCCAGAATGGAAGCTATCAGAATGTTCCTGGAATTTTCATGCTACCAAGACTTCAAGGTATATCAAATGGATGTAAAATCTGCTTTTCTTAATGGAGATCTAGAAGAAGAAGTCTACATGGAACAACCAAAAGGCTTCTCATTGACAGAAAAAGAAGACTATGTGTGCAAACTGAAACAGGCTCCTCATTCTTGGTACTCAAGACTGGATAAATATTTGCAAAAACAAGGCTTTAAGAGAGGTGGAGTAGACAACAATCTGTACATAAAAGCTCATGAAAATGAACTCCTGATTGTTGTAGTATATGTTGATGACATTATGTTTGGAAGCAACAAAGAAGAACTAGCAAAAGGGTTTGCTGATGAGATGAAAAAAGAGTTTGAGATGTCCATGATTGGAGAACTCAGTTTCTACTTAGGACTTCAAATTCAACAAAAGAACACAGGCACATTCATATCTCAAGAAAAATACTTAAAATAAATGCTGAAAAAATTCAAAATGGAGGACTGCAAACCTATGACAACTCCCATGATCACGGGATGCAAGTTGTGTGCTGATGATGGGTCTGCAGATATAGATCAAAAACTCTATAGATCCATGATAGGAAGTTTGTTGTATTTGACAGCATCAAGACCAGACATCATGCTAGCAGTAGGAATAGTGGCTAGATATCAAGCAGCACCTAAACAAAATCACCTTCTTGCAGTGAAAAGAATATTCAGATATCTACAAGGAACAACTCAGTATGGACTTTGGTATCCTAAAGGCAAAAGCTTCACCTTGACAGCCTACACAGATGCAGATTGGGCCAGCTGTATGGGTGACAGGAAAAGCACAAGTGGAGGTGCTTTCTATCTAGGAGAAAGTCTAGTGTCATGGTTAAGCAAGAAACAAACATCTATCTCTCTGTCTACAGCAGAAGTAGAATATATAGCAGCAGCAGCATGTTGTACACAAGTCATGTGGATGAAGCAGACTTTTCAATACATGAAGGTAAGCATTAATGAACCTATCTCAATTAAATTTGATAATACAAGTGCTATAAGTATATCTAAAAATCTTGTGCTTCACTCAAAAACTAATCATATCCCAATCAAGTATCATTTTCTCCGAGAACAAGTGGCTCAGAAGATAGTGAAGCTGGAGTATGTGCCAACAAAAGAACAAACAATAGATATATTTACCAAATCTCTTGCTAGAGAACCATTCAAATATTTGAGAGTTAAACTAGGGGTAGTATCTGTAGATGCTACTCTCTGATATAAAGAGAAAGCACAGTTTCAGGGGGAGAACATAAATGAAAATATCATTCCAGGGGGAGATCAACCAACAAGGGAAGCATGAATCAGGTCCTCAGGATCAAAGGATTATGGAAAGAATACATCCAGCATAAAGGAGTCAATGAAAAGACTAAATCGTCAGCATTTTAGATTTAATCCAAAGTGTGGAGCAGCAGGGTATAAAGTTAGAAGATCTCAGAGAGAGGAAATGCAAAAAATGTTGAAAAAGGATAAAAACATAGGATTAAAGGAAAAAATCTACACTATGAGATGTGCAACCCCTTGCCATTGATGTCAAAGGGGAGGAAGAGCAGGCAAAGTGTATGCAAACAAAAAAAGTGTATTGCCATCAATGCCAAAGGGGGAGACTGTTGGAAATGTTGGCATTGATGGAAAAGGTAAAGACAGGTGCAGCACCTAAACTATTCATAATGCATGAGACATGAAGAAGAGACAGTTTTGGAGAAGCTTCAGGAGCAAGGAGCAGCATCAGACAAGGAAAATAGGCAGGCTAGGAAGTTGAAGGTCAACAGAGAAGAACAGAGGAAGAGTATGTTAGAGTCAGCTTTTGCAGCTTTCCTCCAGTGATCAAACATGCTCTTACAAAGTGATCTTAAAGTATCAAGGTCAAATTTTGTCATTTCACTGAGTCTTCAAGCAAAATTTGGTCACTAGGCATTAAGTCTAGGGTTTGTTTTCACTCTTTTCAAAGTTGTCCAAACGTCGGTCCATGTCACCATTCAGTTGAGTGTATCATCATTCATAGGGTTTTCATCATCATTTCAAGTTCCATTGGGTCATTTTACACATTGTTCATGCTTCAGTTGTGCCTTGGTAAGGTCCATTTCCCTCTCCTAGGGTTTTGGAGGTAATTTCTCTTGGATGGTCAAATCATCGAAAAACTTGTATCCTGATGTTCATATACCTTCCCCTATCATTAATTTACCTCATTAAACACTTCCCATCACTGAGATCCCCCAAATTCCTCATTTTTGCACAAACCCTAGTTTCTAGCCACAACTTGGCAATTTTCTAGGCTAGGCCTGTGTTTTGCCCTTTTGGACCCCTTCCCCTCACTCAATCTCTGAGATTCCACTTTCCCCTGCTTCCTAACATCCCTCCTTACTTCCCAAAATTTTCCCAAGAATTTAGAAGCCCCTTATCCCCTTCATTTCGCTTCATTTCGACAAAATTCCTTGTTTCACACATCGGGGTAAGTTTCACTCAAAAGATGTTTCAGAGAAATAAAAGATGAATTTTGGGAACCTGAGAAAGGTTTTTGTTCAAAACATGCCAAGGAAGAAAAAACTCTTTCACTTTTTACACAGGTATCATGGTTTTAGAGAAATATCAAAAATACCGTTGCCTCAGGAGAATTGAATGCACCTCTGAAGTGACCTTGGGAAAATCAAGATTTCTCCTAGCATGTTTGGCCAAATGACTTTCTTGATGAGTAAAATGATAACTAGACACAAAGATATTTCCAATGAGCTATCATGAGCTCAATTTTGAGTTGAGGAAGACCTTCAAAAGTTGACTGCAACAGCGCTCTTCCTTGAGGCAGCCTCATTCTGCTCATTTTGACTAGTGTTGGGAGATTTGATTTTTGACAGGGTAAATGAAATCCAAATGGCATAATTACACTTGTGTTGGAAATTAGACTCCAAGAGCTTTCCAACGCGCTATCACACACCCGATTTGGACACCGGGAAGGCCTCCAAACGCTTCCTAAAAAATTCACTATGTGGCAAGAGGGAAATGCGACCCACTTGAAGTGGATGCGACCCACTTGAGGGAAATGCGACCCACTTGCTAACAGAGTTCAGAAAAGTTGCGTTGGGCGCCCAGTTTCGTTTTAAATCATCTCCAGCTGCCTTCAAACAGGTTCTAAACTATTGCTCAGTATATTTTAATGTGTTGGTGGTATCTTGAAGACTTTAAACATTTGAATGGAAGAGTAAAACCCTACATTCATGGCAGTTTTGTTCCTCAGGGTTTTAAAATATATATGGATGGTTTTATGAGTATTTTTCCACCTTATATCATTGATATATCCACCTTTGCATGTATTTTCAAAGCCCCACTGTCTTCACACCCATTATACCACAGTGGTCATCATTATTGTTTTACCACTGTCATGGCTTTTGTTTCATGGTGATCATTGTCATATTGTATCTCATTGCCCATTGACACTTATAACTCTGTTTTCACTGCCCATTGACAAACACAATCATATGATGCATTGCTCCCTTTGACAAAGTTTATCCAATATTCTAAAGGCTGCCTGCTACCATTTGTCAAATTTCACCTGCAATTAAAACATAGACTGTGCTTCTATTTCAATCCACCTAAAACAGAGCTGGTATCATTGTTTGTTTCCTTAATGGTGCTTTGACAGTGGGGGATATTTATTGGGTGTTGAAACATACATTATAACTCTGTTTTCACTGCATTTATATCAGTATACATAGTGCCAATATCTTGTTCAAAGCCATGTCAGAGACAGAGTCAGTGTATGAGCAAGAGTCAGGCAGTGATTCCACGACTGAAGGTAATGTGCCACGGGGGTCTCATAGAGTTGTCAAAGGTGGTAATCATCGCAGAGAGGAGCCTACTTCTTTGGCTCGGTTGCAGGCATGTCCACTAGCAATGGATTGTTTTCGATATTTGTCATGTTTCCGATTTTGTGAGATGATTGCACAAACCCGGCTTCATCGTGAATTGGCTCGTCTGTTTGTTCTACATTTACGGGATGGCCGGGTAAATCTTGCCGGGGTTGATTTCATTTTTTCACCCTTGACTATTGCTCAAGCCACTGGCATACCAAACATGGGCGAGGAATGGAACAAATGTCAGCATTTAGAGAAATTCCACTATGAGCCATACATTAAAACTGGATATATGAGGTACTTGGGCAGAGTTTTTCCATTCAGATTCTTGAGGGATGAGTATGCACCGCTGATGAAACTCATCATTCAGTATTTTAGTTGTGAGGGCAGATATGCTCGTCTCTTTGCGTACCATATTCGTTTGTTGATGCACTTCACAAGGGTACGTATGATGAATATTCTGTACTTCATATATCGCAACATAGAGAGGATGGTGATTTTTGTGCAAAAGAAGACGAGCCCAGCGCAGCAGTACAGGAGTATATATCATTATGCTTTGATCAAGATCATAGTGTTGCATCAGTTGGCAGAGCAGGGCATCACTTGGGAGGATTTCATTTCTAGAGACTTTTTCAGAGTGCCACAGCCACCTCCCGAGACAGTTCATGATGCAGGAGAGCCTTCACACCAGCCGAACATGCCTGAGGTTGAGCATATCAGCACTCCTTTGGTTCAGACATATCAGCGAGGCCACAGGGCCTTATTTGCAGCGACACGACGAGTATTATCTCCACGTGAGGTGGAAGGGGTCTTGCCGACTTCATCAGCAGAGCGAGTATTATCTCCACATGATGTGGAAGGGGTCTCGCCTTCTTCTTCAGCGCAGGTACAGACACAGGATAGGGGCAAGAGGCCCATACATGATGAGGGCCCATCAGGAGGCCGGGACACAGATTTCACAGTCATTGATGTTGATGCGAGCTCTCCTAGCTCGAAACTGAGGGAAGTCATCCAGGAGCAAAGGGCCGAGAATGACAAGCTGAAAGATCAATTGCAGAAGGCTCAGTGGGTCATAAACTATGTGGAGCAGCGCAACAAACAGCTTGAGGATGAGCTCACATATTATGAGCTGCGTCGAATCCGTGAGGACCGACAGTGGAATCGAAAGAGACCTGGTGACATGACACCAGCTGATCGAGATACCGTACTCACACATGTGAACATTCATCTGGAGAAATTGTTGGCGAAGGCCAATCGAGACAAAGACATGCTTCGTCACATGAAAGGCCATTATTGGGCTCACATGCATGTCTGCAAAGCGAGAATGAAGATTCTGAAGAGGAGGTTGCGCGAAGCACTAAGACGGCGGAAAAGGCCTAATCCACTTCAGATTTTGGCCGAGGCTTCGTTGACTGGGCAAGATACATGATGGAGGACCTCCACTCCAAATTTGAGCAAATTCGGAGAAAATTTTGTCATTTTGAAATTTTTGGGTCAAAAAACAGGTTTTTCAGTTAAGTGGGTCTCGCACTCATATGCTCACTTTTTTTTGGGACACTTGCTGGAGGAAAATTTTGCATTTTTGGATTTTTCATGGTTAGTTATGCATCCTCAGACATTACCTAAGCATTTCATCAAAATCTGGATGGTCAAACAGCTCAAAAACACCATGAAAATCACCTTGCTGCCACCTTTTTCACCAGCAGGAAGTACCTCTTGGGAGAAAGACGTTTTGGAGGGTCAAATGAGCTCCAAATTGGGAAATTCCACTTGGGTTGGATATTCAACATCCAGGGCTTTCCAACGAGCTATCATGAGCTCAATTTTGATGCCGGGAAGTACCTCAAATTCAGGCTGAAACAACTGCGACCCACCGGCTCAAAAGCGACCCACTTAAATTTTTGCTGAATTTTCAACTGCCAGCTCAGATTTTCGCCTAGTATGGACCAGTTTTTCTTGTGGATGGAATTTTTGGGTTTTTATGATGTAAATTTATGTTTGGCATGTAACTTTGGCTTATTTTTATCTATTCTAGAAGATTCACTCTCAAAAGGGTAAAAAATCATGTAATGGATCAGTTTCCACTCTTTTAGAGGCAAGTTGTTAGCTGCCTAGATTGTAGTTCCATGATTAGAATTGGTTGAAACTGATCCCCGAAGAGGGAATTCGACCCCTAGAGGTGGGGAAAGGTGTTAGAGTGATCTATATATTGTAATTTCTGAGGCATTCTACAGGTTGGACTCTTGGGAGACTTTTGATACCATTGTACATACTTTTTCATATTTTGGCTAAGGAAAGATCAGAGGTTTTGCGGCACTTGTTGGGATCCTTGTGGTGTTTCTGTTCTTGATGGTGTTTCCTGTTTGTTTACTGTAAGTTTCTTCATGTTTAAATGTATGCCATCCTTTCATATGCTTCTGAACTAAATTGAATGAGTAGATGAGGTTGAATCCATTGTTTATAGTGCTCTGCCTTTGAATTCAGTTAGTTCTACATGTTTTCGACTGTTTGAAGAGGATCCAAGTTCTTCTTTGCCCTCTTCAGCTCCTCGTCGGTCTAATCTGTCCATATATCCAAATCAAAAGCATCAAGACAATCACCTACCTCGCCCCAACTCGAAATCTGCAAAAGTCTGACCTTATCCCCGGACCCAAAATTTGTTTTCCCATTTTTCCAGCGAAAACCCAAAAACCAAAAAATCAAACATACCTATCTCTTTACTAGCCTAAAATCAGTTCCTATTGTAAGTCATCTCGCATCCTATTGCTCATTTTATCGAGATTGACGGAGAGAGCCCTCTCCTGTCCTCGTAGGGCTAGCTACGAGGCTGAGCGTGGTTTGATGTAGCCTCGAGTTTTACTTCATTTCATCCTGAGGTAGATTTGAGCGCTAACATAGTGGTGACCATACTGGGGAGAAACTCAAAACGTTTGCTTGTTATAGATGGAGTCTGAAGTCACGCCAGGTAGCCTTCGAAACGCTGTTGCTATGCATCAGCGAAGTAGATAAAAGCTGCTTCAGTCGATCTCCGGTTTAACTTGTGAATGTGCTCCTTGACTTCCAATTGCCCCAGTACATGTATCAGGTTCAGATCTGATCGTTGATGGTGAACAACGGTCAGACACCGCAAGGCTGAAATCATTCACCTGGCGATTTCATTCACTAAACAAATCCAGAAATCAATGCTTCATGGTGACTTCACTGCAGGGAGATCAGTAGCTATCAGATTTTCAAAATGGACCGAATCAGGAGAAGATATGCTCCCATGAGTCGAGATCACATTCCAGGTTTTCCGAATAAGATGCCCAAGGTAGATTGGTCCAGGAATCTGCCTACTTTTAACGATGATGGTAAGAAAGATGCTGCTTTACATTTGGTTAGATTTCACATGCATATTCGCAAGTTGAAGGTGGATTTTCCTGAAGATTGCTTGATGAAGATATTCCTGGCCACACTGAAAGGTGAAGCCCAATCTTGGTATGAAAATTTTCCGCTGGCCTGTATTTATTGTTTAAAGGATTTTCATGCTCTGTTCATTGAAAGATATCAAGTATCTTATCCATCATTAAATTTAGTTCATGACTGTTGCAAACATGCTTCTACTTTTATTGAAAGCCTTGAGGAATATTATGAAGATGATAATTTCATGGATGATGAGATCATGGAAGCCCTATATGAAAATCCATTTCAGCAGCATAAAGACGATCATGAAAATTTGCAGCAGGATCAAGATTTTAGTGTGGTGGAAGATGAAGGAATTTTGCATCTTGACAGTGAACAGGAACTATATGAAATGGATTAGCAGTATGAGGAAAGTTTGTATACTCCTTCACTTGAAATCAATGAAGACAATCACTGTTTGAGCAAAAGAAAACAAAAGGTATTATCTCCTCTATCTGAAGATGAGATAGATCAGCTATTGAAAGGTCATGTTCTAGCTCAAGTTAACGCAGATCCGCAGTGTGCACATGGTCAAGAAGGTGATGGTGGAACTTCTCCCTTTTCTGAAATGGATGACAGTCCTGTAAGCAGCTTTATAGATCAACAGGTTGAAGATGTCTATATGGCTGAAAGTGATGAAAGAGAAAGTGTCATTTCAGATCTGCCCACGGAAGAAGACAGCGTGCAGGAAAGTCAAGTTTCAAATGCAGATTGTGATAATGTCCACTCAGTCATATCAGATCCAGATTCAGATTGTAATGACCAAGCATACCTTGTACCGAATCCTGAAAAGGAGAGTTTTACTGTTGAGATCATAGACAGAATTTTTGATTCAAATGTTGTCAGTTCATCATAACAGAATCTTCATAAAGAGGTAATCCAATCAGTTGATGTACGACAAGATGGGATCTTCATTCAAGTAAGTGAAACAGTTCCTTTGGATGAATTTATGGTAGATGCTAGAAATGTCATGTTTGGGTATCAAGAATCAGCTGAAGTTTCTTTCCTTATGATTGATGACTATAATGAAAATACGGCTGTCCTATCATATGAAGATGACCTATCATACTTTCAGAGTACAAAAGATCAAAACATTCCGGATTGCCTTTCATTTTCTTCATATGTCTCATGTGTTGAAATTTTTTCTCAAGAAGAGATTTGCTCACCTACCTGTTCAGAGTTTTTTGAAGCCCAGGAGCATACTTTTACTGAAGTACATGACGAAGATAGATCAGAATCAGAAGAGAAGGACACCTTGTTTTTTCAGCAGGAGGTAAATCTTCATGTTTTTCAGGATCCAATGGCAGATTTGTTACAGTCAGCAGTGAAAGTGATTATTGCAGTGTTCAGTGATGAAGGAGATCATGGTCAGCTATGTTTTTGGATGCCCAGTTATCGGTTTGTATTGTTGACCAACAGATCTGATCAGGGAAATCAGTCAAGAAGCCATCTGCTTGATTGGTTATATTGGAAAGCCAATTATACATGACTGTACATATTTCATTAGCATGCAGGTGGTTGTCATCATGATTCCAAATCTTGATGGATTGCTGCCTTTTTTTTAAAAGCTTTGTAAAGTCTTGTTTTAAGTCAGTCATAAGTCATTTGTGTTTGGTCTATTGAGTCAGTTTTTTCAAGTTATTTCAGTTTTCCATCGAGTCAATTTGAGTCAAGTTTCATTCAGTTTTCATTCAAGTTTTCATTCAATAAATGTGTCAAAGGTTTTGTGTTATCCGTTCAAAATAATGATTCCATTGCCCAATGGATAAGGCACTGGTCTGCTCTCCCAAAGATCTGCCGTTCTTGGCACCTCCAAGGAGCTACCATCCCCATTGGAGCCAATGTTAGAGTCAGCCTTTGCAGCTTTCCTCCAGTGATCAAACATGCTCTTACAAAGTGATTTTAAAGTGTCAAGGTCAAATTTTGTCATTTCAATGAGTCTTCAAGCAAAATTTGGTCACTAGGCATTAAGTCTAGGGTTTGTTTTCACTCTTTTCAAAGTTGTCCAAACGTCGGTCCATGTCACCATTCAGTTGAGTGTATCATCATTCATAGGGTTTTCATCATCATGTCAAGTTCCATTGGATCATTTTACACATTGTTCATGCTTCAGTTGTGCCTTGGTAAGGTCCATTTCCCTCTCCTAGGGTTTTGGAGGTAATTTCTCTTGGATGGTCAAATCATCGGAAAAACTTGTATCCTGATGTTCACACACCTTCCCCTATCCTTAATATACCTCATTAAACACTTCCCATCACTGATATCCCCCAAATTCCTCATTTTTGCACAAACCCTAGTTTCTAGCCACAACTTGGCAATTTTCTAGGCTAGGCCTGTGTTTCGCCCTTTTGGACCCCTTCCCCTCACTCAATCTCTGTGATTCCACTTTCCCCTGCTTCCTAACATCCCTCCCTACTTCCAAAAATTTCCCCAAGAATTTAGAAGCCCCTTATCCCCTTCATTTCGCTTCATTTCGACAAAATTCCTTGTTTCACACATCGGGGTAAGTTTCACTCAAAAGCTGTTTTAGAGAAATAAAAGATGAATTTTGGGAAACTGAGAGAGGTTTTTGTTCAAAACATGCCAAGGAAGAAAAACCTCTTTCACTTTTTACACAGGTATCATGGTTTTAGAGAAATATCAAAAATACCGTTGCCTCAGGAGAATTGAATGCACCTCTGAAGTGACCTTGGGAAAATCAAGTTTTCTCCTAGCATGTTTGGCCAACTGACTTTCTTGATCAGTCAAATGATAACTAGACACAAATATATTTCCAATGAGCTATCATGAGCTCAATTTGGAGTTAAGGAAGACCTTCAAAAGTTGACTGCAACAGCGCTCTGCCTTGAGGCAGCCTCATTCTGCTCATTTTGAATAGTGTTGGAAGATTTGATTTTTGATAGGGTAAATGAAATCCAAATGGCATAATTCCATTTTTTTTGGAAATTATACTCCAAGAGCTTTCCAACGAGCTATCACACGCCCGATTTGGACACCGGGAAGGCCTCCAAAAGCTTCCTGAAAAATTCACTATGTGGCAAGAGGGAAATGCGACCCACTTGAAGTGGATGCGACCCACTTGAGGGAAATGCGACCCACTTGCTAACAGAGTTCAGAAAAGTTGCGTTGGGCGCCCAGTTTCGTTTTAAATCATCTCCATCTGCCTTCAAACAGGTTCTAAACTATTGCTTAGTAGATTTTAATGTGTTGGTGGTATCTTGAAGACTTTAAACATTTGAATGGAAGAGTAAAACCCTACATTCATGGAAGTTTTGTTCCTCAGGGTTTTAAAATATATATGGATGGTTTTATGAGTATTTTTCCACCTTATATCATTGATATATCCAACTTTGCATGTATTGTCAAAGCCCCACTGTCTTCACACCCATTATACCACCGTGGTCATCATTATTGTTTTACCACTGTCATGGCTTTTGTTTCATGGTGATGATTGTCATATTGTATCTCATTGCCCATTGACACTTATAACTCTGTTTTCACTGCCCATTGAAAAACACAGTCATATGATGCATTGCTCCCTTTGACAAAGTTTATCCAATATTCTAAAGGCTGCCTGCTACCATTTGTCAAATTTCACCTGCAATTAAAACATAGACTGTGCTTCTATTTCAATCCACCTAAAACAGAGCTGGTATCATTGTTTGTTTCCTTATGGTGCTATGACAGTGGGGGATATCTATTGGGTGTTGAAACATACATTATAACTCTGTTTTCACTGCATTTATATCAGTATACATAGTGCCAATATCTTGTTCAAAGCCATGTCAGAGACAGAGTCAGTGTATGAGCAAGGGTCAGACAGTGATTCCACGACTGAAGGTAATGTGCCACGGGGGTCTCATAGAGTTGTCAGAGGTGGTAATCATCGCAGAGAGGAGCCTACTTCTTTGGCTCGGTTGCAGGCATGTCCACTAGCAATGGATTGTTTTCTATTTGTCAAGTTTTAATTTCAGGAGATGATTGCACAACCCTAAGCCAGCCAGAATTGGGTCGTTTGTTTATCCACATTTGGCTTTGATGTGGCAAATCTTAAGCCGTGTTGATTTCATTTGTCACCTTTGACTATTTCTGCTCACCGGTATACCAACTTTGTATGCAGGGAATGGAACAAACGTCAGCATTTAGAGAAATTCCACTATGAGCCATACATTAAAACCGGATATATGAGGTACTTGGGCAGAGTTTTTCCATTCAGATTCTTGAGGGATGAGTTTGCACCGCTGATGAAACTCATCATTCAGTATTTTAGTTGTGAGGGCAGATATGCCTGTCTCTTTGCGTACCATATTCGTTTGTTGATGCACTTCACAAGGGTACGTATGATGAATATTCCGTACTTCATATATCGCAACATAGAGAGGATGGTGATTTTTGTGCAAAAGAAGACGAGCCCAGTGCAGCAGTACAGGAGTATATACCATTATGCTTTGATCAAAATCATAGTGTTGCATCAGTTGGTAGAGCAGGGCATCACTTGGGAGGATTTCATTTCTAGAGACTTTTTCAGAGTGCCACAGCCGCCTCCCGAGACAGTTCATGATGCAGGAGAGCCTTCACACCATCCGGACATGCCTGAGGTTGAACATATCAGCGCTCCTTTGATTCAGACATATCAGCGAGGCCACAGGGCCTTATTTGCAGCGACACGGCGAGTATTATCTCCACGTGAGGTGGAAGGGGTCTCGCCGACTTCATCAGCAGAGCGAGTATTATCTCCACATGATGTGGAAGGGGTCTCGCCTTCTTCTTCAGCGCAGGTACAGATACAGGATAGGGGCAAGAGGCCCATGCATGATGAGGGCCCATCAGGAGGCCGGGACACAGATTTCACAGTCATTGATGTTGATGCGAGCTCTCCTAGCTCGAAACTGAGGGAAGTCATCCAAGAGCAAAGGGCCGAGAATGACAAGCTGAAAGATCAATTGCAGAAGGCTCAGTGGGTGATAAACTATTTGGAGCAGCGCAACAAACAGCTTGAGGATGAGCTCACATATTATGAGCTGCGTCGAATCTGTGAGGACCGACAGTGGAATCAAAAGAGACCTGGTGACATGACACCAACTGACAAAGATACTGTACTCACACATGTGAACATTCATCTAGAGAAATTGTTGGCGAAGGCCAATCGAGACAAAGACATGCTTCGTCACATGAAAGGCCATTATTGGGCTCGCATGCATGTCTGCAAAGCGAGAATGAAGATTCTGAAGAGGAGGTTGCGCGGAGCACTAAGACGGCGGAAAAGGCCTAATCCACTTTGGATTTTGGCCGAGGCTTCGTTGACTGGGTAGGATACATGATGGAGGACCTCCGCTCCGAATTTGGGCAAATTCGGAGAAAATTTTGTCATTTTCAAATTTTTGGGTCAAAAAACAGGTTTTTCAGTTAAGTGGGTCTCACCCTCATATGCTCACTTTTTTTTGGGACACTTGATGGAGGAAATTTTTGCATTTTTGGATTTTTCATGGTTAATTATGCATCCTCAGACATTACCTAAGCATTTCATCAAAATTTGGATGGTCAAAGAGCTCAAAAACACCATGAAAACCACCTTGCTGCCACCTTTTGCACCAGCAGGAAGTACTTCTGGGAGAAAGAAGTTTTGGAAGGTCAAATGAGCTCCAAATTCAGAAATTCCACTTGGGTTGGATAGTCAACATCCAGGGATTTCCAACGAGCTATCATGAGCTCAATTTGGATGCCGGGAAGTACCTCAAATTTAGGCTGGAAAAAATGCGACCCACTCGGCTCAAATGCGACCCACTTAAATTTTTGCTGAATTTTCAACTGCCAGCTCAGATTTTCGCCTAGTATGGACCAGTTTTGCTTGTGGATGGAATTTTTGGGTTTTTATGATGTAAATTCATGTTTGGCATGTAACTTTGGCTTATTTTTATCTCTTCTAGAAGATTCACTCTCAAATGAGTAAAAAATCATGTAATGGATCAGTTTCCACTCTTTTAGAGGCAAGTTGTTAGCCGCCTAGATTGTAGTTCCATGATTAGAATTGGTTGAAACTGATCCCTGAAGAGGGAATTCGACCCCTAGAGGTGGGGAAAGGTGTTAGAGTGATCTATATATTGTAATTTCTGAGGCATTCTACAGGTTGGACTCTTGGGAGACTTTTGATACCATTGTACATACTTTTTCATATTTTGGCTAAGGAAAGATCAGAGGTTTTGCGGCACTTGCTGGGATCCTTGTGGTGTTCTGTTCTTGATGGTGTTTTCTCTTTTTTTACTGTAAGTTTATTCATGTTTAATATATTCCATCCTTTCATATGCTTCTGAACTAAATTGAATGAGTAAATGAGGTTGAATCCATTGTTTACAGTGCTCTGCCTTTGAATTCAGTTAGTTCTATATGTTTTTCGACTGTTTGGAGAGGATCCAAGTTCTTCTTTGCCCTCTTCAGCTCCTCGTCGGTCTGATCTATCCATATATTCAATCAAAAGCATCAAGACATTCACCTACCTCGCCCCAACTCGAAATCTGCAAAGGTCTGACCTTATCCCCGGACCCAAAATCTGTTTTCCCATTTCTCCAGCGAAAACCCAAAAAACCAAAAATCAAACATACCTATCTCTTTACTAGCCTAAAATCAGTTCTTATTGTAAGTCATCTCGCATCCTATTGCTCATTTTATCGAGATTGACGGAGAGAGCCCTCTCCTGTCCTCGTAGGGCTAGCTACGAGGCTGAGCGTGGTTTGATGTAGCCTCGAGTTTTACTTCATTTCAGCCTGAGGTAGATTTGAGCGCTAACAGAGTACATTTACAGAGACAAAGCAGCAGTGAGGTAGCAGAGACAAACAACGTTAACGTGCATTTGTCAAGTTGAGTTCTGTGCAAATTTTGTCTTGATAATCTGCTTGTATGTTCAGTAATGAGAATGTGTTCCTGATGAATATGATCCTCTATTATTGGGTTATGTGTGGATAAGCCGTTGAACCCTCAGTGGAACCAAGGTGATAATATGGTGTAATTGCATAAACCCTTGAAGGCTCGTAGTTATACACCTCTGTGTAATGGCATAATTCTCGCTGTATGCTTCTGTGTAAGTATGGAAGGTCTAAAGATGCCATGGTATTGATTATTCTATGAGTCTCGGTGTTGAATGTATGATAGAACCCTTTTAAATAATAAAATCGGAACCTTGTACGAGACCGGAACCCTGCGTAGAAGAGCGTGGTTTGGAGTGAACAGTGACGACAGTTTATGGTTTTCATCGCACCAACTTTACACGGTGGGTGGTATTTGAGGAGTTGGGGGCGATTCCATAGATAATTCGACATGTGGTGAGGTGGACCCACAGAAAACCGCCTCCCACTGCTCGCCATCACGCATTAATCATCGACCAAAGAAGCGGAGCGATATTGACACAAGCTGTCGATTTGGAGGGAAGCGATTTGACGGTGGTCACTTGCTATAGATGCGTGAAGGTTACCCAAGGTATGGCGCACCATCGCATGTTATTTTCCGTGCAAGTTGCCCGAGTGATATCCGTCGGATCATCAGAAGCCGTGCGATGTGATGTCCGTCGTTGGATGTGGTAGATTGTTAGCGTTGGGCCCTAGTTTAATTTATATTGCACGTTGTTAAGGTCTGTGGGTTTAACAAAGGTACGTTATAAGAGGCTCAATTGATTTAAAGCTCGAGATATATATATTCAAAATTCCCAAGGTCCGAACATTCGAGTAAACATTATATATTTAAGCGGGGAATGTAATATAGTTTGATGTTTTAAAGGTTATATAACAGTGACCATATTTATGTTGGGCGCAAAACAAAAGCTACAGTTTATTAATAGTTTGAATCGGAGTATGCATACTTGACGATATATATATTGTACTAAAGTCGAAACGTATATGTAATAGGATTGGGTTTACTACAAAAGCCTGAAGATTGGGTTTATTACAAGAGCATGCAAGAATGAAAGAACTAGAGACAGTGGAAAAAATATGGTACAAAAGAAAAATGAATTGAAATTGTAATATGAGCTTCAAGCAATTATTCTTAAACTCATGTATGAACAGAGAATGTAGACAGGTAGCCCGAGAACAGAGATGGTAATGCATTCAAGTACACTGAATAGATAAATAAACACAGAGGTGAACCAAGATACATAGAACAACCACTCAATAGTAGCAGAAGAGACAAATCCAGTAAAGCCAAGGTTCAGAAAAGGAGCTGAGTGGTATTGAAATGCATAACTAAAAATGTAAATATTTTTGTTTATATTGTTTGTGATGCAAAGGAAAGTATCCTAAGGAAAATAAAAAATCCCACTGTAGCATGGAAATTTGTACATATTGTTGTAATTTTAAAAATGAGTTGGATAAAGGAATAAGGAGACAGAAGCTAAAGAGTCATGACTGTTCACTCCAAATTCTTTATGAAATACAAACAGTCATGTGAGGAACTCTATATATAATATCACATTGATATGCACATGAGAGTTTAGAGAGTGTAAATCTAGAGAAGGCAGGATATAGAAGTGTGAGGCAGAGAATATTAAGAAAAGAAGAGCAGAAAGAGAAGCTACAGAACAGAGCTGATATCTAAGGTAAATCAGCAAACATTCAGTTTGATAAGTTGAGGAAGTTGGAGCTTCCCTATCAAGTTGCAGCTTGATAGCTGTCATTTTTAGCTGACTGAGGTTGGAGCCTCCTGTAGGTTGGTGTCTGCAGAAAATTGAAGGGAGTTGGTGCTTCCTTGCAAGTTGTAGCTTGCAGAATTGAGGTAGGATCCTCCTATAGGTTGGTGCCTGCAGAAAAATAGTGGTGAGAGGGAGTTGGAGCTTGCCTTTGCATCACAACAGTAATAAGATGTGGTTTTCTCACTTTATGGGTTTCCACTTACATCTGTTGTCTCTATGTGTGTTTCTTATGTGTTGATGTGATTCTTTCAATCTCCTTAACTTGTTGCTGCTCTCAACATAAGTATGGTGTCACATTAATTTAATATTAGCTGCAACATTTTAATATTGTTCACATAGTAAGTTGTAAATAAGTTTGGTGAAAATTTGAAAATGCTTATGTATGTATTAAACTTATTCACCCCCCCCCCTCTCAGTTTAATTAAAGATTCAACACACTTATGTACTTGGTGAACACACGACTGGATATGTGTTATGGATTTAACCAAATTAGTAAATAAATGGTTAAGCCAACCAAACTCTATTGGAAGGCAGCTAAACATTTGTTGAGATATGTCAAAGGAACCACTTAGTTTGGTCTTTGGTACATACATATAGCAGGATTGAAGCTAAAATTCTTCATAGATGTAGATTGGGAAGAGCGTCCATCAGAAAGGAAAAGCACATCAAGAGGAATGTTCCATATTGGGTCAACAACAGTTTCTTTAGAAATTACACCAATGGATTCAATCTGATCATGCAATGTACTAAAAGAAGATATTGAATCCTTCTATAATATTTGTAGAATATAAATCACAATAGCTCAATCACATGGAAGTAAGAGCAAGAAGTAAATCAATCGCACAACACAAGATTTTCCTGGGGAAAGAAACTGCTAAAAACCCCTCTATCTCTATTGTATAATAATCCAAGGAATCATGAAACAATACAATGCATGTGTGCTCACAAGAACCTCATACACTACAAATTGTATCACACTGATCTAGGCACAATTGGACCAACACATAGCCAATTTTCTGCCCGCCTTTAGTCTACGTTGCTAACACTATCCCTAGGAAAAGTAAATCCATATTAAATAGGAACTACAACCTTCCTTGACTGTGCAATCCATAACTACACCTGGGCAGCTTGCTAATAATACAACTGATAGTTTACTTCCATTTAACCTTTGTCTCAACTGGGTCTTCATCAGATTTTACATGCATGCAACTAATGATAGAAAATCATGAGTTACTTGATATATCACTACTTGTGAATTAAATCTAATTTAATTCACTTGAGCTCTCACTAGCTCATCACTTAGTTAGAACTAGTTAAACTAATTTTGACTCAAATATTTTGAGTTAACTGATTAAACTCACACTACACTAGTGCATTAACTTTAATTGGAACCCAAAAATAATATAATCACTCTACATGCCTCACCATTTACCCTCAACTCGAAATTATTGAGCTAACTAAGTCTATTTCACTTAGTTAACTAATACTAGTTGTTATGAGATAAGATTACAATATATTGTCTAATTTATTTAAGGGGAAAATAAATTAGACACACATTTTCTTGTTGATTTTCAACAATCCCTCTCAACAAGAAAGGGATTATCAACTACGACAATCCTACCTCTGTGGTATTCGAATTTTCTCTTTGCAAGCACCTTTGTTAATATATCTGCATCCTGATCCTCCACGAGAATGTACTGTAACAACATAATGTGCCTATGAACACGATCTCTGAGATGGTGGTACCAGATGTCAATATGCTTTCACCTGTCATGGAATACTGGATTAAGTGAGAGTTTTATAAAACTATAGTTATCACAATGTATCACCGTCGGATCCATCAGATTACCATACAAACAAACAAGCATCTTCCTCATCCAGATGGCCTTGCATTCAACGTGAATAGCTACCATGTACTTTGCCTTGGCTAAACTAAGTGCAACTGATCTATGCTTCCTGATGTACCAAGAAATTGTTGTTGATCCTATGTTGAAGATGCCCCCTAATGTGATCATCCTGTCTGATGGACTTCCTGCCCAATATTCATCAGTGAAGCCTCGAATCTTCACTCCCTCTGTCCATTTATACCATAATCCATACTCTATCGTGACCCTCAGATATCTCAAAACATGCTTCCCCACCTTCCAAAAGAGCTTGGTAAGCTTAACCATAGCTTGAATAAATTGGTTAACTGCATAGCATATGTCTGGTCATGTGTTCACCAAATACATAAATGAATGCACAATATTCCTGTAAACAGTAGCATCCACTACCTCACCTGAAGTAGCATCCTCCTTCCTCCAATTTCCTACAAGAGGAATCTCCATGGGTTTGCTGCCCTCCATGTGGAACTTCCTTAGAATCTCCTTGGCATACTTTCTCTGAGATACAAATAGCTCCGCATCTCTTTTCCATATTTCCAAGCCAAGGAAATAGTGCAAGAGCCCCATGTCCTTCATCTCAAACTCTCTTGCAATATCCTCTTTGCAAGAAGTTATGAGTTGCTCATTAGCTATTAGTATCAGATCATCAACATAAATTAAAATAATAAAAACCTTACCATCAACCACAATATTAGATAGGTTTGCATCTGCTTCACTCTTTGTGAAGCCCAACCCAGTGAAAATTTTGTTGATCCTGGTGTACCAAGAACGAGGTGCTTTCTTCAAGCCATACAATGCTCTCTTGAGTATGCACACATGAGACTCCCTGTCAAAGGTTTCAAAACCTTTTCTCTACTCAATGTACAGTTCTTCCTAGATAGATCCATTGATAAAGGCTATATTTACATCCATCTGATGCATTTTATACCCCACTTGTGCTGAGAGTGCAAGGATGGATCTAATCGCTGAGTACCTTACAGCTGATATAAAAGTATCCTCATAGTCAATCCCCTCCACTGGTGAGAATCCTTTGGCCACAAATCTAGCCTTTTATTTCTCCAAACTCCCATATACTGCTTACTTCACCTTGTAGATCCACCTAGATCCAACCATTGGTCTTGGGACCACTTCACATGCACTGATTCTAATAATGGAGTCATACTGCTCAAGCATGGCATCAACCCATGTTGGATGTTGCACTGCTTCCTCAAAGAGGATGGTTTTTTCACAATATACTCGCTCATAAGAGCCATGCATCCAGTATATGTGTCTCGGGACCTTCTCTACCTACGTTGTGATGTAGGTGCACCTACATTCTCTGTCGTATCTGGCATCAATATGTCACCCTATCTGGTGCGCTTCCTACCATTTCTGGTGGATGGATCTACATGAGTGGTTTTTGCCACTCCATGATCCTTTTCTTGTGGTTGCTCCACATCCCGAGTTTCATCCTTTGGAGCTAAGAGTTCCTCTTCTGCATGCAAGTCAAGCTCCCTCTCAAGGGACAATCGCATGGATTTCTAGTCAACAAATTTAACATCTATCTTGACAATTTTCATCATGTTAGCTGGAAAATACACCCGATAGTTATGGGGAGTATCAGTGTACCCCAAAAATATCCCAACCTCGGTTGTTGGTTCTAACTTCTTCCTGGCATATTTGGTCACATGGAAATAGATGGATGATCCAAAAATTTTAAAATATGAAACATCTGGTTTCTTACCTAAAAAATTCTCCTCTGGTCTACTCATGCCAAGTATACGATGAGGACTATGGTTCTGCACAAATATTGTTCTGTTCCATTCCTCTACCCATAGATGAAATGATATGCCTTGATCATGTAACATAACTCGTGTTTCTCCCACAATTGTTCTGTTCTTCCTTTCTGCAACCCCATTTTGTTGTGGGTTACGAGGTGAAATCATTTCTCTCATAATTCCTTCTTTGGTGCAGAAGTTATTGAATTTATTAGAGATATAATCACCACCGTTCTCACTCATTATATCCTTCAAATTATTCCCTGTATCTTTCTCGACCAGTGCTTTGAACTCACAAAACTTGGAAAAGGTCTGATCTTTCTTCTGCAGAAAGAAGATCCAACATTTTCTAGGAAAATCATCAACAAAAATCACATAATATCTGTGCTTTGCTTTGTAAGCTATTGAGAACAGTCCACACACATCTAAGTGAACTCTCTCAAGGATTGCCACTATTTATTTATCCTTCTCATGAAATATTTCCTTTGTAAGGTACATCCCTTGCATTTTTCTATCTGCACAAGTGTACGCTTTGGAAGACCTGTAGAAATCTGTTGCTTGATCCTAAAAGCACTTTGGTGTAGCTGACCCAACCTCCTAGGAAGGCTATAAGTGCTAGGCTCACCAAGTCATCATTAGCTACAGTAATCCCAACACTTCCAAGCTCATGTCGACATTGAGTGAACTTGGTCAAGCATTTCTTGATTGTGTCGCTCTTCTCCATTTTGATTTTCCCTAGCTTTTCCTTGAGTGCCAATTTTTTGTGGTCATTGCTGCTTTGAAACAGATTTTTCAAGGCTTTCCACATAGCATATGGAGTTTCCTTTCCATGAAGACTCAAGACAATATGATCTTGAAATCACTCTAATAAGATCCTCCTTGCCTTTGCGACATTATTCCTCCATGCTTCATGCTGCGTAGTATTTGCCTGATTGGGTTCAAGAATATTTGTGTCAATGAACTCCTTCAACCCATTATCCTCCAATAATGCCTCCATCATGTCCTTCCATGCAATATATTTCGAATTTCTCTTGACTGCATATTTGAGTCTCAAGCCAGTGAAAGACATCATGGTCAGTTGTTAACTCCAAAGAATGTATCTGCAAATTTGAATACTATTCAACACAAACTCAATTTCTTCTCTACTATTGTGATTCGTGGCACTCTGATACCATTTATAAATTACACCAATGGATTCAATCCGAATATAAATCACAATATTTGCGGAATATAAATCACAATATTTGCGGAATATAAATTACAATATTTGCATAATATAAATCACGAGCACTCAATCACATGCAAGTAAGAGAAAGAACTAAATCAATCGCACAACACAATATTTTCTTGGGGAAAGAAACTGCTAAAAACCCCTCTATTCTATTGTATAATAATCCAAGGAATCATGAAACAATACAATGCATGTGTTCTCACAAGAACCTCATACACTCTACCAATCGTCTTACACTGATCTAGGCATAATTGGACCAACACATAGCCAATTTTCAGCCCACCTTCAGCTTTCCTTGATCATGCAATCCATAAGAAAAATAAATCCCTATTAAATAGGAATTCCAAACTTCCTTCACTGTGCAATCCATCATGGGAATCTTGTGGCTTTATAACTGCACCTGGGCAGTTCACTAATAATACAACTAATAGTTTACTTCCCTTTAACCTTTGTCTCAACTGGGTCTTCATCAGATTTTACATGCATGAAACTAATAATAATAAATAATCAGTTACTTTATAGATCACTACTTGTGAATTAAATATAATTTAATTCACTTGACCTCTTAGTAGATCATCACTTATTTATAACTAGTTAAACTAATTTTAACTCAATTATTTGGAGTTAACTGATTAAACTCACACTACACTAGTGCATTATCTGCAACTGGACCCCAAAAATAATAGAATCACTCTACATGCCTCACCATTCACCCTCAACTCGAAATTCTTGAGCTAACCAAGTCTATCTCACTTATTTAACTAATACAAGTTGTTATTATTGGGTGCCAGTTTTGCACTTATTTCCTACTTTCGTTTCCCTTATTTTACCTCATGACTATAACCGTTGGGACTATGTTTGCCTCTTTTTCCTACCATTCTATATTAACTTGTGCTATTTCACCTTATTTTCATTACTCTTCCATTTCGTCAATTATTATGATGTATCGTTCTTCTTTTTTATGACTAACTGAGGATGAACGTTTGGAGAGTATCTATGGTCTTTTGTTGGTTTTCCAGATGTCATTTGTAGCATAAAATATCTTGAGCAAGAGGAGTACAGGAGCAATTAAAGGTGTGTTGTTATAGTGAGCCTTTAAAACATGACGTTGTTACACCGTGTTGTTATAGACCCGCTGAAGAATTGTTGTTACAATTGTACTGCTAACTGAATCTCCTCAACTCCTGATGCTAACCTGTCCTCTAACTGTTACGCTACAACTGTGATTTATCTTGATAGTTGTAGAAGTTATTAAGTATTGTATTTTTGGATAACATTTTCTAGGTGGATTTTGATTGTAATCTATAATTTTCTAGTAAATAATTTTATTAAGAAGTGGTTATAACCATATGCATTCTATTTTGATGAGAATCATAAGATTCTCATGACTGATCCATCCCTCGTTTTTCTGAGATGTGACCATTATATAGTTCTCAGCCCTTGAGGTCAAAAGTTTAGCGGAGAACAACATTTCTTTGGTTTTGTAATTTTTCTCATATTAATACAAATTATCCTGTTGTTGTTACATGCATCATCTTATTTATTTTCGTTAAAATTTATTCCTTTACCTGCGCCCTGCTAGGGAGGAAGGGCCCTCCTCTTTAGTAGGGATTGCAATTTTTAAGGTAGTTGTGTATACGTGTTTCTATTTTTGTTTATGTATCAGTAGAAGTGTTGTTGCTATTTTTTTAGTTGTGAATATATCTGCTTCAATTCCAATGTTTTATATGATGTTACACATATGAGATCAGAGATACCAGCTGGGAAATTTTTGTGTGGTGTGCTAGGACAGATTAATTGAGGTGTGATTACAGTCTTATAGATCATTTTATTTCTGCATGAGTGATTTCTTTCCAGCATTTACTTCGACAACGATTTCCTTTATTTGGATTTTCATCTGGTTTGATGTATCGACATAGATAGTGTGACTGTCATTGAAATAAAAGATGTCCATGGATTGATAATTTATGTGTATTGTTTTAGTCATTCAATAGTGATTAATAAAACCCAACATTTTTTCACCATTGCCGGGGATGGAAGTGACGATCCAATCAACCAGAGTTGTTTGTTATAAGATAGAGTGTACCCAATCTGCAATTGCCGGGCAATAAGACGAGAGGTAAGAACCTCCGCAGCATTCTAACGAACTTGAGCGGGCTCACCAATGCTACACTGGGGCACTTATAGGTTTTGTTTGTTTTTTTAGCGTGTCTCTAGTGACACAATTGCCGGGCGGTAAGATGAGAGGTAAGAACCTGCACATTTCTCTAACGAACTTGAGTGGGCTCACAAATGTCTTGCTAGGACACTTAGAAGTGTCAATTTTTTGGTGTTTCTTTAGAGTGTCTTCAGCTATACAGTTGTTGGGTAGTAAGACGAGATTTAAGAACCTGCGCATCGATTTAACGAACTTTAGTGGGATCACCGCTGTAGACACTGAAGCACTTGTAGGATGAATTGATACACATAGGGTCTATTTGTGCCATTAGGATGATAGAAACATTCACAAACACCCCCCACTCTACTAACTACAGGAAAGACGGGTCGTAAGAAGGAAAGAAGAGTGTAGACTTGGGAAGAAAGACATTCTTTGGAAATCTGATCTCAAGAGCAGAAAAGGAATAGTCTACTTAATACAGAGACAATAGGTAGACATAACCACAGAAAGCAGCTACTATATCAAGCTTGAGGCATCCGTGCCATCCTTTTCTGGACCTCACCACCCTTCGAACAACATATCCACTCCTGATATCAAGACTCCAGATTCAAAACAACAGTGGAAATAATTTATCAGGATCCGAGAATTGAAGGACATGGGTAGACCAGTGGGGAGCATCAAGGACCTGAGGAACAACATTTAATTAATCGTCATTTGGACACTGGTAGTGTTGTCAAAAAATTGGTCATGGAACAACTTGATCCTTTTATTTATCAATCTCCAGCACACTCTGAGGTCAATTCATCCCATCAGGAAGAATCAACCATGGGGGACGAGAATGTCAAGACAGATAGCTCTATTAATTTTGAATTCTCAATAGTAGTAACACGGGATGAGGCTCCTATGAATAATACTCCTTTGTCATCCCTACCATCATTTCAAGGGATGGATGTTGAAGACTGAAAGGAGTAGCATTAAGATGGTTCATGAGACTGGGTGCTGGCACAATTTGAACTTGGAATGAAATGAGGGAGGATTTTCTCTTTAAGTATCAAGATTACTGTCGAACCAGGGATTTGAAGGAAGAGAAATTTAGAATTGCACAGAAGGAGGAAGAGATCTTGGAAGACTATGTGGAGAGATTTAAATACAATTTAAAAAGGTCTAAGTTTAGTAACTAGACCCATAAATTATAAAGCCACTATTCTTAAGAGGTATAAGAGATGACTATCTGGAGCATCTGAATTTGTTGGGAAAAGGAGACACATCGCAAGAACCGCTTGACGTAATAATGAAACTCTGTCTGCTTAGATCAAGAGGATCATTCAAGGGGAGAAGTTCAGTTTAGGATCCTTCAGTCTGGATACAAAAGTCCACAAGTGGAGGAGTAACCAGAGTAGAGATCGGAAATCTGTTAGAGGATTTTAAAACTGACCTCCTTAGCACTTTCTCTACCCAGATCACTATGGTACAAGTTAAGAAAGCACAAGTAGAAGTTGAAGCAGCCTTAGCAATATTCTGTCCCCAATGCAAAAAGAAACGTTTGGAAAGCGAATGTGGACTAAATAGCATCAGCCTATGAAATATTTGTGAATTGGCATATTCTACGAATCAATTTCTTGAATTTCCTAGACGGAAGGTTGTACTTCAAGAATCAAGCAAGGATATCGAGTCTTATTATTTCATCGGATAAAAGATACCATGGAAGCCACGACCTACAGGTATGCCTTTAGATTTTTCCTCTTTTTATCCTTGGAATAATGTTTATAATAGTCAGCTATAACCATGGCAGTATACTACTCCTTCCTCAACACAATTTCCTTCACAATGGAACAAGTGGCCATCTCCTCCACCAACGCAATATCCCCCATCACTACCCAATACTTGGGGTCAGAATTGGAGAAGTAATGGCCAAGGTCCAATACCCCCTGCAGTACTACCAATACAGCAACAATTACAACTGCCTTCTATTCAAAATCCTACACCTTTTGTTCGAACCCAATTACCTATGCAACTTAACCCCAATCCGAATAATAAGGCAGCCTAGAGCATGGATGCTCCGGTTACCCTCCAGACTTATCTTATTACTCCTTTTGGACTTAACGAGGTTCAACTTAGATCAGGAAAAGTAATAAGACCTAAAAATACTCCCATTATTACCGAAGAATGTGAGTCACATAGAAAGGATATGGGAGATTCTGAGGCAGCTGTTACACATGTAACAACTGATACAACATCCACTGTTACACCTATAGCAGCCGTCTCAGGAGGGTTTGTTTTTTCTACAACAACCAACCCGAGCAAGGATGGTGCATCTGTGACAAATGACTCAGCTGTTAGCATTCAGAATCCTCCATACCCTCAATGATTAACTGAAACTGGGCCAGCCTCACAAACTGAATCTGAATTCCTCAAGGAGCTACAAAAATTTGTATGTGCAAATTCTGTTGTTACAGGCTCTTAAGGAAGTACCTACCTATGCTAAAATAGTGAGTGATCTGTACGTCAAAAGGCCTGGGAGAAAACCTAAAGACCCTGATACTATCCATGTCATGGGGAAATTGTCTGATCTCATGATTGATCAACCTTTGTTGACTAAATATAATGACCTAGGGTATCCTACAGTGAATGTCCATATTGACGATCAACCTATAACCAACACTTTGATTGATCTAGGGGCAGCCATTAATGTTATTACTAAATACAACTTTATCTCCCTAGGACTTCATGGACTCAGAACTACACCCACAGTGCTTGAATTAGCAGATAGGTCTTGTGTCAAGCATGAGGGAATGATAGAAGATGTGGTTATCACTATGGATTCTTGGAATTATTCGGCTGATTTTCTCATTTTACAAACCAAATTCAACTTGGGGGTCATCCTTTAATTGGGAAGACCATGTCTAGCCTATGCAGACACATACATCGGATGTAGGTCCGGATCTATGGTGATCTCAGATGGGCAGGCCACTCAGAACCTGAATCTTTACCCCCTAGCAAAACCTCACATGGATTTGATTAGTCCCTGGTGGGACGAATTTGAACTTGAATCTGATCTTTTCCTACCTCTCCTCACACTTGGAAATGAAAAATACTTTAAGGATGAAACAAAGAATGATATCATTAATGGTTTTATTAGTAATTCACTCTTTCTTGCCTCCATTAGCGATCTGGGGGAAGAAGATGAGGTATATGATGCAATTATTGAACATTTGAAAACCACTCCGCATACTATCAGCAGTCCCGTTGAAATTGAACCTAGGAAATGTTTAAACGTCAATCTTAACCTGACTACTGAACAAAACATATTGTTGATATAGTTGTTACATAAATAAAAAAAGGCATTTGCATGGGACTATACGGATATGAAATAAATCCATCCTGGCCTATGCACTCACCGCGTTTATATTAAAGAGGATTGAAAACTAGTTAGACAACCGCAATGCCGAATGAACCCCACACTTAAGGAGATAGTGAAAGAAGAATTGCATAAACTCCTTAATGCTAATTTCATCTACCCCATTTCTAACAACCAGTGGGTGTCTCCGACCATTTTCCTTTACCATTCATTGAACAGGTCCTGAATACTCTCTCTGGAAAACGTTTTTTTCATTCCTAGATCGATTTAGTGGCTATAATCAAATACAGATTGCCCCAGAAGACCAAGACGAGACAACCTTCACTTGCCCATGGGGTACTTTTTCATACAGAGTCCTTCCTTTTGGCCTCTGTAATGCACTAACAAATTTTTAGAGGGAAATATTGGGTATTTTTTCTGATCTCTTGAATGAATGCCTTGAAATATTTATGGATGATTTTACACCCTACGAAGATGCCTTTGAGATAGCATTAGCTAATTTGGAAAAGTGATGGAACGATGTGAACAAAATAATGTTGCTCTGACCACGGAGAAATGCCACATGATGATGATCGAGGGAATTGTGCTAGGACATTACATTTCGGAAGATGGAATCAAGGTAGATCTTGCAAAAATTAAGGTAATCTCGAAAATCCTGACCCCTAAGGCTCTGAAAGAGGTACGTATTTTTTTAGGACATGCTAGATACTATAAGAGATTTATATAAAACTTTTCAAATATTGCATCTCCTTTGTTTTCGTTTCTCATGAAAGATGTGGAATTTGTGTGGACAGGGAAGTGTGAGCAGGCCTTTCTGAAGTTAAAGAACTATGTAACAAAAACACCTGTTTTACGAGGACCAAACTAGAGATTTCCATTCCATATTGCTACGGACGCATCTGACATAGTTGTAGGTGTTGTTTTGGGGTAGCTAGAGGAGAAGAAAACTTATGTCATTTATTACATAGTCAGTCGATCATAGTCATAAGGACATAGCCAATCATAGTCACTCATATCCAGTCATAGAAAGCTCTAGTCAGTGCTGTAGACAGTCATAGCCATAAGGTATCATTGCCAGAAGAGTAAGAGCCATACAATCCAATCATACAGGTCAAGGAGGGTAGGCAGTAAGAATTTAACTCCAACAAAACTCAACTACACTGTGATCCTAGCAGTAGTGCATGTTATCAACAAATTTTGGCACTACATCACCCAGTATCAAGTATTTCTACACACTGACCATGATGCAATTCGATTTTTGATGAAAAAACCTGTTACTAATGGTAGAGTTACACGATGGTTATTTCTGTTATAGGAATTTGATATTACTATTTTAGATAAACCCGGAAAAGATAATGTAGTTACTGATTCTCTTTCTAGATTAACTATAAGTGATGACTGCACTGCCACTGAGGATTATTTTCCAGATGAATATCTTTTTTCCATATCTACTCACTCATCATGGTATGTAGATATAGCAAATTACCTTGCTGGAGTGAAATTTCCACACCATTTATCTTCCAAAGGAAAGAGGAAGATTATACAACAGAGTGCTACCTACTCCTGGATAGAAGGCAATGTCTATCACACTGGGATAGACTTTCAGATTAGGTGATGTGTTAAGAAGATGAGTTATTTTAGATCTTGAAGGCTTGTCATGAGAAACCATATGGAGGGCACTTCCCTGAAAAAAGGATGGGATATAAAGGACTCTCAACAAGGTACTATTGGCCAACTATATTCCAGGATGCCAAGGATTTTGTGAAGGGATGTGATTGCTGCTAGAGGATGGGCTAGCCTCTGAAATCATATGAGATGTTGTTACAGCCTCAAATAGTGATAGAACCTGTTATGGCCTAAATCTACCTCAGGCTGAAGGAAGGCAGAGTTTAGGGTAACATCAAACCACGCTTAATCTGGTAGCTAGCCCTACCAGATCGGGAGAGGGCTCTCTCCTTGTCAATCTAGCAAAATAATCAGTGAGGCTTGATATGACTTGAATAAAGGCTGATTTTAGGCTAGGTATATATGTAAGGAGGTTGGATTTGATTTTTTCAGGTGTTTTTTGGATCAAAGGGAAAGGTAGATTTTGGGTCTGGGGAATGAGGCCTAGTTTTTGCAGAGGTCTGAATGGGGCAAGGGAGGCAATTTTTTTGATGTTTCGAATTGAATGAAATGGATAGCTCAGACCGGTGAGGAGTTGAAGAGGGAAATAGGCTTTCAGGAATCCTCTTCAGATAGTTGAAAACATAGAAAATTAAACAAAAATTCAAGGTAGAGCACTGCAAATCTACTGAATTCCACCTTTATTACTTGTTTGTTTAACTTGAGAAGAAATAAGAAGGATGATGATACACATGAAACATCAGTAAACTTACAATCACAGAGAGAAACATGCCATCAAAACATA
This sequence comes from Pinus albicaulis, assembly GCA_034641835.2. Lineage (NCBI taxonomy): Eukaryota > Viridiplantae > Streptophyta > Pinopsida > Pinales > Pinaceae > Pinus > Pinus albicaulis. The sequence goes on along the minus strand of CM076572.1, from coordinate 1,209,378,531 downwards.
GAGCCACATGGATCCCAAAGAGTGCTACAAACCCTGGTCTATTCCTTTGCCAAAATGCAGAGATGAAATGTACAATGAAGCTCAAAGAAATCCCAAGTGTCCAACCCTGAAAATGACTGAAGAACTACAAGATATAGACAAGCATAACTCATCCCCATGCGTCTAGGGGTAGAGCTCACTAGTTTAGGAGCTATTTCAACAAGATCTAAACTAAGAACTAGAACATAGGCAGTGGAACAGCTTGCCTCTATAAGATAGGAAACTGATTCATTCGATTATAATTCACCCTTTGATGAATGAATCTACTTACATGAGTAAAAATTTGTCAAAATTACATAAAAATCCATGAAATTACATCAAATTACATCAAGATACTTACATTTGGAGATAAAAAAATTCAAACTGGCCAAAACTAGGCGAAAAACAAAGTTACTGAGTGAAAAATGAGCCAAAATCCCCAATGCGCCACGCCTGAAATCTCTATGCGTCATGCCACTTTGGAGCCGATTTTTAAGGCCTTCCCAGTGTTCAAATTGAGCACAGGATAGCGCGTTGGAAATATTTTCCTGTATAATATCCAACCCAAGTGGAATTTATGAATTTGGTTGCCATTTGTGCCTCCAAAAATGAGTCCTCCCAACACTGCTTCCTGTGTGTCCAAAAAGGGGCAGAAAGGTCAATTTTAGGGTGTTTTTGACCCTTTCAGCAACCCAAAACTTGTCAAAATCTCTGGGTAATGGGTAGGCATGCACAAATTTTCATGAAAAATCCAAAAATACAAAGTTTTCCCCAAGAGGAGCTCCCAATCATAAGCGCGCGCCAAGTGGCGCGATGCGTCGGGCATAAAAATCTGTGTTAAGGCCAAAAAAAATCAAAATTGACAAAATGTGTCCCAAATTTCTTGAAATTTAGGCTGAATGTCCACCCTCATGTGATATGCTGGGCCAAGGAAGCTTCAGCGAAAATTTGGAGTCTATCATGCCTTTTGTGACGCTTTAATGCCCTCTTTAACTTTGCCTTCAGGATCTTGATTCGTGCCTTGCAAACATGATTTGTCGCCCAATAATGATTCGCCATGTGCCTCAACATATTTTTCTCCTTGTTAGATTTCTCCAAATTCCTATTTAACCTTCCAAGCTAAGTTTTGCGATCAACTTTGAATTTCTTGCTCAAATGTGGCCAATTTGATTTTCCTTCTCTTGGCAGCTTGTCGGTTTTGCCTTCATGTTTTTTAGCGCCATGGATGAGTGGGACTGATGAGGGGAAGATTTGATGCTAGCTGTAGGATTTTAGGGAATGAAATGGTTTAGGGGATGACATCTATGGTTTGGGATTGAAATTAGTGTTTGGGGATATTTAACTAGGATTTGGGATAGTGGGATTAGGGATTTAGGGTTAGTTGATTAGGGATATGGGAAATGTGGAATGGGTAGATGAGAATGTAAAGAGAGGGAGAAAATGATTGAGGGAATGAAGGAGTGAGGGAGTGAGAAATGGCTAGGAGTGGAATTATCAGCAAGAAATACAACTCATAAACCCTATGCAATTGTTTTTTGACAAAAAATGCAAGGAGGTAGGGTTTTAATTTTTATCCATTAAATCACCATAAGCACCATGAGAAATTCATTCATTGGTCACGGAGGGATGTTAACTTACTTGGGAAATGAGTAATTTAGAAATTTGAGAGTATTTGGAGGAATATTTGAATGGATTTTAGGCTTTTTAGCCCAATGCACCACGCCATCTCAATGCGTCGCGCCAGTTCATTTTTTGCACTATAGAGGGCTGCCCAATGCGCCGCGCCATCTCAATGCGTCGCGCCTTTTTGCAAGAGACTTTTGGAGACCTTCCCGGTATCAAAATTGGGTGTGGGATAGCTCGTTGTAAATATTGTTGAGTCTGATTTCCAATCCAACTGGAATTTTTCAATTTGAAGTTCATTTTCCCTGTCAAAAATCAAATCTCCCAAGACTGGTCAAAATGTGAAAAATGAGGCTGCCTCAAGGCAGAGTGCTGTTGCAGTAAACTTTTGAAGGTCTTTCTCAACTCAAAATTGAGCTCATGATAGCTCATTGGAAGTATATTTGTGTCTAGTTATCATTTGACTCATCAAGCAAGTCATATGGCCAACCAAGCTAGGAGAAACATTGATTTTCCCAATGTCACTTCAGAGGTGCATCAATTCTCCTGAGGCAACTGTATTTTTAAAATTTCTCTAAAACCATGACACATGTGTAAAAATTGAAGGAGGTTTCTCTTCCTTCACCTATTTTTGACAAAAACCTCTCTCAGGTTTCCCAAATTCATCTTTTATTGTTCAGAAACATCATTGGAGTAAAACCTATCCCGATGTGTGGAACAAGGGACTTCTCGAAATGAAGCGAAATGAAGGGGATAAGGGGCTTCTAAATTCTTGAGAAAATTTTGGGAAGTAGGGAGGGATGTTAGGAAGTAGGGGAAAGTGTAATTTCAGATATTGAGTGAGGGGAAGGGGTCCAAAAGGGCAAAACATATGCCTAGCCTAGAAAATTGCCAAGTTATAGCAAGAAACTAGGGTTTGTGCGAAAATGAGGAATTTGGGGGATCTCAGTCATGGGAAGTGTTTAATAAGGTACATTAAGGATAGGGGAAGGTATAAGAACATCAGGATACAAGTTTTTCTGATGATTTTACCATCCAAGAGAAATTACCTCCAAAACCCTAGGAGAGGGAAATGAACCTTACCTAGGCATAATTGAAGCATGAACAAAGTGTAAAATGACCCAGTGGAACTTGAAATTATGATGAAAACCCTCTGAATGATGGTACACTCAGCTGAATGGTGACATGGACCAACATTTGGACAACTTTGAAAAGAGTGAAAACAAACCCTAGACCTAATACTTAGTGACCAAATTTTACTTGAAGATTCACTGAAATGACAAAATTTGACCTTGACACCTTAAAATAACTTTGTAAGAGCATGTTTGATCACTGGAGGAAGGCTGCAAAGATAGACACTAACATTGGCTCCAATGGGGATGGTAGCTCCTTGGAGGTGCCAAGAACTACAGATCTTTGGAAAGCAGACAGTGCCTTCATCCATTAGGCAATGGAATCAAAAACTCAAGCTGAAATGCATCACTGAAAACTGATGACTTGATGACACAAATTGACTCTCACTCAACTAAAAACTAACTCGATACTTAAATACAACCGAAAAACTGGAAAATATGCTCAATATGAAGCTTATTCAATACAACCTACTCTAGTTGTTCCATTCATCACCTGATCAAGTGAAATGAAACAACCAATGCAACCAGGTAAGTATTCTAGCTGCTGTTTGAATTCTCTGCAAGTGCTCATTTATGAACAACAAGAGAGCACTACTTAAAGGAAACTCCCATGAAAACTTGTGAACAGATCCGCTGAATACTATGGATTCTCTATCCACCTCCAAAAACACTACATAAGGATCTCGAAGTTCATGCACATTGGGACTTAGCTCATACAATGGATTACTTCTCTTCTTCTCATACCATGAATGCAAACTTTGTTTTGAGCTTTGTGACGAGACTCCTGCTAAAAATGACAAAGAAACCGGCTGCCAGATCAAGTTTATATCAGCACACGTTTCAAGCTCACATATAGTCAATGGAGAAGGACTTTGACTGCAGACATCATCCAACACATCAGCTATTGGATCGTGAAAAACTTGAAAAGACTGCTGCAACCCATTTTATATTGTTTCCGATGAGATTACATGATTTCCTACATGCTGCTCATTTGAAGATTTACTGTGCAATTTACCCTTCAAAAATTAAAATGATTCAAAACAAAATGGTACGGAATCATCTTGTATCATTTGATCATATGTCGTAGCTTCCAAGTCTTGATCTGCAACTTGAAAATCAATGGCATTCGGGGGATGCAAATCTGGATATGAGAAGTCTTGAACAAGGTTTTCATTGCCCTCAAGATGGTCCAAATCAAGACTTGTCGACAGTTGATTTCTGATTGCATGGAATTTTTCTCTGTTGAACTGAAACGAATCAAAACAAAAAGGAAAATATCCTTCACTTACTTCAAAATTTGCTGCACTTTCCTCGTCATTTCCATAGCTGATATGTGATGGTTGAACATTGTATTCGAGTTTTTGAAAGTGAACTTCCTCCTTCCACAAACTAGTTGTTGTTTTGTCTGCAATATTAGCTTCTGTTTGGAGAACATAATCATCATCATACTGATCAAACTGAGGCAAATAATCAGTATAAAACACATCATCAACAATACATATCAAATCAACAGATCTCTCTTCTCCAAGATGATCTATAAAAGAATCATTATCAGATCTATGACAACTGGGATAAGAAACAAAATGTTTTGGATCAGCAACTTGTTCTTCTTCAATCAGTGAGCCATGGGCTTGAACATTATACTCATTCCTTGTGGTGATATTTTGCATCATCTCTTCCACCACACTTACCAACATGTCAAGATTTACCTCTAGAGATGTCGATTCCTCCGAGTCTATGTTTTTCATTTCTTCTTCCTTCAACCTTTCCCTTCGGATCCGCAAATAAGCCTCTACATCTACTGCAATGTTCTGCATCTCTTCAAGTGTTGCAAGATTCCTTTCTCTCAGCTGAAACTCCATTTCCAGATCAAAGGCACCCGGGTAGTGCAAGAGAGCGGATCCAAGAGGAGGTCTTATATCAACTGGCATCGAATAATAAACTTTGTTAAATATAGAAGAAAAATGTTGTATTGTCTCCCCTAGCAGTCTTTTCACCTGGCTATACTCTTCTATAATCAAGAAAGGGTTCTGTTTGATCACCCACCTGTCAAGGAAAACTTTGAAAAATTGCTGGAAATCTGAGATGCTCGCATCAGGCAGGGTTTTGAACCAACTCTTGACTTTTCCTTGCAAAGAAAGAGAAAAAATCCTAATACTGACATCCTCTTCATAAACTTCAAAAAGGTCAAGAAAAGACTCAAAATTCAGAACATGTCTCTCAGCAGTGATGTTTTCGTGTTCACCATCAAATCTTGGTAGATATAGGTCATGATTTTTAGGGAAAGCATGGGATATAGGAGGTAAAACCAGAGGCTTGTATCGATCTGGAATTTTACAAGGTATATGGGTATGTACAAATGCTGCAGAATTAGTCTAGGTCTCTTGATGTTCATCAATTTGAAGATGGTCATCACAAGATTCAGAAGAAAGATCTTGATCAAGCTCAAAAGCATGCAAATATTTGGTATTTACAATCTTCAAAGGGAAGGAATCAACTGCAGGCCGAGGGTCTTTTCTCAAATACAATATTCTTTGCAAAGCCTTCTTGATATTATCAGGAAAAGAGAAGAAATAATTTATGACAAGGAACAAAATGTCTTGGATGAAATTCCAACTTGAATACCTGATCTTTCCATATTGTCCTTTCATGTTTCTGCTAATCAGGTTCATCCTCAAGTGGAGTCCTTGGATCTGATCTCGAAACTAATTTAGAGTTGCCAGGTGAATGATCTCATCCTTCCGATGTCTGATCATTGTCCACCATCAAAAATCAGATCTGAACTTGATTAGATCTTACTGAGGAAACCAGATGTTCAGTTCATAAACTAGACCGGAGATTGACTGAAGTAGCATTCATCTACTTTCGCTAATGCAAAGCAAGAGCATTTCGAAGGCTACCTGGCTAACTTTAGGCTCCGTCTGTAGTTCATAAATCAAACAAAATTTTTTTCATCTTCCCTAGTATGGTCACCACTATGTTATTGCCTAAATCTACCTCAGGCTGAAGGAAGGCAGAGTTTAGGGTAACATCAAACCACGCTTAATTTGGTAGCTAGCCCTACCAGATCGGGAGAGGGCTCTCTCCTTGTCAATCTCGCAAAATAATCAGTGAGGCTTGATATGACTTGAAAAAAGGCTGATTTTAGGCTAGGTATATATGTAAGGATTTTGGATTTGATTTTTGCAGGTGTTTTTTGGATCAAAGGGAAAGGCAGATTTTGGGTCTGGGGAATGAGGCCTAGTTTTTGCAGAGGTCTGAATGGGGCAAGGGAGGAAATTGTTTTGATGTTTCGAATTGAATGAAATGGATAGCTTAGACTGGTGAGGAGTTGAAGAGGGAAAGAGGCTTTCAGGAATCCTCTTTAGACAGTTGAAAACATAGAAAGTTAAACAAAACTTCAAGGTAGAGCACTGCAAATCTAATTAATTCCACCTTTATTACTTGTTTGTTTAACTTGAGAAGAAATAAGAAGGATGATGATACACAAGAAACATCAGTAAACTTACAATAATAGAGAGAAAAACACCATCAAAACAAAAATCCACATGGATCCCAAAGAGTGCTTCAAACCCTGGTCTATTCCTTTGCCAAAATGCAGAGATGAAATGTACAATGAAGCTCAAAGCAATCCCAAGTGTCCAACCCTGAAAATGATTGAAGAACTACAAGATATAGACAAGCATAACTCATCCCCATGCCTCTAGGGTTCGAACTCACTAGTTTAGGAGTTTTTTCAACAAGATCTACACTAAGAACTAGAAAATAGGTAGTGGAACAACTTGCCTCTATAAGATAGGAAACTGATTCATTCAGTTATAATTCACCCTTTGATGAATGAATCTACTCACATGAGTAAAAATTTGTCAAAATTACATCAAAAGTCATGAAATTACATCAAATTACATCAAGAGATTTACATTTGGAGATAAAAAAGTCAAACTAGCCAAAACTAGGCGAAAAACAGAGTTACTGAGTGAAAAATGAGCCAAAATCCCCAATGCGCCGCGCCTGAAATCTCTATGCGTCGCGCCACTTTGGAGCCAATTTTCAAGGCCTTCCTGGTGTCCAAATTGAGCACAGGATAGCTCGTTGGAAATCTATCCTGTCTACTTTCCAACACAAGTGGAATTTATGAATTTTGGTTTCCATTTTCCCCTCCAAAAATGAATTTTACCAACGCTGCTTCCTGTGTGTCCAAAAAGGGGTAGAAAGGTCAATTTTAGGGTGTTTTTGACCCTTCCGGCAACCCAAAACTTGTCAAAATCTCTGGGTAATGGGTAGGAATCCATAAATTTTCATGAAAAATCCAAAAATACAAATTTTTCCCCAAGAGGAGCTCCCAATCATAAGCACGCGCCAAGTGGCACGACGCGTCGGACAGAAAAATCTGTGTTAAGGCCAAAAAAAATAAAAATTGAAAAAATGTGTCCCAAATTTCTTGAAATTTGGGCTGAATTTCCACCCTCATGCACTATGCTGGGCCAAGGAAGCTTCGGCCAAAATTTGGAGTCTATCATTTCTTTTGCGACGCTTTAATGCCCTCTTTAACTTTGCCTTCAGGATCTTGATTCGTGCCTTGCAAACATGATTTCTCGCCCAATAATGATTCGCCATGTGCCTCAACATATTTTTCTCCTTGTTAGCTTTCTCCAAATTCCTATTTACCCTTCCAAGCCAAGTTTTGCGATCAGATTTGAATTTCTTTCTCAAATGTGGTCAATTTGATTTTCTTTCTCTTGGTAGCTTGCCGGTTTTTCCTTCATGTTTTTGAGTGCCATGGATGAGTGGGACTGATGAGGGGAGGATTTGATGCTAGGTTTATGATTTTAGGGAATGAAATGGTTTAGGGGATGAAATTTAGGGTTTAGGATGGCAATTAGTGTTTGGGGATATTTAACTAGGATTTGGGATAGTGGGATTAGGGATTTAGGGTTAGTTGATTAGGGATATGGGAAATGTGGAATGGGTAGATGAGAATGTAAAGAGAGGGATAAAATGATTGAGGGAGTGAGAAATGGCTAGGAGTGGAATTATCAGCAATAAATACAACTCATAAACCCTATGAAATTGTTTTTTGACAAAAAATGCAAGGAGGTAGGGTTTTAATTTTTATCCATTAAATCACCATAAGCACCATGAGAAATTCATTCATTGGTCATGCAGGGATGTTAAATTACTTGGGAAATGAGTAATTTAGAAATTTGAGAGTATTTGGAGGAATATTTGAATGGATTTCAGGCTTTTTATCCCAATGCGCAACGCCATCTCAATGCGTCGCGCCAGTTCATTTTTTGCACTGTAGAGGGTTGCCCAATGCGCCATGCCATCTCAATGTGTAGCGCCTTTTTGCAGGAGAATTTTGGAGACCTTCCCAGTGTCCAAATTGGGTGCAGGATAGCTCGTTGCAAATATTGTTGAGTCTACTTTCCAATCCAACTGGAATTTTTCAAATTGGAGTTCATTTTCCCTGTCAAAAATCAAATCTCCCAAGATTGGTCAAAATGTGCAAAATGAGGCTGCCTCAAGGCAGAGTGCTGTTGCAGTCAACTTTTTAAGGTCTTCCTCAACTCTAAATTGAGCTCATGATAGCTCATTGGAAATATATTTGTGTCTAGTGATCATTTTACTCATCAAGAAAGTAATTTGGCCAACCAAGCTAGGAGAAATATTGATTTTCCCAAGGTCACTTTAGAGGTGCATCAATTCTCCCGAGGCAACTGTATTTTTTATATTTATCTAAAACCATGACACCTGTGTAAAAATTGAAGGATTTTTTTCTTCCTTCGCATATTTTGGACAAAAAAATCTCTCATTTTTCCCAAATTCATATTTTATTGCTCATAAACATCATTTGAATAAAACCTATCCCGATGTGTGGAACAAGGGACTTGTCGAAATGAAGCGAAATGAAAGGGATAAAGGGATTATAAATTCTTGAGAAAATTTTGGGAAGTAGGGAGGGATGTTAGGAAGTAGGGGAAAGTGGAATTTCAGAGATTGAGTGAGGGGAAGGGGTACAAAAGGGTAAAACACAGGCGTAGCCTAGAAAATTGCCAAGTTATAGCAAGAAACTAGGGTTTGTGCGAAAATGAGGAATTTAGGGGATCTCAGTGATGGGAAGTGTTTAATAAGGTACATTAAGGATAGGGGAAGGTATAAGAACATCAGGATACAATTTTTGCTGATGATTTGACCATCCAAGAGAAATTACCTCCAAAACCCTAGGAGAGGGAAATGAACCTTACCTAGGCACAACTGAAGCATGAAAAAGGTGTAAAATGACCCAGTGGAACTTGAAATGATGATGAAAACCCTCTGAATGATGGTACACTCAGTTGAATGGTGACATGGACCGACATTTGGACAACTTTGAAAAGAGTGAAAGCAAACCCTAGACCTAATACCTAGTGACCAAATTTTACTTGAAGATTCACTGAAATGACAAAATTTGACCTTGACACCTTAAAATCACTTTGTAAGAGCATGTTTGATCACTGGAGGAAGGCTGCAAAGATTGACACTAATAGAACCATTTGAGAAATGGGCCCTCGACATTGTAGGGCCAATTAATCCTTCATCACAGCAAAAATCATACATATTGGTCTGCACCGACTATGTCACAAAGTGGGTTGAAGAAAAGGAATTAATTAGAGCAATAGAGCAGGCTGTTTTAGACTTCCTTTTTGAAGATATTTTTGTTCATTTTGGGATAACGAAAGAGATAATGACAAATGGAGGGCCTTAGCTCACATCTCATTTGATCAAGAAGCTGGTTGAAAATTATATAATTCATCATAGAATCACTTCACCTTATCACCCAAAATAAAATGGTCAAGTAGAAAGCACCAATAAAGTCATTAAGGGAATCTTAACAAAGACAATAGCCAACCACCGAAGAAATTGGGTCGAGAAACTTCCAGAGGTACTGTGGGCTTATAGAAAACATGGAGAAATACTATAGGATTCTCACCATATGAACTGGTGTATGGTAAGAATCCTTTATTCCCCATAGAGTTTGAGATAAATACATTAATAAAAACATTGCAGGTCGATCTAGACTTAAGTACAACACAGAAACAAAGACTGAATCAACTCAATGAGTTGGAAGAGAAACGATTGACTGCTATTCAACAGAAAAAGATCATTCAGTAGCAAAGAGCTAGATGGCATGATGTGTTTATTAAGAAGAATAAGTTCTAGAAAGGAGATTGGGCTCTTTTGTATGATTCAAGGTTCAAGGATTTGAAAGGAAAGCTCTGCACCAGATGGCTAGGTCCTTACGAAGTGGACATGGTCTTTGAAAATGGGATTGTACAATTGGTCACCATCGACAATGCGAAGACACCGTTACTGGTTAATGGGCACCGTCTAAGGTTATATCATCAAATCGCTTTGAAGGAATCATTTGTTAACATTGTTGCGGACTCAGATATTCATGTTACAGCAGTAGGGGAACATTCTCCTCTGCAGCCTGAAATTTGAAATTCCAATAAGTGCAACAGCTGAAAACCATCCTTGTGGTAGTTGTTACACCTGTTTAATATAAATAAATATATATATATATATATATATATATATATATATATATATATATATATATATATATATATTCATGTTACAACAGTAGGGCAACATTCTCCTGTGTAGTCTAAAACAAAAATAATAAATCTAACTGTGAAAACCTCTTTCTGGGGTGCAGTTAGACAATTTGTAATAGCTGAAAACCACTCCCGTGGCGGCTGTTACACCCATTTTTTCCCCTTCCTAAAACATCAACCTTCCTTCCTGATAAATTTTATAAGATGATGTTATTCATTTGATTTTTTTTCTGTATCAATTTATCCTAATTATTATTTTTTATGAAGAATAATCTAAAGGTTGTCTTGGATGTTACACATGTAACAGCCGACAACCACGAGTATTTTTTCTCATGTTCCGTCGCATAACAACAATTATTGTGTCATCCAAATGTGACCGCCATGAGCACTGCAAGTAGTATGCCACCAATTCGAAATCCTCCTCCACGTCACTTTAGGTATGTCATTTAAAAGGTAACGTCATCATTTATGATTTGGTGATTATTGGAAAAAGTAATAATATTCCCTTGACGACCATGGGCAATCGTCACCATTAAAGCATGGGGGGGATATATCTTGAAATCATTGAAAAAATCCATAGTCATAAACCACTATCAAATCAGCATGCACCCAATTAATAACACAATTTCCAATGATGAATAAACTCGACTGGAAAGAGTGTGTGTACTTAGAACCCATTACTTTCCATAATGGGACACTTATTAAGAATTTTGTGAGGTGTGATGCAGAAATCCATAAATCCTATAACCTCCCATCGACCTCTTCGACTGAAACCTTGTATCCTCATCACAAACTTGTCATTTGGGATAAGCAGAGACGTCGAGGAGTGAGCAGTTTAGTGACATTATAGTGGGTTGAGTAGTAAGAAGAAAATTCAGAAACAACAACAAGATGGGTGGAGCAACGGTTACGCACAAGCTGGATTCTATGGATGCCTTGCAGAACTGTCCAGAAGCCTACTAGATATTTAGAGACGCCAGATGGATTGAGTACTTCCAGAAGCTAGAAGGCTCGGATGAGGCGGTTGCAATAAAATTTGCTCATAATTTGAATAATAACCAGACCTGAGTAAGGGGCCTACAAATTGAGGTGACTGAAGAGGTAATTGACCAAGTAACTACATTTCTAGTAGAGGGACGAAGGTGGTTTAACATAAAAATCAATGAACCCTCCTTGAAAGAAAACTTCCTAGAAGGAGAAGAAGAGTTGGAGAAGAAAGGGAGAGGAATTGACAGGTTATCACTCCCTTAGCCATGTGCAGATGTTGCCTTGGGTTTAATCAAATACATCACTTGTGAGGGGATATCCACGATAGTGCTTAATTATCACTTCCCTCTACTCAATCACCTTCGGCACCAACAAAATATTAACCTTACATTCTATTTATTGGGGAATATTAAGCATATGTCAGCGGTAGTAAAAACAACAGCACATCCGAAAGCATGTGTGACCAATCACAGACTCATAAAATTGATCGTGTTGGATGCACTAAGCCAACAAGGAAGGACCTAGGAAGAATTCAAGTGAAAGAGGTCAAGGACAAGCTAGGGAAAATATGTCGCGACCTTAGGAGGAAGTCAGGTAGAAGCTGAAACCCAGACTCGGTCTGCCAAGGTCAGAATTGGGAAAGAACCCACCGATGAACCAATTGGGGATAGACGACCAAAAAAAAGGGTGAAATTTAACCTACCTATAGAACCCTCGCCCACAGCTGGAAAGTAGAAAAAAATAGAAGTATTAGAAAGAGAAAGATAACCCTCCTCATCAGGTAAGGATGAAACTCGTGTCCTATTTTTAGAACTTGAAAATCTAAGAAAGGAAAATGAGGAATGGAAACAAAGATTATTTGAGGGGAAGGAAATATTGGTGTCTGTATGCACAACATGTTTTCAAGAACTAACAACAACAGGATATAAGTTCTGTGGGGAAAACACCAGCCTAATGGAAATAGAAATAGAATGGAAGGAGGATGTTACACAAGAACCTGCTAAGGATATTGCTGTTACACAAGAACCAATAGTTAAATCAAAGCCTCCTATAGTAATTTACCTAGAGGCCGATACACAAGAACCTGTGGAGGCCACTGCTACTATAGAAGAAATAGAAATGGACACAAAGCCTACTCTAGGCAGAAACGAAGGGGATGACACACTAGAACCCACTAAGGAAGCTGTTGTTACACAAGAGCCAACAACAAAGGTGGAGCAACCTCATTCCACATACGCTATCACACCCATTATTGATGTTGACATTGAATGCAGAAGAATGTCAGTTCCTATCTTGAGATGGAGCTATGAGAAAATATTGTTAATTTCTAAATTACATAAGTGGAAACAAGAAGAAATCTCCCTTCGGGAGGGGACGATTTTTCTGAAAGAAAATCATAGGGAGTTAGACGCCCTACCTGAAAGATGGATGAAAGAAGATTTGAAAAAAGGATGGGAGAATTATAAGAAGAAGGAAGCTCTGAAGAAGCAGGAGGAACAACTACTGCTGTTACAGTAGCAGGTTCAAGATCTTACCATAGATATAAAAAAAACTTCATGACCTTGCCCTCAATCTGTTGGGGTGCAGGCGACCTTCCCCATCCTAAACCATTTTTCTATGGGAATGCTACTTCATGTTCCAAATGAAAGCTGTTATGGAGTATAGACCCTATCTATGTTCTTCCACTCACACATTTTTAGATGTCTTTTGTGCCTCCGATTTTGATGAGAAAAGCCTATTGTGTGATTTATTCTTACACAATATCATTTGCAAGAATGTGAGTATGCAAATGGTGGTGAAAATATTCTCCTATATGGGGGACTACGGTTGCGAGCTTTTGTGTCCTTCATGAAGAATCAGATTGAGTGGCATTGGGCCATCATATCTATGGATGCTAATGAAGAGAAGATGGCATTATGAATCTAGGTAGAACCAGGATGGGCCGCTGAGTTAAGGCGGTAATTTAGAAGAATTTTCAGTACTCTTGGGATAAGGGAACTTGCTGCCACTTACAAAAGAAGGATTTTGAACTTTTGCCTCAATCAGTTCTCAGTGATGAAGAGTCGAGCCTTGACTGGGCGCTTGAAATGCATAGAAGCCAACAGTGTTGAGCTATTGAAGGGGGACCCATTTTCATTCTAGAATTTTGTGGTGGTTGTTACACATGTACCAATGTACATGTTGTGTAGATTAATCCGTCTTGCGGACAAGACCGATCTCTCTAGTACAAAAGGTAACTAGCAACAAACAGCCAATTATACTAATCTCTCTCTAAGCATATGCAATTTATAAAAACACTATACGGGTGCAAGGCCTACCTTATGTCCAACGCTTTGCTTGCTTACTCCTGATTTTGTTGAAGTCCTTCCCGTGCACTGAAAGAACGTCCTTCGTATATCTGCAATCACAAACAAGGAAAAAGATTAAGCAGCACCTGTATAGACATTATCATAAATCATACTTATCATAATGATCAAGGAATTTATGAAATAAACCACAAATTGGCAGTTTAATGAGAGAAATGAGTATATTTGTATTAACTTTAAATATAGAAAACCTTTACAACCTGTGCCTTGATGTTGTGCAGGTCCTCCCGGGGTCCGAAGCAGGAATCTCCTTTACTCTGACAAGCATTGCACTCTTTGAACTAAGACAAATGAGGATAAGTGATTTAACCTCACAGAAAGGTTTAAGTTACTCAAGTCTAAATCTCAACAGCATTTAACTTCAAATCTCATAAGCTTGAACTCCCTTTGAGGCTACCCAAGGCCTCTTTTTATAGTGAAAGAGAGGAGGTTTCTAGTTCCAAATATGAAGGGATAGAATCCTCCTTCAAAGGGATAAGCTCCTTACATCAAGGGTTAGCTCCATTAAGAGAGGGATGCATGAACCAGCTTCAAAGCGTATCCATTCCGAAAATTCCCGTCTAGAATCTTCTAGAATTCACCTGGAATTCACTTTTTAATCTTCATTTTCTCGCCTTTTTATGTTTTACAGAGGTCCGCACTCATTACACAAAGAACGTGCGGTATGGTTCCGCATGCAGGCTGAGATTTAGGTGCGGGACCGCAGGGAATGCATAGAGAAAGTGCGATACCAATTCTTTAGGGGATTTTAAGGATTTTCTTCTGATTTTGAAGCTTGATATGAGGAGCTGGTATATTAGACTTGCAAAAGGAGGAAGTATGAGTAATAATGAGCTCATACGATCAGCAGAATGTCAAGGTGACAGTTTTCAGTGTAACAAATTGCCCCCTAAAGTGCAAAGTCTGTAATAGATGAAGCTGTAGTCTGTCATATATGAAGAGTGCAGTACTTTATCATTTCAAAGATCATCCTGTGGACACCCCAGTTGGTACCTGTAAAAACATTCAATGAAAAATATATACATGTATATGTCATCACTGAGGTAGGCATTCCCATACTCAGATAAAAACTAACTATAAACTAACTGAAATCGTTCTGATACAGGAATGATTTTGAATACATCATAGTACAAATATATGTAGACACAGTATGGACGCAGCCATCTGTTTATCAAAAGTCTACTGTATAGATGACAACAAAATTCCTCACAGCTTGGATGGTGGAAACTAGATCCAGGGTCTTGATTTCCGTATCTCGAACCAGTACGATTCTATCCATGTGAATGAATGTATTGAAGTCGAACATGGTAGAAACCACTTGATTACCAGTCAATGATGTGAGCTGTTAACAAGTGTGAGAGAAACCACCAGTAATGTCAATGGCTCTCAAAGTACTCAGTACAGTCCATGAAATGTGAATGAATGAGCTGAAGTCGAACATGTCACGGAGTCATTCGATCGAAGGTCATTAATGTAACCTGTCGTCGAAAGCGAGAAACCTGCCATTGAGGCATGCAGATTTCAAGGTACTGACGATTTCTGGATCAACTTCCTAGATAATGTGCTGATGTCGATAGAAAGCGATCTGTCGTAAGCAAGCCTACAACACGAAATCATAGATCAAGTTTTGAAAATTTATCGGCAAGGACTGACTCAGAGATGGTCAATGATGGATGACAGATATTTTGCAGATGAATGGTTTTGTTTGAACTGTTCTCTTGGACACATAACGACACTGCAGATGGCTTGGTGACAATTGACTCAAAGCTAATACCCAGAAACCGGCTGAAAGTTTTCAATGTGGTTTGATTAACTGTTAAGCAAAGGATTTCCCAACCTAGGTGAATATAAGTGTCGTGTCCAAGAGTGGTCGACTGAGTTTTCGGACAATTTTAAAATACAACAAACATGCTCATTTTTCTCTCTTTTCCCCCACCATTTCTGGCAAGTACCTCTTTATTTTTGACAAGCTTGAGGAGGATAACATTTTCTTGGTTATAAGCTCACCCTTCGGGTGAGTCCAACTTAGTTTAAAATTTGAACCCTAAGAAGGAGTGGTTCGTTCCTGTTGAAAATTAAACAGGTCCTTTACTGTTAAGTTTTAACGAGTCCAGTATAGGAGAAACTCGGTGTTTTTCAGTTTTAGGGAGTCAAAAGAAAAACTTAAGAAAACTCCATGGGTGTTCTTTTTCGTAAATTTAGTCTCTCGAGCCCGAAAAAGGATAAAATAATGCGGGAGAGAACTCTATTGACCGTATTTAGTCAACGTATACCTTTTTCGTAAATAGTCCATTTCGGTCCGTAAAAGGGGTAAACTTATACTGAAGGGACGACTGTTCATTTACTTTAACGAGTTTGAATAGTCAAGTACTCGGCAATCTTTTCATATTTAGAGAGTCTGAAAAGGGCTTAAAGAGGACTCCAAGGTTTCGCTTTTTCGTAAAATTTTTGAAAGAGTCAGAAAAAGTGATAAAAGTATGCTCTTTGTTGAAAAATGATTATTTCACCTGAAAAATCCTGTTTCTGCACAAAAACTCAAAACATTACACATACCTGTTTTAGATAAATAAAAATGCTTTCAAAAATATCCCTTTTAAAGTGAAAAATAAATAAATTTACAATTCATTCATTCGAAAAAACTTATAAAAAGGACTTTTTCTATTTCATTTTTACCGTTTAGTTGCAGAGTGAAAAGTAAAAAGCTTTTGGATAAAAAGTTCCCGTGAAGATTCTGGAAAATTCAACCGTTGGAATCGAAAATCGTCAGCCCCAGGTAATCCACGACCTTCTTATCTTGCTTTTCATCCGTTTAAAATTCGTTTTTAGGCTTTAGTTTGATTTTTAGGGCAAAAATAGGTCAAAAAATGCGCCCGCGGGGTCCGCAGGCGGGACACAGGTTGCCTGCGGACCCCGATTTTTTCTGAACGGGAAAAAATCGGGGGTGCCGCACCCGGCACACACCTTTCGTGCGGAGCTACGCTCTGTTTACAAAGGGCGAATGCGGTACCCGCGCGGTTAAAATTCAAGCATAGTTTTCTCAAATTTCTGCCGAAAGTTTTCAAATGAAATCATGCTAATATGCCTTATTTTGTGTTGCAGGATTAACAAGATGCTTATTTGGCGAGAAAGGGAACATGAGGATGTGGATGAAGCTGCAATACTCCATTTGCCCACACAAAGAGCATTAAAAGCGTGCTGCTTATACAAATTCTGGGCCATCTCTGGCATGAGGGCACAAGTGGAACTCTTAACATGGTTGGTAGACAGATGGCATGTGGAGGACCAGTGTTTCTTCATTGGTGGCCACTGGCTCGAAATTGAGCTGGAGGATATATACTTTTTGACTGGTTTGTCCAAGAGGGGCGAACATGTATCTTTGTTTGGGACTAGGCCAGGTGGCCAGACTGTCGCTAGTCTTCAACTCGAATTTTGCAATGATCAGGCGGATCCTCGGGACAAACGGATTGACATAAAACATATCATCCGTCCTGAACTGAAAGTTATAGCATTCACTGTTACCAAACTATGTGGGAGCGCCGTGCTTCATGTAGCTACTGGTTCCCAAATGCGCATTGCTGTGGACTGTTTTCGTGGCACCATCTTCAACTGGTGCGAAGCTGTGTTGGCAAATATAAAAGGCCAACTTACCAGAGCAAAAACCGGGAAACTAAAGAACTTTGGATATGGTTCCATTGTCGTTTCTTTTGCTTTGGAGAGGGTCCCTCAGTTAGCTCCACAGAGTATTTCAGTTGATGCCGGTCGACTTCGAGAACCAAGAATGGTTCGCTGGTCCGCGCTGATGGCTCGTCATGCTATCGAGGGCACCGAGATTGTACGATTCCCTGCTTCATATTTTCATTGGCTGGATCGCCAAATTTTTACGATAGAGGATTTTCCGTATGCAGGGATAGATTTCCGCGGAGATAGAGAGATGTCTCTCCCTGCAGGGGAACAGTGGGACGATTCAGGTAAAACATTTTTCAACGTTTGCTAAGTTCTAAATTTTTAATTTTTTATCGTCTTAGAAAACTAATAACCAAAAGTTTTTCAAATACAGATGTGGGTCCACAACGTCCAGCTCATCTCCAACCTTTCGAGAGGAGGCAACCAGTTGCGCCCGCACCAGCCCCAGCAGGCCAATCCGTAGAAATTTTGACTGATTTGGAACATCATCTAGAGCACTTGACTCTAGATATACCAGAGACGAGTATAGATGACATTCCCTTCAGGCTTCAAAGATATGTGATTGGAGTCCCAGGACCTTTCAGGAGGTTCCTATGCAGGGTGGCTCGAGCAGTTGTTTCCTATCGAGATCATCATCAGTGATGAGATGATCATGTAGACTCATTTTTGTACTTTTGTGTTACCATTTTTTCCGATCATAAGGTGTTTCCAACCTATGATCGAAGACGATGTATATTTTTTGAACACACTCCTATGATATATATCACTATTTTTGACGGCTATCTGCGTACATAAATGAATGTTTTTTGTTTTACTGCTTTTAATTATTGCAAATGTCTATTTATCATACTAGAAGCAATTTAATCTGCTAATGTATTTAAACGTCTTGGAATATGCTGATATTCAATGTAATCAAACTCACGTTCCAAGAGACGAACTCTCAAAAATAACCGTAATAACACCGGATTTCTAATGGTATAAACCCTGTTAAGCTGTAATACAACAAGTTCAGAATCCAACCTTACAATCAAACTCCAAATTCCAAATGATATGGACTCAGATAATAACTCAATCACTGCACTATACTCGGCAATGTTATTTGTTGTTTGACCAAGGCTTACCCCATGCATGGATACTAACTCATCAGAGGGTGAATAGATAACCCAAGCTGCGGAAGAAATGTTTCGTGTACTACGACAAGCACCATCAGCAAAACCAATGTAGGTTTGAAGAGACGTCGACATCTGCAATATCAAGAGTAAAACTCAGATAAGCAGTCATAGTGAAAAACACACTTCTAAACTAGGCACACTTTTCAATCTAAAACACACCAACAGTAAAGAAATCTAAAACTAACAAAAAATCTCCACACCTTGTTTAAGCGTAATATCTCTTTAGATAAAGCCCATTTCTGGGTTTATCTAAAGGGACACCATCAAAATCTACTAACTCATAGGCCCCTTTTGCTAACTTTCGTTTCACAATGTAGGGACCATGCCACATAGGCACGAATTTTCCAGCTCCTAGCTTGTCGTTAGCTTGATCATAAAGTAAAACTAGGTCTCCTTCTGAAAAATTTCGAGGGGTCACATTTCTATCATACTGAGCTTTTATCCTTTTAACATGAGCCTCGTTTGCTATTGCAGCACTTCGCCGATTCTCATCTAATTGGGCCAAGTACAATAAACGTTTTTCCTCTTCAGACGTAGTTGGAAGTAATTCTATGGCTAATTTTAATGACGGTATTTCGCATTCAATTGGTAGCACAGCTTCTAAACCGTAAACTAGTTGAAAAGGAGTGAAACCCGTTGATGTTTTGACTGAGGTTCGATATGCCCAAAGCGCTGAAAATAACATGGAATGCCAATTATTTTTGTGAATACCAATGATTCGTTTAATCATGGTGACTAAAACTTTATTAATAGCTTCAACCAGACCATTTGCTTGTGGATAGTATGGAGTGGAATTATCGTGGCGTAGGCCAAGTTGTTCTGTTAATTCAGTCATCATGATGTTCCGAAAATGACTTCCATGATCTGTAATAATAGCTTGAGGAACACCAAACCTAGCAATTATGTGATTGAGCACGAATGTTGCAGCAGTCTTGCCGTCAGCTGAATATGTAGGCATCGCCTCGGCCCATTTCGTAAAATAATCTACAGCGAGAATAATATAGGCATGCCCCCCGGCCGAGTGAGGGTTACATGTGATAAAATCGATACCCCATTTTGCAAATGGACCAACGGCAATTATAGGGTGAAGAGGAGCAGGTGGCGCGCGCATTTTTCTATCAAAAATTTGACAGTTGTGGCATTTCCGAACCGCATAAATGCAATCTTTAAATAATGTTGGCCAGAAATAACCTGCACGCAATATCTTTTGGGCAGTGGCATACCCCGACATATGACCGCCACATGCTCCAGAATGACAGTCATTGAGTACCTTTTCAGCTTCTTCATGAGTTAAACAACGTCGGAAAACAGAATCCGCTCCTCGTCGATAAAGAGTATCACCAATGATGTTATATTGTTGGGATTGGAAGCGTATTTTCCGTCGTTGAGTTCGTGAAATTTCAGGCCGAAAAGATTGGGTTTGAAGATATACAATAATATCCCCATACCATGGATCAAGCGTACTGATAAGAAACAAAGATTCGTCCACAATGGACTCTTCTGCCACTGTTTCAATATCAGTAGAGGGAAAATCACACATTAGTTCCGCAAAAACAAAAGATTTCTTTGCCTTGGATTTTTCAAATTCCAAGTCAAATTCTTGTAGGATAACTATCCATTTAGAATATTTGCCCCCTAGCAATTGTCTGGTCAAAATATACATCATAGGGTTGCAATCAGAAATTACTGTGGTTTTACGAAACAATATGTAATGTCGAAAACGTTGGACAGCTTGAACAGCTGCCAAGGCCAATTTCTCCACATGTGTATATTTGATTTCAGTCGGATTCAAATTTCGACTAAGATAATAAATCACATGTTCGTTGTGAGATTCATCTTCTTGAACTAGTACCATCCCAATAGTGGAATGAGAAGCAGCGAGATATAGAATGTAATCCTGGTTGTAGTTGGGAGGATGCAATAACGGTGCATGGGTCAACGCGTGTTTAAGTGCATCAAAAGATCAATCAGCGACCTCGTCCCAAAAGAACGGAATGTCTTGTTTCAACAACCGGGTAAAACCCTTTGCAAGCTCGGCATAGTTCTGAATAAATCTACGTAAAAAGTTTGCTTTCCCCTGCAAACTCTGGAGTTGGCGCAATGTCGAAGGAGGAGGCAATTTAACAATAGCTTCGACCTTTGAAGGATCAACACGAATGCCTGATTTTGAGACAACAAATCCCAGTAAACGACCCGATTCTACGCAGAAAACACATTTATGCGGATTCAACCTTATCCGATAATGCCGACATCTCATAAAAATTGCTCTTAAATGAGTGGGATGATCGGCCCTACGTGATGAATGAGCAGGTAAATCATCAAGATATGGTTGAACAATGTGCTTAATGTCATGAAACGCATAAGACATGGCCCGTTGAAAAGTTTCTCCAGCGTTCTTAAGTCCAAAAGGTAGTTTACAATAGGCAAATGTTCCCCATGGACAAATGAAAGTTGTTTTAGGTTGATCTGCAGGGAGTATGTTTATTTGATTGTAGCCGGAAAAACCATCCATAAAAGAGAATAGTTCACTCCCAGCACAATCGTCGATTATCTGATCGATATAGGGAGTTGGATAATTGTCCTTTGGACATGCTCGATTAATATCCCTATAATCGATACATACTCTTATTGTTCCTTGTTTTTTAGTCACAGGAACAATATTCGATACCCAATCCGTTAAAGGAATTGGATAAATGAATCCTGCTCGAAGTAATTTTTCAACTTCAGATTTTATAGCAGCAGCTTTTCTAGGATGTATTTGACGTAATCGTTGACGAACAGTTTTAGCATCCGGGTAAGTCTTAATTTCATGTACTACGATCGATGGATCAATTCCTGGCATTTCTTCGTAAGACCAGGCAAACACGTCACGGAATTCTTGAAATAGGGCTTTATAAGTCTGAATTTCTTCGTCTGAACAACAAGCACCTATATGAATGTTTTCAATTATTCCCGGTTTTACTGAAATGTCAATCGGAACCGTTCTAGATATATTTTCTAAATTTAACTCAGAATCAGGATTTTTCAATGGATTCTGAGGTTCCTTGGCATATTCAGCAGTAAAGATTGAAGCGAAATCATTTTCAAAATGATCTAATTCAGGTAAGAATGAAGACCTATGATGGAGACCTTCCCATGGTAAATCATCAACAGACAAAAACTCACGAATTTGCTCATCTGTATGAACAATTTCAGGAAATGTCGTTGCGTCTGAACTAGAAATAGAAAGTGATTCCTCTTGGATCCCATTCATTGGATCAATTTTGGTTGAAAAGGAGTTGGAAAAAGACTGTACAGTCTGGTACGCAATTTCAAATGGACTCAAAGGCATCACGCCATCAAATGAGTCAATCTCGGATTCCGAAGGTAGTATCCAAGGATCATCAGTCAAAACTGTGTCTGACGAAATCATATGAATAGTTGCTGTAGAAGACGATACGTTAGGAGGAGGAAAGGAAAAAGTTCCTAGCAAACCAGAATCTTTAACCAATCCTACTCCAACATCCTTATAAGGGATAGTCGTTTTACCAACATGCTGGATTGTTTCTGTAGAGGCTGGGTCTGACGAAAAATAAGTTAACTGATCTATTTTCACGATCCTTCCTTGATATGGAAATTTTATAAGTCGAAAGACCGAAGAGACAACAGCAGTCATAGCATAAGACCAACTACGACCCAGTAGAAGGTTGTAATCTAGAGGGGCATCAACCACCTCCACATCTAGATTAACAATTTTCCCTTCAACCCCTATGGGTAAATCCTGTAAAATACCATAAGGTTGAAAACCTCGACCATCAAAAGCTTTTAGAATTGTCGGAGATTGGTTAAGTGTAGGAGAACCAAGAGATTTCCAACACTGAAGCGACATAATACACGTTGAAGCTCCCTCATCAATCACAGTCCGAAAAATAGGTCTGTTTTTGACTAACACTGGAATCTGGAAAGCCATTTGGTGAGGAAGACGTGGTGTACTAGTTTCTAAATCGAAGATTATAAGGTTAGAATCATTAACATCAACAGCTCCTATGGCAGACAATAACAATTTACGCTGTGCTGGACACGACTGCAGCACTTCCAAAGCCGACATTGTTGAAGGAGAAATAGCTAAATCTTCAACAATGTTGTAATTCTGAGCAGCTCTCGCATGTGGATTGAAAGCTGATTTACGAAGAACACCTTTAGCAGGCGGCTTGATTATCAAGTATGGATTTTGTTTCTCGATCTGTAGCGGACCTGAAACAGGAGGAGTTGTATTTGATGCGTTGGCATTGGAAGACTCTCCTTCTTTTCCATCAACGGGATTCTTAGAACCGTAATCTTGCGATCGCGTCGCGACCCTTATATGAGACATCATCATAATAGGCTCTTCTAAAGTGGTCGAGGAAGAACCAATCATCTTACTATCTTGAACTGGAAAAGGATCCTTCAAGACAGCAGGTTGTTGCGATCCTTTAATGAGTTTCGTAACCTCTCCTCGATATGGGCATTCTTTCGTGAAGTGATCTTGTTCACAAATGAAGCAAGGATAACGAGGTTTACGTTTCTCATCATTGGATTCTTCTCTATATGTTTTCTCTTTCGAATTTTTCTTGTTTTTATTCCTCCCTTTCTTTTTACCACCGGTTTTTTATTTTGCCGTAGATGTTTCAACGACATGAATATCGGCAGAAACTTCTTGAGAGGACTCTCCCTTCGGGGAATCAGGTAAAGTTATGATTGGAGAAGAATTCTTTGAAGATTTCTTCTTACTTTTGGAACTAACTGTACCAATCATACCGTCAGCGGCATGAGACCCTGAAGGAGGAGCAGCAATTTGACCTTGTTTGGGTAAATCAGGAATTTTTTCATGTAAAGTACCTGACTGCGTATAAACGAGGTCTAGGTACTGAGCCTGAGCAATTACTTGCTCTTCAGTAACAACACCAGCCTTAGCTACATCTTCAGTGATCTTAGGCAGTAATGATTTTACAAACCACTCTGCCAAAATTTGATCCGGAATATAAACCTTCACCAATCGTCGTCTACGTCGCCACTCATGAATATGATCAGAAATATACGTGGACGTAGATTGTTTTAGTGAAGTTAATAATTCTGTGCCATTGTCGTATCGGACAGGCAACTGGAAATGAGTTAAGAAAGACGTTGCTAACTGACTGAAATTGTGAAACGAGCCTCGTGGCAACTCAATGTACCATTTGGCTGCAAGACCTATGAGTGTCCTTTGGAAAAGACGTAAGCGAATCGAATCATCAATAATAGAATTAGATGCACACCAAAGGTGATAAGTCATCACATGATTTGATGGATCCTCTCCTGACTTACCTTCAAATTTTGGTATGTCACTGGGAAACTTATGAGGCATTGACGGCCAGTTCTGATAATAGAAAATAGGATCATTAGTAAGGCGCGTCAAATCTGGTAAATCCAAAGTTGCAATGAACGGTAACTGATGGTTAGGGTCACGAAAACCTTGAGAAGCCAAAGCAGATCCAGGAGGCGGATACCCAGGATAACTAGGAATTGGATTAGCATTGGGTATTGTATAACCTCCCGGATAACCAGGATGAACTGGACCATACTGAGGTTGTTGATAAGTATAACCAGGGTATGGCTGATAGCTCGGATTCTGAACATAGGGACCGTATTGCGGCTGTCCTTGGTACGGTTGATAAGTAAACTGAGGTTGACTCGTAACAACTGTACTTGTACCGGATTGTCCTGTAGGCATCTGAACTGTAGTCTGAGCTGTAGGCCTTGACTGAGGTACAGAGACTTGAGGGATTTGCCCGGATACAGGAATAGCCGAACTCGGGGCTACAGACACTCCAGAAATAGGTGTAACAGGTTGAACAGACGTTGCAGCAGTTGCAGCAGTTTGGGGCGGAGTCTGAGGTGTACTAGGCCCAGCCTGCTGAACTGAACTAGGTGCAGGAGTTTGAATAGCTGGCTGACCAGGTTGCTGAATTGAACCAGAAACCATTGGCTGACCAGGTTGATAAGGTAACTGCACATTAGGCTGCAAAGGCTGTTGATATTGGGACGGATCCCACACCATCATTCCGGGGTACTGTCCCGTAGAAGGTTGAACGTAAGGACCAAAACCTGGTTTAACGTAGGGTTGATAATAAGGTAAAGTTCCGGCTCCTTGAATAGATGGTTGACCAGAAGGCTGTTGGTATCCTTGTATTGGGTACTGCCCTTGAGGTTGATAACCTTGAGGCGCGTACTGAAGCTGGGGTTGTTGAGGACCCTGAGGAGCATATTGAGTTTTGGGTTGACCTTGAGGAATGTACTGTCCTTGAGGTTGGTAACCTTGAGGTATGTACTGTCCTTGGGGTTGCCCCCCAAAATAATATTGATCCACAATTTGTCCTGGGAAAAAGCTACCTTGAGGTTGAGCCCCGGGTGGTAACTGACTACCTTGGGGTTGCCCCCCAGGCGGTAATTGCCCACCCTGAGGTTGCCCCCCAAGTGGTAACTGAATTCCCTGAGGTTGACCCCAGAAGGAAACTGACTGCCTTGAGCTTGAGGATTAGGAATATTACCAGACATCATAAAAACTTGCTCTGCGTTCGACGTTTCAATTTTAAGTCCACCAAGACCAGATGATAACACATTTTCGATAGGTTGAGGAGTTGCTCCTGAGAAAGTACCAGACAAAGACTGATATCCCGCAGGAACGGAAGGACCACCATGTAAAAAAGATTCAGGCGTTTGCGAAAACATGGACGACTCTCCAGCCATAATAGATGACGGATAGTAACCTCTGGGTGTAGGATGAAATGGAGCTCGAGGTGGATAAAAAGTAAGACCCGGATTCTCTAAAAAATCAGTTAAAGAAAGATACCAGGGATTAGTTCGAATAGGGCTTTAGAAAATGGATTCACGCTCCCTAAGATTTAACGATTGAGGGGAGTTGGGAAGAGATATGTCTTCATCTGGATTAGTAAGTTCTTCTATAGAAATTAGTCCAGAAGGAAGATTTTCAGTAATGATATTTCTAACCCTAGGTGAACCTGGATCGCTAGAAGTTGGTGAGATAAATCCTGAAGATGTTTCTAACACAGAAGATTCAGTTTCAGGCTCAGAGATTTCAGGTTCGTCAGATAATTCTCCTGTAGGAGAAATATTTTCAGTGACTTCAGAAACTGAAATCGGTTCTTGAATATATTCTGTTGAGGGAATTTGATGATCGGGATGTATCACAATAGCAGAGCTTTCAGCTTCTGTTGATCTAATTCTACGGCTACCGTGTGGTACCAGAGCCCGAAGCCCTTCTAAATGACCTGGTGTAAATTCAGGGGGTTTCCCTTGTATTCTCCGGGATTGTCTTGGCAATTCCGCCACGATGAAAAATTATCTAATCACACGCAAACAAAGAAAAATTTCAATGAAAACACCTAAAGTCTCTAAGAAACAAACAATTGAATCATACGCTTAAAAAATCTAAGAGTTCAAACCACACACAAACAAGTAACTTTTCGTACTAAAATCACTAGTTGGTGATGAAATCCAACTTAGTAGAGTTTTAACACGAAAAGGGCGGTTGGAACAGTTACCCCGACAACCTGCTTAATGAAACAGACTGGCACAAGTTTCTTCACATAACCATCTCGAGTGAAGAGAACCCCCCAGAGAGTCCAAGTGAGTCTGGTCGACGTCTGTTCCAGGTACAGTGGGATCTTCCCTCCACCGTCACCTTAGGAAAGAATCCTAAAGATTATGGCCTCTAAGGTTACCAACTGAAACAAATATACCTGGGGGAACAGTCTACGATCCGACACACACGCAAGGGCAGAGTAACAAAGCTCAATCCCCTTGAAAGCTCCTTGAATAGAATCCAAGGTTTACCGACAAGTGACCCCTGGCTCCTCGACAATGGTCTATCCGAGGTTTACCGTTTTTAATACGTGTATATCTTCTATCGTTCCCAATGAGGAAGGATTGATTACCCCACTGGTTCAGATATGATCTCGTGCTTAACTCCTTTAAGAGGAGCTTCCGAGAGCATACATGCAACAACTGGAATTCTTCCTACCGCAAGATATATCTACTTGTTTGTTTTATCTACCTTGGAGAGTTAATTACTCCCTACTCCAAGATACTAGCCTAAGCTATGTTGGTGATGAGAGCCCTAAAAATAAAAAGATTACTAGATAAATTTTATTTAAGCGTTACTTTTAAGAGTTGTTTCTTAAGTCAAATGGGCGCGGAAATGAAACTTTGTATGATGTGAAGACTCGACCTCCAAAAACACTAAAATGCACCTATGATGATATTCAATTCTTTTTTCTCTCAATGAATTTTCTATCTAAAGAAGAGTTAGAGAATGCAACTTTCAAATTTCTTCTTCAAACATGAAAACTAAGTGAAAGAAACTATTTTGTCTTTTCGTTAAACTATCAAAGCTCACAAGAAAAACTATTTTCTTTTCCAAACAAGAAGCTTACAAAACAATTCTCTTTCGAAAGAAATCTACAAAAATTAAAACTATTCAAAACTATGAAGACTAATCTTAAAAAACTAATCTAAATTGAGTAAAAGCTTTTTAGAGTTTTTTTTATTTTTTATATGAATGTTTCTCTTAGTTATTCAGCAAACTAAGAATCTATCAAACAGATCAAAAACACTCAAAATATGTTTTTCAAAACACTCAAAGAATAAATGAAATTCAAAACTTTTCAAACAAGTTCTTTTCGAAGATTTGCAAAGAAATCAAAAAGGCTTAATTTCTCAAACTAGGATGTTTTCACAATGAGGTCGGATTCAATAGACAAAAAGAGATCTTATGTGATCTGAGATACTACAGATTGTCAAAAATTTGAATCACTACAAAGACCAAACAGGAAAAATAATCCAATCGGCAAAAACTTTTAGAAAATCATTCAAAACACTGACACTGTTGGAGTTCATAAACAATGAATTCTTGATAGACACAATAACCAGTCTGGGCAGAAACCAAAGATCTAAAAATTAACCAGAAAAAGAAACCTAGAGATTTTTCAAAATTTTTACAGGGTCCGCATGTAAGCAGTGTTAACAGGTGCGGTCCCGCACTGTATCCTATAAAGAACGTGCGAAACTGCCCGCACTGTAACAGTTATGCAGAGTGCGGTCCTAGCAAAAATGATAGAAAAATTCAAAATACTTCTAAATTTTCAAAAAACAGAAAAATTTAAAGCACCCAGACAGATGTGAATCAATCAAAAACCAGAAAAAGAAACCTTTTCTCAAGTCAAAAATCAAAGAGAACCAAGAACAAACAAGTTCTTCCCCAGTGGAGTCGCCATTTTGTTGTGTAGATTAATCCGTCTTGCGGACAAGACCGATCTCTCTAGTACAAAAGGTAACTAGCAACAAACGGCCAATTATACTAATCTCTCTCTAAGCATATGCAATTTATAAAAACACTATACGGGTGCAAGGCCTACCTTATATCCAACGCTTTGCTTGCTTACTTGATTTTGTTGAAGTCCTTCCCGTGCACTGAAAGAACGTACTTCATATATCTGCAATCACAAACAAGGAAAAAGATTAAGCAGCACCTGTATAGACATTATCATAAATCATACTTATCATAATGATCAAGGAATTTATGAAATAAACCACAAATTGACAGTTTAATGAGAGAAATGAGTATATTTGTATTAACTTTAAAGATAGAAAACCTTTACAACCTGTGCCTTGATGTTGTGCGGGTCCTCCCGGGGTCCGAAGCAGGAATCTCCTTTACTCTGACAAGCATTGCACTCTTTGAACTAAGACAAATGAGGATAAGTGATTTAACCTCACAGAAAGTCTTAAGTTACTCAAGTCTAAATCTCAACATCATTTAACTTCAAATCTCATAAGCTTGAACTCCTTTTGAGGCTACCCAAGGCCTCTTTTTATAGTGAAAGAGAGGAGGTTTCTAGTTCCAAATATGAAGGGATAGAATCCTCCTTCAAAGGGATAAGCTCCTTACATCAAGGGGTTAGCTCCATTAAGAGAGGGATGCATGAACCAGCTACAAAGCGTATCCATTCCGAAAATTCCCGTCTAGAATCTTCTAGAATTCACCTGGAATTCACTTTTTAATCTTCATTTTCTCGCCTTTTTATGTTTTACAGAGGTCCGCACCCATTACACAAAGAACGTGCGGTATGGTTCCGCATGCAGGCTGAGATTTAGGTGCAGGACCGCAGGGAATGCATGGAGAAAGTGCGATACCAATTCTTTAGGGGATTTTAAGGATTTTCTTCTGATTTTGAAGCTTGATATGAGGAGCTGGTATATTAGACTTGCAAAAGGAGGAAGTATGAGTAATAATGAGCTCATACGGTCAGCAGAATGTCAAGGTGACAGTTTTCAGTGTAACAGTACACACAGATAGTACAATCCCTTGGTGCTTTGTGGCTCGAATTAAGATTCAAGTTCCCTTTGATTTGGCTGCCATTTGATGATTATCATAGTAATTATGAATTGAAAAAGTATGAATCAGAGTCCTAGATATAGTAGTTGATGGCTAATCAGGGGTATAGGTCTGCAGATGAAGATACAGCTGGCGCTTATGATCTCACTGACCTGCATTAGAGATATTCCCATGAGAGATAAGATTTCGCATGAGGACATGCAAGTGCTTCAGTTGGAGGGAGATATTGGGTGCCAGTTTTGCACTTATTTCCTACATTTGATTCCACTATTTTACATCATGACTATAGCCATTGGCAATATCTTTGCCTCTTTTTCCTACCTTTCTATCTTGACTTGTGTTGTTTCACCTTATTTTCATTACTCTGCCATTTCAACAATTATTATGATGTATCGTACTTCTTTTTTATGACTAACTAAGGATGAATGTTTGGAGAAGATCTATGGTCTTTTGTTGGTTTTCCAGATGTCATTTGTAGCACAAAAGATCTCAAGCAAGAGGCGCACATGAGTAGTTAAAGGTATGATTTTACAACGAGCCTTTACACCATGACGCTATTACACCATGTTGTTACAGACCCACTCACAAAATGATGTTACAGTTGTACCATTGACTGAATATTGTCAACTCTTGATGCTGACCTATCCTCTAGCTATTACACTACAGCTGTGATTTATCTTGATGGTTGTAGAAGTTATTAAGTATTTTATTTTTGGATAACAACCTCTAAGCGGTTTTTTATTGTAATATATAATTTTCCAGTCAAGACTTTTATTAAGAAGTGGTTATAACCATATGCATTCTATTTTGATCAACATGAGAATCATAATATTCTCATGACTGATCGACCCCTCATTTCTGAGATGTAACCACTATATAGTTCTTAGCCCTTGAGGTTGAAAGGTTAGTGAAGAACAACATTACTTTGGTTTTGTAATTTTGGTCATATTAATACAAATTATCCTGTTGTTGCTGTTACATGCATTATCAGATTTAGTATTTTTTAAATTTATTCCTCTACCTGTGTCCTGCTAAGGAGGAAGGGCCCTCCTCTTTATCAGGGATTGCAGTTTTTAAGGTAGTTGTGTATACGTGTTTCTATTTTTGTTTATGTATTAGTGGAAGTGTTGTTGTTTTTGTTTTAGCTATGAATATATCTGCTTCAATTCCAATATTTTATATGCTGTTACACATATGAGATCAAAGATACCAGCTAGGAAATTGTTGTGTGGCATGCTAGGATGTATTAATTGAGGTGTGATTACAGTCTTGTAGATAATTTTATTTCTGCATGAGTGATTTATTTCCAGCATTTAATTCAGCAACGATTTCCTTTATTTGGATTTTCTTTTGGTTTGATGTATCAGCACAGAAAGTGTGATCTTCATTGAAATAAAAGAGTCCCTGGATTGATAATTTATGTCTATTGTTTTAGTTATTTAATAGTGATTAATACAGCCCAACAATTATGAGATAATATTATAATTTATTGTGTAATTTATTTAAGGGAAAAATAAATTAGACACACATTTTCTTGTTGATTTTCAACAGTTTCTTGGTACAACAAGAAACAAAGATCATTTCCACTCAGTTAAGCGAAATCAAAGTACATGGTTGCTAGTCATGTAACTTGTGAGGCTATCTAGATGGGGAAGATCATTGTTGGGTTATTTGGTCAACATGTGGATCCTACAATGATTTACTGTGACACATAGAGTTGTATCAAACTATCTATGAATCCATTTTTTCATGTTAGGTATAAGCATATCTACATCTGGTACCACCACCTCAGAGATTGTGTAGAGGCAGATCATGTTGCTATAGTACATTCCTACAGAGGAACATGATGAAGATATCTTGACTAAGGCATTGTTAAGAGGAAAATTTGAGTTCC
Organism: Pinus albicaulis; assembly: GCA_034641835.2. Taxonomy (NCBI): domain Eukaryota; kingdom Viridiplantae; phylum Streptophyta; class Pinopsida; order Pinales; family Pinaceae; genus Pinus; species Pinus albicaulis. The sequence continues at coordinate 1,209,347,642 of CM076572.1, read as the reverse complement.
AACGAGGAAATATTGTGGTATTTGATAATTGCTTTCTTGCTTAGAGGGAGTGTTGAAAATGGCCCTAAGAAAGATGCTAATTTAATTTTCCCTTGAATTGAATTAGAAGAAATTGTAATTCCACGTCAGAAGCAAATTTGAACAAGCTAACTAAGTTAGTTTGACTTAGTTGGTTCAGTTAATTCAAGTTGAGGACCTAACTTGAGTCATGTACAACATCTCCTACTTTATAAGAGCCCTAGTTGAGTTTATATTTAGTTGTAATTAATTAATTTAGTAAATTTGAGTTAGAATCACTTAAAATAGTTCCAAGTATTGGAGGAACTAGTGGGAGTTCAAGTAGTGGGGTGTTGATATTGGAGTTCAAGGGAAGTTTAATATCAATTGTATATCATCCAAATTGTGCAGGTGGTGCATGCAATAAGAGGAAGTCCTATGATCGATTGTGTATTTGTGGATGAGTAATTTCCCTAATTAATAGGGGCTAATTCCAAAGGAAAAAATGCAACAAAATAGATATTTGGGCAAGAAAAAAATTAGTTAAGTATTGGCCCAGGCTTGTCTAGGAAGTAGTGAGATAGATAGAGAGAATTCATAGGTTTCTCGGGCTTGAGAAAATAATTGTAATCTTCTCATATTTTCTGACTAATGAAATATATAGATAACATGGGTTTTTAGTTTTGGATTTCCCAGAAATAATTATGTAATATTTTTATTAAATTAACTCATTTATATGCTTCATGATTTCACGATCATTTAAATTGTTTCCATTGATGAGTAGACTAGATTCAAGTATATTGTTTTAGTAAATTACAATTAGAAGTTTTAATCTACAAGGAAATTCTACAATAAAGTATGTGATAAGAGAAATTATAAGGCATTCGATCAGAGTTAACAACACCCCATAACCCACAATACAATGGGGTTGATAAAAGGAAGAAAAAAAGTATGATGGAAGCTACACAAGTGATGTTACATGATCAACGCCTACCATTACACTTATGGGCTAAAGAATGCAACACAACGATATATGTGCAGAACAGGAGTCCTCATTGAATTCTCGGGATGATTACACTAGAAGAAGCATTTTTAGGTAAGAATCCAGACGTGGCACACTTCAATATCTTAGGTTCATTAATTTTCTATCACGTTTCCAAGGATGTAAGGAAAAATCTAGAACTGACAACGAAGTTGGGCATATTTTTTGGGTACACTGATAAACCTCATAACTATCGAGTGTACCTTCCATCTCACAGGATGAAAAATAATCGTAGAGTTGTGAAGTTCGATGAAGAGAAGTCCATGATATGTTCCCTTGAGAGGGACCTTTAGTTGCATGCAGATAAGGAACTTTTAGCTCCAAAGGAAGAACCTAAGGATGTTGTGGAGCAGCCACAAGTTGAGGAGAAAAGAGTGGAAGCACCCACTCATGTAGAGACATACAAACATGGAAAAATGCACAAAAGAGAGGCTGAAATATTGATGCATGATGTTATAGATAATGTGGGAGCACCTACATCATAGCCCAGGCAGAGGATGCCACCAAATTGGTACATTGGCTACATGGCTCTGATGAGGGAGAGTGTAGATACTGAGCCATCCTCATTGAAGGAAGCAGTTCATCAACCATTATGGGTTGATGCCATGGTAGAGGAATATGATTCCAATATCAGGACCAATTCTTGGGAAGTTGTCCCAAGGCCATAGGACAAGTCAGTTGTAGGTTCCAGGTGGTTCTACAAGGTGAAGCAAGCAGCAGATGAGAGTGTCAAGAAACACAAGGCCAAATTTGTGGCCAATGGGTTCTCTCAAGTGGAGGGAATTGATTACGAGGAGACATGTGCTCCAGTATCAATGTATTCTTCAATAAGATAAATTCTAGCACTTTCAGCGTATATGGGATGAAATATACATCATATGGATGTGAAGACAACGTTCCTCAATAGAGTGACTGAGGAAGAGGTATAAATAGAGCAGTTGGAAGGATTTGATACCTTTGATGGAGAGTCACATGTGTGCAGACTCAACATAGTGTTGTATGGACTAAAACAAGCACCCTGTGCTTGGTACACCAGGATCGAAAGCTATTCCACTGAGTTGGGCTTCACAAAAATTGAAGAAGATGAAAACCTTTACTTTATTGTGTTTGAAGGTAAATTATTGATTATAGTATTATATGTCAATGATTTAATTCTAACAAGTCATGATAAGTTGACAAAATATTGCAAATTTGTGAGAGAATTCGAGATGAAAGACATGGGGCTCATGCATTATTTCCTTGGTTTGGAAATTTGGCAAGGAGATGGGGAACTGTTTGTCTCTCAGGGAAAGTATGCCAACACGATACTGAATAAGTTTCACATGAAGATAAGAAAACACATGGAGACTCCTCTACGAGGGAATTGGAGGAAGGAATATCCTACTTCAGGAAAATTGGTAGAACCTACCATCTACATGCATCTTATGGGTTCACTTATGTACTTGGTGAACACACGATCGGATATGTGTTATGGATTTAACCAGCTTATTAAAGAAATGGTTAAGCCAACCAAACTCTATTGGAAGGCAACTAAACATTTGTTGAGATACATCAAAGGAACTAATCAGTTTGGTCTTTGGTATAGACGGATAGCGGGAGTGAAGCTGGAATGCTTCACAGATGCAGATTGGGAAGGAAGTCCATCAGAAAGGAAGAGCACATCAGAAGGAATGTTCAGTATTGGGTCAAAAAAAATTTCTTTAGAAATTACACCAATGGATTCAATCCGATCATGAAATGTACTAAAACAATATATTGAATCCTTCTACAATATTTGTAGAATATAAATTGCGATCACTCAATCACATGCAAGTAAGAGAAAGAAGTAAATAAATCACACAACACAATATTTTCCTGGTGAAATAAACTGCTAAAAAACCCTCTATCTATATTGTATAATAATCTAAAGAATCATGAAACAATACAATGCATTTGTGCTCACAAGAACCTCATACACTCTACCAATCGTCTCACATTGATCTAGCACAATTGGATTAACACATAGCTAATTATTAGCCCACCTTCATCCTGCCTTGCTCACACAATCCCTAGGAAAAATAAATCCCCATTAAATAGGAATTCCAACCTTCCTTGACTACACAATCCATCATGGGCATCATGTGTCTTTATAACTACACCTGGGCAGCTCGCTAATAATACAACTAATAGTTTACTTCCCTTTAACCTTTTTTTCAACTGGGTCTTCATCATATTTGACATGCATGCAACCAATAATAGAAAATCATCAGTTACTTGATAGATCACTACTTGTGAATTAAATCTAATTTAATTCACTTGAGCTCTCACTAGCTCATCACTCAGTTAGAACTAGTTAAACTAATTTTAACTCAATTATTTTTAGTTAACTGATTAAACTCACATTACACAAGTGCATTAACTGCAAATGGACCCCCAAAATAATAGAATCACTCTACATGATGCACCATTGGCCCTCAACTCGAAATTATTGAGCTAACTATGTCTATCTCACTTAGTTAACTAATACAAGTTGTTATGAGATAAGATTACAATATATTGTATAATTTATTTAAGGGAAAAATAAATTAGACACACATTTTCTTGTTTGTTTTCAACACTCCCTCTCAACAAGAAAGGGATTATCAGCGACCCCGAACCTGCCTCTGTGGTATTCAAATTTTCTCTTTTTAGTCACCTCCATCAATATATCTGCATCTTGATCCTCTGTGGGAATGTACTGCAACAGCATAATGTGCCATTGAACACAATCTCTGAGATGGTGGTACTGGATGTCAATATGCTCTGACCTGTCATGGAATACCAGATTATGCGAGAGTTTTATGAAAATATGGTTATCACAATGTATCACCGTTGGATCCATCAGATTACCAAACAAACCAACAAGTATCTTCCTCATTCAGATGGTCTCGCTTGTAGCTTGATTAGCTACCATGTACTCTACCTCGGATGAACTAAGTGAAACTAATCTATGCTTCCTACTGTACCAAGAAACTGTTTTTGATCCTATGCTGAAGATGCCCCATGATGTGATCTTCATGTCTAATGGAATGCCTTCCCAATCTAAATTGGTGAAGCCTTGAAGCTTAACTCCCTCTTTCCATGTATACCATAATTTATACTCTGTAGTGCCCCTGAGATATCTCAAAACATGCTTCCCCACCTTCCAAAACAACTTGGTAGGCTTAACCATAGCTTGACTAAATTGGTTAACTGCGTAGCATATGTTTGGTCGTGTGTTCACCAAATACATAAGTGAACCCGCAAGCTGCCTATAAATAGTAGCATCCACTACCTCACCTGAAGTAACATCCTCCTTCCTCCAATTTCCTACAAGAGGAGTCCCCATGGGTTTGTGCCCTCCATGTGGAACTTCCTCAGAATCTCCTTGGCATACTTTACCTGAGATATAAATAGCTTTGCATCTCTTTTCCATATTTCCAAGCCAAGGATATAGTGCAAGAGCCCCATGTCCTTCATCTCAAACTCTCTTGCAATATCCTCTTTGCAAGAAGTTATGAATTTCTCATCACCTATTAGTATCAGATCATCATCATAAAGTACAATAATAATATTACAATCAACCACAATATGATATAGGTTTGCATCCGCTTCACTCTTTGTGAAGCCCAACTCGATGAAATAGTTTTCAATCATGGTGTACCAAGAACGAGGTTCTTGCTTCAATCCATACAATGCTCTCTTGAGTATACACACATGCGACTCCCTGTCAGAGGTCTCAAAACCTTCTCACTACTCAATGTATACTTCTTCCTCAATAAATCCATTGATAAAGGCTATCTTTATATCTATCTGATCTATCTTCCACCCCATCTTCTCTGAGAGTGCAAGGATGGATCTAATCGATGAGTACCTTGAAACTGGTGTAAAATTATCCTCGTAGTCAATCCCGTCCACCGGTGATAATCCTCTGGCCACAAATATAGCCTTGTATTTATTCACACTCCCATCTTCTACATGCTTCACCTTGTAGATACACTTGGATCCAACCACTGACTTCCCCACTAGTCTTGGGACCACTTCCCATGCATTATTTTTGATAATGGAGTCATACTCCTCAACCATTGCATCAACCCATGTTGGCCACTGCACTGCTTCCTCAAAAGAGGATGGTTCTGTCACAATACACTCACTCATAAGAGCCATGTATCCAATATACATGTATAGGGACCTTCTCTATTTGTGCTATGATGTAGGTGCACCTACATTCTGTTAGTCATCAATATTTTTCACCTGTTGATGATGACTAGTTTTTAAAGCCAAGTTTTCTAGAAGCTGATCTCCAATTTGTCAAATTTGTTAGCTAGAAAACACCCCTAAAATTTTTTTCCTCCTACCTTTTCATATCAGCCTATGATGAGAAAAATCCTAGTTGTCAAGCCCTATCTAGTCTTAGTCATATAAGCTTGTCCATCAGCTATCAAAAGCTAAAGTCATCTGTTGTCATTCACCCTCATCCCCAGGTCATTCATTAACCAACTGTTGATAAGAATTTCATCCACCCTACTTCTAGTCATATGTCATCTTAAGATCTGGTCATACTAAAGAGAATACTCCAAATCTGTCAAAGATCTCCCTTAAGTTAGGTAGTGGCGCTTTAGGAAATCTTCCCTTGGCAAACTATCCTATGCCAAAAGAACCTCTGTCTAATACCAAACAGTCATAAATGGCCTTCCTATTCTGCAAATAAAGCTTGATACACCCTTAGGTCGTGCCACTAACAAGTCTTGGTGTCTCATCAGTTTTCATGTTTCAAAAGCCAAACTGATATTATGTTGATCTATAGTGTTTTAGTGTCTTTTTCAAAAGCAGAAGTGTACCAGTGTTCCAGAAGACATTATTAAACTAAACATAAGAATACAACTGCTTCTCATATTTTTTTGAGCCTGGGATAAGAGTACTGGACAAAGAGAAAATTCAATGAACTTCTGCAAACATAATAAAAAAGGTTAGTGACTAATGACTAGCAAGTAATACTCTACAAATAAAATTCATGTTGCTCCTGGGGTCAGAAGATTCACAAGAGTATTCTGTCAACAGGATACACATCGCAGAGCATGCCCCTCATGGCATATTGTCATTTTTTCACTTTTATTACTTACTGTGATATACCAAGCAGAGATAGGCATTACAAGAAAAGATGACACGGTTTGAAAAAGGGATGAAATGTCACTTGTTTTTAACCTCCTCCAAGCATGAGCAGAGGGTAGGGTGACTGTGTAAAACCTCCTCCAAGCATGAGAAAATGGTTAGGTGACTGTGTAAAACCTCCTCCAAGCATGAGCAGATGGTTAGGTCATTGGTTGTAAACCTCCTTCGTTTAAAAGTAGATGGTCTGGAAATGTGATAAGGGCCTCCTTCATTTAACAAGCAGAGGGTCAGGAACAGGGGTGTAGCCTCATTCAAAAATCACAAGGCTAACATTGCTGCAAATGGCCTAAAAAATTTGTTTACACCTTTTCTCCAATGGAGGAAACCACTGATACAACAGTGGTGTTTCAAGGGATGTTTACATAGTTTCACTATTGAAAGACAGCATTGAAGTTCAGTGGGAAACATTTCAAGGTTTATGAGTTGAGGGCTGGTGTTAAACATAGGACAAGCAGTGGTACAATGATGAGTAAGAAGCTTTGTTTGTCATGTCTACAAAAGCCTCCTTCGAAGAGTAAACAAAGGCTAGAATGCCCAAGCTTAGAACAACCTCATCAAAATGACAAAGAAGATAGTCTAAGCCTTGCTTCTGTAAGAGACTTTTGCAAATGAACACACAGAGATAGTATGTGTGAGGAAAGGGTATGACAAATTTTTTAATTTCAGAGACAACACTCGAAGAAACAAAGGAATATCACTGTTACAGACAAACACCTCTTTATGTACATATGAACAAACCCTGTTGTTGTATGTAATTTCATTAAGGGTCTCTAAATTCCTCTTTCCTTGATCAACATATATAAGTCCTCGGTGAATGAAAATAAGGTTTTACCCACAGTCAAAGAGAAATATCATTGTAAGGATGCATCTGCAATCCCTGATATGGCTTTGAGCAGTTTTTCCTTTAAAAGACAGAGATGGAGAAACAGTGAAAGAGATTTTAGCTTTTGAGATGGCTTCTTTACTTTGGGAAAGGTCATATCTATGAAGACCTTCAAAAGTGGCATCCACAGCATTTTTTAGGAGTCCTGATCAAATGTGAATATTTATGATGTTTTAAAGATAAAAAAAATGACAAAGACAGTGATTTGTGTTTTTATATAACAAAAACCTTTTTCAAAGGGCATTCAAACCCTCACAAAGTAATTTCAAAGGTTTTTGGCTTGTTCGACTCTAAAAGGCGGAGGAGACCGTTGCAAAGTCTCATTTGCAAATTTCAAGACACAAACAAATGCTCCCTCATCTTTTTCACTGGAGAAGCAGGATACTTTGAGCTTTTTCATATTTTTCAGCGCTTAAGGCCTGCGCGATGCGCCTGTAGTTTTGCGCGGCATGCCTGTGAGTGCAAATACAAAGGAGTTCAACGGTTGCGCAGCGGGCCTGTGCGCGCGTTCACCAACTGCCCGAGGCCAACCCGACTGTCATACATTGCGCGACGCCCCCCCATTTAAACATGTCGCTCCTCCATTTGTCTTCCAAAAAGCTCCAAAAGCTCTTCCAACGATCAACCATGACCCTTAAAGCATTCTTCAAGGTATTCTCCACTTCCTCATGGTAAAATTCGAAGTTTGAAGGGGGTGTTTTGCGATGTTTTTCCCTAAGAAGAAATAATGGTTTTGAGAGCACTTCACCATTTTAAAAACACAAAGATGAAATGTGGTAAAATGATAGAGTTTTTGTCAAAACCAAAGAAGGCCTTCTTGTGTTTAAAGGTCCCAAAATGAGTCTAGAAGGTGTTTTTATTCATGTGTCCTAAAGAAAGAAAAGACAAGAGTAAAGAGGGCAGCGCTCAAAAATACATGCAAGATGACAATCAAAGCATTCATGAAGAAACTCAAAACAGTGGCAAGGATAGTGAGGGAAGTATCAAGGGCAAAGAGAAAATAGAGCATGTGCTAGCTGCCTCTCCTAGGAAAAGGGCCATGCTTTCTTCTCCAAAAGTGGCAAAGCCCCGAACATCAAGGAAAAGAGTCCCTCAAAATATAACTCCAAATGTTACTAGGGCACTCCGAGGCAAGGGGAAGTTTCCCAAGCAACCCATTGTCGAATTACCCAAGAGGAGGAAGACCAAGAAGGCCACCCAAAGCAAGGGAAAGGAGAAAGAAGAAAGCAGCCATGAGAAGGAGAGAGACTTTGACATAATTCAAATCCAAAGTGATGATAGCGACAATGAGGCCTGAATCCTAGAGTCTCTCTTAATCAATAGAGAAGAAAAAATTGATGCTTTGAGGGCAAATCTAGAGAGGTCTAGAAACTTCATTCACTTTTTGAAAACACAAAACAAACAGATGAGTGTCCACATGGCGGTATATGGGAGACGGTCCATCAAATATCAAAAAGAGGCCTCCAAGGCACAAATTAAGTTGGAAGAACTCATGGGAGAGTTCAATGATAGCGGAGATGAAGATCAGCCAAGAAGAAAGAGGCCAAGGACCATGGGACTAAGAAGAGCCTTGGAGAAACAAAAGGAGAAAGAAGCTGCCCTTTTCCAATCTCTTCCTCTCACTACTTTGTTCACACAAGAGATAGAAAACAATTGAGAAGCATGGCTTGAGAGGGTGAATGATCACTTGGAGAAGAAGTTGGAAAAGGCCAATAGAGATTTGGACCTTCAAAGGAGGATGACCGAGCACTATAAGAATCTTAATTAGTTCACCCGACGGAAATTGAAGGCCACACACGACAAACTCAAGGAAGCTCAAAACAGGTGCCCGACACCAAAGATGAAGAAATACCCCTCAAAGCTCCAAATTTTGGCTTCAGCTTCTCAGCATGTTTCTGAAAACCCTTGAGAGTCATGCTCACCAAAATTGGGCGAAATTCAACAAATTTTGATTTTTTTTCTTTTTTGGGCTTTTGACTAAAAATCATGGGCATCGCCATTTCTGTTTGGGACATCCTCAAAGGATTAAAATGGTATCATTGGATGCCATAATTTCAGGGGCATCTACTCAGTTATTTTTAGATCAATTCAAGATGATTTGGTCCCCCAAAATGGTGAAAAACACTCACTTTTTCCACACTTTGCCCCATTTATCAACAAAGTCTATTTCTTGGGTTTTTACACACAGGTCAGTTTTTGACAGACTTATAGTGATCAGTTTGGATAGAACTAAGAATTTTTAGAAAATATACATTAAGAGCTTTCCAACGAGCTGTCACGAGCCTTGTTTCGACATTGGGAAGGCTTCCAAAAGTTGCCCACAAGACAAAAGACTTTCTCCTGATATTTTTCTTAAGTATTTTTATGAAAAATGTACTTTTCTAAAGTGACTTTTCCTCATGTGCGTTTAGATATTTTTGGGCATGGTTAGTTATGAAAAGTCAATATATTTTCCTTTTTTAGCATTTTTGAGATATTTTATTAGATATTTTGTGCCTTGGGCTTTACAAAGCCTCAAGGACAAAATCAGATATTTTTTATGGGCCAATGAGATTGCAAGTTGCACTAGGAGGTTTTCCCTCATCCTGGCCTATATATTCCAAGAGAATTAATTGTAAATGAGGCTGAACTTGATGAATAGAGAAATATATGGTTATAAAAGCTTGGAATAAACACTTGTCTCATGCATTGGATAGTTTCTTGAATGTTTTTGGATGATGAAAGAGGACTGTTGTTGGATTCTTTGACTTGGTAAAATGGTACAGTGTCCCTCTGTATTATGTTTTCTTAGTTTTCATTCATATTTCATGCTCTTTCTTGCTATAAGAAAATAGAGAATAGATCTGAGACATGCCCTTGGAGGCACCTCAGATTTCTTGTTTCTTTATATCTTCTATGTTTTCTTCCTTCTTCGTCACATCAAAGAATCCTTGATTTCTCTTTGATAACTGAAGAAATTGTTTGCTTGTTTCATTTATGGTTTTATGTGAGCTAAGTATGATTCATGGTATGCCCTGCTTACTCATGGCTAGTCATAGCTTCACCTTTGAAACCTTTCTTTGATTGTTTGATTGTCATTAGTTGAACCAAGGAGGTCTTGTACTGATCTTGCCCTTTGCCTAAAACTATGCAATATTGCTTCAAAGTGTCTGATAACTTGAAAATACTATGCTTAGGCATTTCCTCATAGTGATTTAAGTTATTTGTTTGTCTTAAGTGTCTTTCCCCAAAATCTGATAGCAATTTCCTAAAGTTAGAGAGTCATATATCTCTATGTATTGCTTGAATGTTTATTTCTATGCATTTATCAGTTTTTAGTTACATTACTCATGATTAATGGTTAGCCCTACCATGTTTATGTCAGCTATTGAACTATTTATGTTTGAAATCCTTTGTTCTTCACAAATTTAGTGTCCATCCCACTCCATTTTACCCAAAGATCCATTTTACCTCGATCAAATCGACCCTTCAACATACCTTGTATCACCATCTGAATCTTTCTTGACCTTGTCGACCCCATAGCCCAGTTTATCTAACATCTTTTTACCTATCTTAGTCTTTAATCAGTTCTTCCCTCAAAAACCTAAAAGCAAAACCAAAAAACCTACTTCATAACTAGCCTAACATCAAAAACAAAAGAAGCAAAACACATAGACATCCCTTACACAAATAGAGAGAGCCCTCTCTGAGTCTAGGAAGACTAGGTCCTTGGGCTCCAAATATTGGTTTGATGTTATCCTGTCACTTGGCTTGCCAATCAACCAAATCACAGGACCCTAACATAATGGAGATCACGGTGGGACTCTGAGTGATAAACAAACTTAGATTCCTTAAACATTTTAGCAGCCTTAGAAATACTATCTGATTGACTTATCCCACTACTCCCTAACATAATGGTGATCACGGTGGGACTAAATGAGTACATAACAGTCTAGAAAACTCTTGTAGATTCATTAGTCTTTCAAAATTTAAATAGGAAAGCAGTCCATAGAATCATTTAGAGTAAACTCTTTTTGTTTTCACCACCCTAGCAAAGTGATGAATCAGGTTTAGAACACTCTAATAAACCATAGGCTGCACATAAAAACTCATAAAACCCCCAAAACATCCCCAGATTAGCTTTTCCCAGCTATTGGTGGTGGACCATAGCTACATCTCTATAAAAACAACCAAGTTCCACCTGGCAACTCCACTAGCCTCTAGTAGGCCTAAAAACTCCATAAAAAACCAAAAATTCATAAACCATACCTTTCTGCTGACTCATCCTTTCCAAAGATTAAAACTCATGGTGCAAACTCTATGATTAGTGACAAACTAAGTATAACTTAGCGATTCAGAAAACTTCACCTAAACATAGGAGATAAATAGAAATAAACTTGCAAATAGAACCATTAGCTTGTCCAAACAGCCTAGAAAACTATTGAAACCAAGTGATCACTCTTCCTTGCAGGTCTTCACCTCAAATTTTGCTAGAAGACTTCTTTCCCAAAAGCATCTTTGATAGTATTGGTGGTGGACCACAGATCTCAAAGAAATCCACCTGGCGACTCCACTAGCCTAATTTTTGTTTGACCATCCTTCACATTAGAAAAACCCTTAGAGAGGCCATCCATCCAAAACAATCACAAATACCATCCTCTCTAAACTATGAATTCGAAATCTGGCTTCACAAAGAATCTATACCAGATCTCATCCAGACCCAAATCCCCCTATCATAGTAGATGACCCAGAGAAGATTCTATGGCAAGCTTCTGAAACTGGCAACTTAGCTACTGGTAGGTCCATCCATAAAGGAAGATCAGTACCTGAACATCTCACATCCATGCAATATTCCCCTTTTGACTTAAAATCAACAAAAACCCTTTTTAGAAGCAAGTCACAAAGTAAAGTAAACTTTGACGATCTTGAGCCCCTAGATTTACCACAAAGTCCTAGTAGAGAAGCCTCACCTGCTACACCTGCCGAATTCCAGCTTCTCCATCACTTTGGCTCCTACCACCCTAGATATGCTCAAAATTAGGTCACTAGCCCAAGTACTTCTACCATACCCATCCAAACCCCCACTGTTCAAATCACCTCAACTCATCCTACAAGCCCTCATATTGTAAATCATCCACTAGCTCCCGCCATGGCAGCTTGATATGCACCCTTGGTGTTGCCACACCCTTTGGCTCCTTTAAAAAATGACTATCAATCCAAAATACTGCACTTTATTGGAGTTGAGGCTACTACTGCTCAACAACATGTAGATAGAATTAGCAACACCTTTGAATCCTATCATAGTATAACAATCTAAAAAGGGAAAAAGGGGAAGGTGTCCAGGAATACTGCACTAGGTTCAATAGTGTTTATAATGGCCTCCCACCTCACTTCAAACCTCCACTTGGCTCAGCCTTAGCAAAATTCCCCGAAGGCTTCGACCCAGACATGACTTATCATCTAAGAGACAAGGATCCCCCAACCTTAGAGGAAATGCAAAAAGTGGCCATAAGTGCAAAAGCCAACTTAGCAGAAAAGAGAGCTAGGACCATATCAGAAAGGAAAGTCACATACCGGGATGAGGTCTCCCCTTCAACTCCTTCCTTAGATCCTAGAATAGATGACTTGGTTAGATCCATGGCGAAGATGTGGGAAAAAATGAGTGAAAAAGCACCTCTTAGGGACAACCAGCCAAACCCTCCAAACAGAAACCGGAACCAAAACTTTAGGAGAGAAGAGCCTCAAAACAAACCAAGGGAAATTTACCAACAAATTAGGCCACCCTTTAATGAAAATTATGTTGATGAGGATGAGAGGGATACAGAACCCATTGATGAAAGTCATTTGAACCTGATAGGTTCTGATAATGAGAGTGAGGTTTACCTCACAGAAGAAGAACAAGCTTTCTTCTCTCTGAATCAAAATGAAACCAACTATGAAGATCCCAAAGATCCTGCTATAGATTTTCAGAATGCCATAATAGAAGCTCACAGGCAGTATGATCTTAGAAGTAGAAAAAAACAAGACAACTCCAAGAAAGGTAGCTCGGACTTTTGCTAAAACCCCTGATACCATCCTTAAAAGAGCAGTGGATAGCAACAAAATCGTGGTCAAGAAAACTGACCAAAACAAAGATAAAGCTATTCAGACAAACCTTGGCTTGGATTTTCCTAGTACCTCTACCAAGATTCCCGAGATGGATGTGTTGAACAAAATCCCCAACCAGAGTCAGCAAATTAAGAACATAGAGAAAGTCATGGCTGAAAAAACTGAAGCAAACCTATCTAAACTACAAGCACCCTTCAGTTTTGAAGGGGAAATCGCCAAAATAAATATCACCATGCCTCTCATCGAGCTTATCGCCCAAAACTATTACAAATCCCAAGTGCTAAAGGTTCTGAATATAGGAAATGATGCAAACACCTTAAATCTAGCTGATGACACCCTTGAAGTGTTGTTTGGTCCAAAAATAGAAGGGAAATTCCAAGAAGGAACCACTCTTCCCTTTTACATTAGTCTCAATATACATGACCAAATCCTACACAATGCCATGCTAGACTTTGGAGCCTCGCATAATCTCATGCCAAAGGTGGTAATGGAAAGACTAGGCCTAGAAATAACAAGACCCTATAACGACTTATATTCCTTTGATTCAAGTAGAGTCAAGTGTCTAGGCTTAATCAAAGATCTTTGTTTCAGTTTGGCCCAAGTACCTGCAAAACACCTGATCATGGACATAGTGGTAGCAGACATCCCTCCCAAGTATGGAATTCTTTTATCCAGATCTTGGGGAGCTAAGCTTCAGGGAAATATTCAACTTGATATTTCCTATGCCACTATTCCTGTATTTAACCAAACTAGAATACTCTATCAGGAATCACACATGAAATATATGATCAACAGCCAAGAAAGGCCAGATAACATCCCAATTTACTCCTTGCATTCAGATCTGAATTCCTTCATTTTTCACACTGATGAAAACATTGAGGAACAGTTGGGAGAAATTGAAACAAACTTAGACCCACCACATCAGCTACCCCAAGTTCTCTATGATGAAATGGACACTCAAAATTATCATGATCATGAGAAGTTATGTCTTGAGGAAAGAGAGTTCATTCCTCTTGAAACAGAAATAAAGCAAGAAGCACAAAACAATGTATACCATCAAGCAAATTTCTCAAACCATAGGAAAACATCAGAAATAACATCAGGAGACTTTTTCAGAATAGAGGCATTAGAAGACTTGCATATCACAAACTTCTTTGGAAATTAGGGGAAGGGGAGCTTAATGTTCTTACCATACCTTAAAGATTTACCATCTCATAACTCTACCCCTTCGAATGAAACTTTGACTGTAGCCATAATAATTAAAGATCCAGAAAAAATGTCTGATAAACTTCTTATGAAAGGATATGATGACTGTAGCCCAAATATACCTAATTTTCTTGAACTAGCTAACATTTTGTCACTCCACCAAAGACTTAGAACTGCTAGAATTTGCAAGATTGTTAAAGATATTACTACATGTAGAGAAGACAGGGAGAAGCACTATGACACTGCCATTACTCCAAGAAACAGCTTCGACAAAAGAAAATACAAAAATCTTGACCAAACAATAGTGATCAAAGATAAAACAGCTGGACATAGGATTTGTTTAGATATTAGAAATACGAATACACACCCTTGGGACAGAAATTATATCCTTTCTGCTCAAGACCATGCTATACAATTGATGGGCACTGCTAATCATATCTCTTTACAAAGTAATGTTTCAGGGTACCGCCAAATAATTCCTTTGCAAAGCGAACAGCTCAAAGAATTCTTCAAGTATGCTGGAAGTAGTTCCATCTTCAAGACCAGAATTTCAAAACCACCAGACACCAAAAACATGCTCCTAAAAGCCATGTTTCTAGTTCTAAATTTCTGCATTCTGATATACCTTGATGATGTCATCATATACTTCAAAAATGAAAAAGAATATCTGTATTGTTTGAAAAAGATGTACATCAAACGGAGAAGTGGAGATCAAAGGTATAAAGAAGTATAGCGGGAAGATACAGGGTGGTTTAAAGATTCATGCATGAATCCTTATGTTATTCTTGAAAGAGAAAATTTTCCAAACTTTACTTTTCAAGAGCTGAATGGTCCAAGAGTGGTAGGCGATCCTTATGAAGATAGGATGCTTAAATTTCACCATTTCCAGGATTTCTGAGTTCAAACATTTTCAATCATTGTATATACCATTGTTTGAAAAAAAGAAAAAAAAAGAAGAAGAAGAAAAAACAATAGAAAAATAGAAAAAGAGGGCAGTTTGAAAAATAGAAAGAAAGCCCCATGTTCAAAAAATAGTTATTCTGAAAGCACGCAAGTCTAAATGCCGCTACTAGTGCTCAAAATGTCTTGTTCAGTTATCTAGCCTAATCATCACTGAACATGTTTTAAATTTATTTGTTGATAAGTTAGTGAGAGGAAATATAGTCAATATTGTGTAAGCTTGACTTGTCAAAGAAAATAGATTAGGAAAAGATACTGGTTCCGCATGCTCAAAACAGAACCAAAGAGGAAAGCAGGGATGAAAAACAAACTGTGTATCCTAGCCCTGATTTTCTAGATTTCATTTTATGTAAAATAATATTTGTGTGCAGCTTGTCTTTCATGCCACAGGTACATGACCAATCAGACTGTCTAATCCTGATTTAAGTCATTTTTCAATTTCATGTTTTAGAATAGAGAATAAAATCCTGTCAAACAACTTAACCTTGACAGTCGATCAAGCATAGGTAGAGAAACAAAGGAGTTCATCGGCTTAATCTGAACTCCCGACAGATATAAGTATAGAATTATATGGTGTCATTTTTCAAAAATATTATGTCAAAGGGTTGCTAATCCAAATGCACCTGAAAGCAGAAAAAATGTTAGGAATTGTAGCAGGGTAGGTAGAAATAATTTTGATGCTAATCATTCTCTCAATTTTAAGAAATAAAATCAAGGAGGAAAGAAATTTGCGCCAATGGATAAAGGCACTGGTCTTCAAATGACCAAGATCTGAAATTCTAGACACCTCCTGAAAAGGAGCTGCCCTCCCCAAATGGAGCCACTGTTAGTCATCATTATTTTTCACCTGTTGATGATTAGTTTTTAAAGCCAAGTTTTCTAGAAGCTGATCTCCAATTTGTCAAATTTGTTAGCTAGAAAACACCCCTAAACATTTTGTCCCCCTACCTTTTCAAATCAGCCTATGATGAGAAAAAATCCTAGTTGTCAAGCCCTATCTAGTCTTAGTCATATAAGATTGTCCATCAGCTGTCAAAAGCTAAAGTCATCTGCTGTCATTCACCCTCATCCCTAGGTCATTCATTAACCAACTGTTGATAAGAATGTCAGCCACCCTACTTCTGGTCATATGTCATCTTAAGATCTGGTCATACCAAAGAGAATACTCCAAATTTGTCAAAGATCTCCCCTAAGTTAGGTAGTGGCGCTTTAGGAAATCTTCCCTTGGAAAACTATCTTATGCCAAAAGAACCTATGTCTAATACCAACCAGTCATAAATGGCCTTCCTATTCTGCAAATAAAGCTTGATACACCCTTAGGTTGCGCCAAAAACAAGTCTTGGTGTCTCAACAGTGCATGTTTCAAAAGCCAAACTGATATTGTGTTGATCTATAGTGTTTTAGTGTCTTTTTCAAAAGCAGAAGTGTACTAGTGTTCCAGAAGACATTATTAAACTAAACATAAGAAGACAGCTGCTTCTCATATTCTTTTGAGCCTGGGATAAGAGTACTGGACAGAGAGGAAATTCAATGAACTTCTACAAACACAGTAGAAAAGTTTAGTGACTAATTACTAGCAAGTAATACTCTACAGATACAAGTCATGTTTCTCCTGGGGTCAAAAGATTCACAAGATTATTCTGTCAATAGGATACACATCTCAGAGCATGCCCCTCATGGCATATTGTCATCTTTTCACTTTTATTACTTACTGTGATATACCAGGAAGAGATAGGCATTATAAGGAAAGATGACACAGTTTGAAGAAGGGATGAAATGTCACTTGTTGCTAACCTCCTCCAAGAATGAGTAGATGGTTGGGTGATTGTGTAAAACCTCCTCCAAGCATGAGCATATGGTTAGGTGACTGTGTAAAACCTCCTCCAAGCATGAGTAGATGGTTAGGCCATTGGTTGTAAACCTCCTTCATTTAAAATCAGATGGTCTGGAAATGTGATAAGGGCCTCTTTCATTTAACAAGTAGAGGGTCAGGAACAGGAGTGTAGCCTCATTCAAAAAGCACAAGGCTAACAATGCTGCAAATGGCCTAAAAAATTTGTTTACACCTTTTCTCCAATGGAGGAAACCACTGATACAATAGTGGTGCTTCAAGGGCTGCTTACATAGTTTCACTGTTGAAAGACAACATTGAAGTTCAGTGGGAAACATTTCAAGGTTTATGAGTTGAGGGATGGTGTTAAACATAGGACAAGCAGTGGTACTATGATGAGTAAGAAGCTTTGTTTGTCATGTCTACAAAAGCCTCCTTCGAAGAGTAAACAAAGGCTAGAATGCCCAAGCTTAGAACAACCTCATCAAAATGACAAAGAAGATAGTCTAAGCCTTGCTTCTGTAAGAGACTTTTGAAAATGAACACACAGAGACAGTATGTGTGAGGAAAGGGTATGAAAAATGTTTTAATTTCAGAGAAAACACTCGAAGAAACAAAGGCATATCACTATTACAGACAAACACCTCTTTATGTACATATGAACAAACCTTGTTGTTGTATGTAATTGCATTAAGGGTCTCTAAACGCCTCTTTCCTTAATCAACATATATAAGTCAAGCCTCGGTGAATGCAACTAAGGTTTTACCCACAGTCAAAGAGAAATATCATTGTAAGGATGCCTCTACAATCCCTGATATGGCTTTGAGCAGTTTTTCCTTTAAAAGACAAAGATGGAGAAACAGTGAAAGATATTTTAGCTTTTGAGATGGCTTCTTTACTTTGGGAAAGGTCATATCTATTAAGACCTTCAAAAGTAGAATCCAGAACATTTTTTAGGAGTCCTGATCAAATGTGAATCTTTATGATGTTTTAAAGATAAAAAAAATGACAAAGACAATGATTTATGTTTTTATATGACAAAAACCTTTTTCAAAGGGCATTCAAACCCTCACAAAGTAATTTAAAAGGTTCTTGGCTTGTTCGACTCTAAAAGGCGGAGGAGACCATTGCAAATTCTCATTTGCAAATTTCAAAACACAAACAAACACTCCCGTAGCTTTTGCACTGGAGAAGCAAGAGACTTCGAGCTTTTTCATATTTTTCATCACTTAAGGCCTGTGCAACACGCCTATAGTTTTGCGCGGTGCGCCTGTGAGTGCAAATACAAAGGAGTTCAAAGGTTGTGCGACGCACCTATGTGCGCATTCACCAATTGCCCGAGGCCAACCCGATTGTCATACATTGCACGGCGCCCTCCGATTTAAACGCGTCGCTCCTCCATTTGTCTTCCAAAAAGCTCCAAAATCTCCTCCAACGATCAACCACGGCCCTTGAAGAATTCTTTGAGGTATTCTCCACTTCCTCATGGTAAAATTCGAAGTTTGAAGGGGGTGTTTTGCAATGTTTTTCCCTAAGAAGAAATAATGGTTTTGAGAGCATTTCACCATTTTAAAAACACAGAGATAAAAAGAGGTTAAAGGATATATTTTTTGTCAAAACCAAAGAAGGCCTTCTTATGTTTAAAGTCCCAAAATCAGTCTAGAAGGTGTTTTTATTCCTGTGTTGAGCAAAGATCTCAAAATTGTGTGAAAGGGTGTCAAAAATTCACACAGTGATAGGAAAGGGTGTTTTTATCAGTCTTAAAGAGCCTAGCTGCCTTTAGAAATAGTGATAGCCCACAGTTTCTATAAGGAGAAGAATTTGTTAAAAAGCAAAGGATAAAAGAATGAATAAATAAGAGGTTTTTCAGACCAAATTTGAAAGATTTTCTAGGGTTATTAAGAAGCTAAAACTAGCCCACAGCTGCTAGACAGAAAAACAAAGGTGTAGAGATCACAAAACATTTTTAAGTGATCACCTAGACAGTGATTACAAGATGTAGGCTTGGTCATTTTAAAGGTCCTCTCTGTGGTGAGATAGCAAACTCTGTGCAGCGTCCATAGTTCAAAAAAAAGAAGAGTCTGATTGAAAGGTTTTTTTCAGTCAGTTGAAGGTGTCTTGTTTTACTTTGAAAAAGGCAGTAAAACACCAAAAGGGTAGTGCTTGAGGGTAGGATATTTTGTGCCAAACAAAAGAGTTCTTTCTTCAACAAGGAAACACAAACACATCTTCTTCAAAATCCTTGCTCAAGCACAGTGATGAATTGATTTTGTTTTTCATTTGACAAGTACTTGTTTGATTGACATCAAAGAGGCATAGTGATTCATAAAGAGGGAAAAGTGTGGTGTTAGGAAACCATTTCAAAAACCATTTGAGATAGTTTGTCATTAGTAAACTAGAAAAGAGTATCCAAAACAAAAATACCTCCCAGGCAAGACAGCAGAAGTGGCCCTCACAGGAGGTTTGAACCTGTTTCAACTGAAGAGGTAAATGCTCATCCATCAGTCCTGTTTAACTTTCATGAAGTTGGATGTCTAGAGTTTTGTCAAAGGGTTCAGGAGGTGAAAATTTGTCTCCCCTTGACACATATTTGTGCTTTGGGATTGCAAGGGAAACACTTTCAGCTGGCAAGCTTGGATTTCAAGTTTTCTCCTAGATCCATTTCCAACGCTACCAAAATCCCTTATGTCGGGGAAAAGTGGTTTAAACAGAGCTACCTAAACTTAGAACAGTACAAATCCTTTTTGAAGCCAGAGCATCAGGATACATGTCCATCCATCTTTCCTTTCTCATATCTGTTGACTAGTTATGCTCCCCTCATGAAGATAATCATGAAATATTTCACATGCGAGGGAAAATTTTCCTGGGTCTATGCTTACCATCTCCGGTTGCTCATGCATTTCACAAGAGCCCAATTTCTAAATCTCCCCTTCTTCCTCCATAGAAGTATTGAAAATATGGTCTCCACTGTTCAGAAAAGACCTCATTCTCAGCAGTTAGCTTTCCTTTTCCATCATTCCCTCATTAAGATTGTCACTCTTCATCAACTTGAGAAGAAGGGAATCTCTTGGGAAACTTTCATTGCACATCCAGATTTCTGTTTGGGACATCCTCAAAGGATGAAAATGGTATCATTGGATGCCATAATTTTAGGGGCATCTACTCAGCAATTTTCAGATCAATTCAACATGATTTGGTCCCCCAAAATGGCGAAAAACACTCACTTTTTCCACACTCTGCCCCATTTATCAGCAAAGTCTATTTGTTGGGTTTTTACACACAGGTCAGTTTTTGACAGAATTATATTGATCAGTTTGGATAGAACTAAGAATTTTCAGAAAATAGACATTAAGAGCTTTCCAACGAGCCATCACGAGCCTCGTTTCGACATCGGGAAGGCTTCCAAAAGTTTCCCACAAGACAGAAGACTTTCTCCTGATATTTTTCTTAAGTATTTTTGTGAAAAATGTACTTTTCTAAAGTGACTTTTCCTCATGTGCGTTTAGCTATTTTTGGGCATGGTTAGTTATGAAAAGTCAATATATTTTCCTTTTTTAGCATTTTTAAGATATTTTATTAGATATTTTGTGCCTTGGGCTTTGCAAAGCCTCAATGACAAAATCATATATTTTTGATGAGCCAATGAGATTGCAAGTTGCACTAGGAGGTTTTCCCTCATCCTGGCCTATATATTCCAAGAGACTTCATTGTAAATGAGGCTGAACTTGATGAATAGAGAAATATATGGTTATACAAGCTTGGAATAAACACTTGTCTCATGCATTTGATAGTTTATTGAATGTTTTTGGATGATGAAAGAGGATTGTTGTTGGATTCCTTGACTTGGTAAAATGGTATAGTGTCCCTCTCTATTATGTTTTCTTAGTTTTCATTCATATTTCATGCTCTTTCTTGCTATAAGATAGTATAGAATAGATCTGAGACATGCCCTTGGAGGCACCTCAGATTTCCTGTTTCTTTATAGCTTCTATGTTTTCTTCCTTCTTAGCCACATCAAAGAATCCTTGATTGCTCTTTGATAACTAAAGAAATTGTTTGTTTCATTTATGGTTTTATGCATGCTAAGTATGATTCACGGTATGCCCTGCTTACTCATGGCTATTCATAGCTCCACCTCTGAAACCTTTCTTTGATTGTTTGATTGTCATTAGTTGAACCAATGAGGTCTTGTACTGATCTTGCCCTTTGCCTAAAACTATGAAATCTTGCTTCAAAGTGCCCGATAGCTTGAAAATACTATGCTTAGGCGTTTCCTCATAGTGATTTAAGTTAGTTGTTTGTCTTAAGTGTCTTTCCCCAAAGTCTAATAGAAATTTCCTAAAGTTAGAGAGTCATATATCTCTATGTATTGCTTGAATGTTTATTTCTATGCATTTATCAATTTTTAGTTACATTACTCATAATTAATGGTTAGCCCTACCATGTTTATGTCAGCTATTGAACTATTTATGTTTGAAATCCTTTGTTCTTCACAAATTTAGTGTCCATCCCACTCCATTTTACCCAAAGATCCATTTTACCTTGATCAAATTCGCCCTTCAACATACCTTGTATCACCATATGAAGCTTTCTTGACCTTTTCGACCCCATAGCCCAATTGATCTAACAAATTTTTACCTATCTTAGTCTTTAATCAGATCTTCCCTCACAAACCTAAAAGCAAAACCAAAAAACCTACTTCATAACTAGCCTAAAATCAGAAACACAAGAAGCAAAACACATAGACATCCCTTACACAAATAGAGAGAGCCCTCTCTGAGTCCAGGAAAACTAGGTCCTTGCGCTCCAAATATTGGTTTGATGTTACCCTATCACTTGGCTTGCCAATCAGCCAAATCACGAGACCCTAACATAATGGCGATCATGGTGGGACTCTGAGTGATAAAAAAACTTAGATTCCCTAAACATTTCAGTAGCCTTAGAAATACTATCTGATTGACTTATCCCACTACTCCCTAACATAATGGCGATCATGGTGGGACTAACTGAGTACATAACAGTCTAGCAAAATCTTGTAGATTCATTAGTCTTTCAAAATTTAAATAGGCAAGCAGTCCATAGAATCATTTAGAGTAAACTCTTTTTGTTTTCACCACCCTATCAATGTGATGAATCAAGTTTAGAACACTCTAATAAACCATAGGCTGCACATAAAAACTCATAAAACCCCAAAAAAATCCCCAGATTGGCTTTTCCCAATTATTGGTGGTGGACCATGGCTACATCTCTATAAAAACAACCAAGTTCCACCCGACGACTCCACTAGCCTCCAATAGGCCTAAAAGCTCCATAAAAAACCAAAAATTCATAAACCATACCTTTTTGATGACTCATCCTTTCCAAAACTTAAAACTCATGGTGAAAACTCTGTGATTAGTGACAAACTAAGTATAAATTAGCGATTCAGAAAACTTCACCTAAACACAGGAGATAAATAGAAATAAACTTGCAAATAGAACCATTAGCTTTTCCAAACAGCCTAGCAAACTGTTGAAACAAAGTGATCACTCTTCCTTGCAAGTCTTCACCTCAAAGTTTTCTAGAAGACTTCTTTCCCGAAAGCATCTTTGATAGTATTGGTGGTGGACCATAGATCTCAAAGAAATCCACCTGGTGACTCCACTAGCCTAATTTTTTTTTGAGCATCCTTCACATTAGCAAAATGCTTAGAGAGGCCATCCATCCAAAACAATCACAAATACCATCCTCTCTAAACTCTGAATTCGAAATTTGGCTTCACAAAGAATCTATTTCAGATCTCATCCGGACCCAAATCCCCCTATCATAGTACATGACTCAGAGAAGATTCTGTGGCAAGCTTCCGAAACTGGCAACTTAGCTACCAATAAGTCCATCCGTAAAGCAAGATCAGTACCTGGACATCTCACATCCTTGCAGGATTCCCCTTTTGACTTAAAATCAACAAAAACCCTTTTTAGAAGCAAGTCACAAAGTAAAGTAAACTTTGACGATCTTGAGCCCCTATATTTACCACAGAGTCCTAGTAGAGAAGCCTCACCTGCTACACCTCCTGACTTCCAGTTTTTCCATCACTTTGGCTCCTACCACCTTAGATCTACTCAAAATCAGGTCACTAGCCCAAGTACATCTACCATACCCATCCAAACCCCCACTGTTCAAATCACCTCAACTCATCCTACAAGCCCTCATATTGTAAATCATCCACTAGCTCTCGCCATGGCAGCCTTGTATGCACCCTTGGTGTTGCCACACCCTTTGGATCCTTTATAAACTGACTATCAATCCAAAATCCCGCATTTTACCAGAGTTGAGGCTACTACCGCTCAACAACATCTAGATAGAATTAGAAATGCCTTTGAATACATGGAAATAGAGGACGAGACAATAAGAATGAGGATGTTCGCCCAAAGCCTGGGCGGAGAACCCAAAAAATGGTTTAAGAGATTTACTCCAAATAGCATACACGATCTCCCAGAGCTCTACCAAACTTTCGTAAATAAGTGGGAAATCAGAAAGAACTCCATTCAAATCTTGTCGGAGTATAACAATCTAAAAAGGGAAAATGGGGAAGGTGTCCAGGAATACTGCACTAGGTTCAATAGTGTTTATAATGCCCTCCCGCCTCACTTCAAACCTCCACTTGGCTTAGCCTTAGCAAAATTCTTGAAGGCTTTGACCCAGACATGAATTATTAGCTGGGAGACAAGTATCCCCCAACCTTAGAGGAAATGCAAAAAGTGGCCATAAGTGCAAAAGCCAACTTAGCAGAAAAGAGAGCTAGGACCAGATCAGAAAGGAAAGTCACATACCGGGATGAGGTCTCCCCTTCATCTCCTTCCTTAGATCCTAGAATAGATGACTTGGTTAGATCCATGGCAAATATGTGGGAAAAAATGAGTGAAATGCACCTCGTAGGGACAACTAGGCAAACCCTCCAAACAGAAACCGGAACCAAAACTTTAGGAGAGAAGAGCCTAAAAAAAAACCAAGGGAAATTGACCAACAAATTAGGCCACCCTTTAATGAAAATTATGTTGATGAGGATGAGAGGGATACAGAACCCATTGATGAAAGTCATTTGAACCTGATAGGTTCTGATAATGAGAGTGAGGTTTACCTCACAGAAGAAGAACAAACTTTCTTCTCTCTGAATCAAAATGAAACTAACTATGAAGATCCCGAAGATCCTGCTATAGATTTTCATAATGCCATAATAGAAGCTCACAGGCAATATGATCTTTGAAGCAGAAAAAAGCAAGACAACTCCAAGAAAGGTATCTCGGACACTGCTAAAACCCCTGATACCATCCTTAAAAGAGCAGTGGATAGCAACAAAATCGTGGTCAAGAAAACTGACCAAAACAAAGATAAAGCTATTCAGACAAACCTTGGCTCGGATTGTCCTAGTACCTCTACCAAGATTCCCGAGATGGATGTGTTGAACAAAATCCCCAACCAGAGTCAGCAAATTAAGAACATAGAGAAAGTTATGGCTGAAAAAACTGAAGAAAACCTATCTAAACTACAAGCACCCTTCAGTTTTGAAGGGGGAATTGCCAAAATAAAGATAACCATGCCTCTCACTAAGCTTATCACCCAAAACTATTACAAATCCCAACTGCTAAATGTCCTGAATATAGGAAATGATGCAAACACCTTAAATCTAGCTGATGACACCCTTGAAGTGTTGTTTGGTCCAAAAATAGAAGGGAAATTCCAAGAAGGAACCACTCTTCCCTTTTACATCAGTCTGAATACACATGAAAAAATCCTACACAATGCCATGCTAGACTTTGGAGCCTCGCATAATCTCGTGCCAAAGGTGGCAATGGAAAGACTAGGCCTAGAAATAACAAGACCCTATAAAGACTTATATTCCTTTGATTCAAGTAGAGTCAAGTGTCTAGGCTTAATGAAAGATATTTGTTTTAGTTTGGCCCAAGTACCTGCAAAACACTTGATCATGGACATAGTGGTAGCAGACATCCCTCCCAAATATGGAATGCTTTTATCCAGATCTTGGGGAGCTAAGCTTCAGGGAAATCTTCAACTTGATATTTCCTATGCCACTATTCCTGTATTTAACCAAACTAGAATAATCTATAGGGAATCACACATGAAATATATGATCAGCAACCAAGAAAGGCCAGATAACATCCCAATTTACTCCTTGCATTCAGATCTGAATTCCTTCATTTTGCACACTGATGAAAACATTGAGGAACAGTTGGGAGAAATTGAAACAAACTTAGACCCACCACATTAGATACCCCAAGTTCTCTATGATGAAATGGACACTCAAAATTATCATGATCATGAGAAGTTATGTCTTGAGGAAAGAGAGTTCATTCTTCTTGAAACAGAAATAGAGCAAGAAGCACAAAACATTGTATACCATCAAGAAAATTGCTCAAACCATAGGCAAACATCAGAAATAACATCAGGAGACTTTTTTAGAATAGAGGCATTAGAAGACTTGCATATCACAAACCTCTTTGGAAATCAGGGGAAGGAGAGCTTAATGTTCTTCCCATACCTTAAATATTTACCATCTCATAACACTACCCCTTCGAATGAAACTTTGACTATAGCCATAACAATTAAAGATCTAGAAAAAATGGTTGATAAACTTCTTATGAAAGGATATGATGACTATAGCCCAAATATACCTGAGTTGCTTGAACTAGCTAACATTCTGTCACTCCACCAAAGACTTAGAACTGCTAGAATTTGGAAGATTGTTAAAGATATTACTACATGTAGAGAAGACAGGGAGAAGCACTATGACACTGCCATCACTCCAAGAAATAGCTTCGACAAAAGAAAATACAAAAATCTTGACCAAACAATAGTGATCAAAGATAAAACAGCTGGACATAGGATTTGTTTTGATATTAGAAATACGAATACACACCCTTGGGACAGAAATTATATCCTTCCTGCTCAAGACCATGCTATACAACTGATGGGCACTGCTAATCATATCTCTTTACAAAGTGATGTTTCAGGGTACCGCCAAATAATTCCTCTGCAAAGCGAACAGCTCAAAGAATTCTTCAAGTATGCTGGAAGTAGTTCCATCTTCAAGCCCAGAATTGAAAAACCATCAGACACCAAAAACATGCTCCTAAAAGCCATGTTTCCAATTCTAAATTTCTGCATTCTGATATACCTTGATGATGTCATCATATACTTCAAAAATGACAAAGAATATCTGCATTATTTGAAAAAGATATACAACAAAAGGAGAAGTGGAGATCAAAGGTATAAAGAAGTACAACAGGAAGATACAGGGTGGTTTAGAGATTCATGCATGAATCCTTATGTTATGCTTGAAAGTGAAAATTTTTTGAACTTTACTTTTCAAGAGCTGAATGGACCAAGAGTGGTAGGAGATCCTTATGAAGATAAGATACTTAAGTTTCACCATTTCCAGGATTTTTGAGGTCAAACATTTTCAATCATTGTATATACCATTGTTTTAAAAATAAATAAAAAAGCAAAAAATTCAAAAACAATAGAAAAATAGAAAAAGAGGGCGGTTTGAAAAATAGAAAGAAAGCCCCATGTTCAAAAAATAGTTATTCTGAAAGCGCGCAAGTCTAAATGCCGCTACTAGTGCTCAAAATGTCTTGTTCAATTATCTAGCCTAATCATTACTGAACATGTTTTAAATTTATTTGTTGATAATTTAGTGAGAGGAAAGATAGTCAATATTGTGTAAGCTTGACTTGTCAAAGAAAATAGATTAGGAAAAGATACTGGTTCCGCATGCTCAAAACAGAACTAAAGAGGAAAGCAGGGATGAAAAACAAACTGTGTATCTTAGCCCTGATTTTCTAGATTTCATTTTATGAAAAATAATATTTGAGTGTAGCTTGTCTTTCATGCCACAAGTACATGACCAATCAGACTGTCTAATCCTGATTTAAGTCATTTTTCAATTTCATGTTTTAGAATAGAGAATTAAATCATGTCAAACAGCTTAACCTTGACAGTCGATCTAGCATAGGTAGAGAAACAAAAGAGTTCATCAGCTTAATCTAAACTCCCGACAGATATAAGTATAGAATTAGATGGTGTCATTTTTCAAAAATATTGTGTCAAAGGGTTGCCAGTTGAAATGCACCTGAAAGTAGAAAAAAATGTTAGGAAATGTAGCCGGGTAGTTAGAAATGACTTTGATGCTAATCATGCTGTCAATTTTCAGAAATAACATCAAGGAGGAAAGAAATTTGCGCCAATGGATAAAGGCATTGGTATTCAAAGGACTGAGATCTGAAATTCTGGACACCTCCTGAAAAGGAGCTACCCTCCCCAAATGGAGCCACTGTTAGTCATCAATATTTTTCACTTGTTGATGATGACTAGCTTTTAAAGCCAAGTTTTCTAGAAGCTGATCTCCAATTTGCCAAATTTGTCAGCTAGAAAACACCCCTAAACATTTTTTCCTCCTACCTTTTGAAATCAGCCTATGATGAGAAAAATCCTAGTTGTCAAGCTCTATCTAGTCTTAGTCATATAAGCTTTTCCATCAGCTGTCAAAAGCTAAAGTCATCTGCTGTCATTCACCCTCATCCCCAGTTCATTCATTAACCAACTGTTGATAAAAATGTCAGCCACCCTACTTCTAGTCATATGTCATCTTAAGATCTGGTCATACCAAAGAGAATACTCCAAATCTGTCAAAGATCTCCCCTAATTTAGGTAGTGGCGCTTTAGGAAATCTTCCCTTGGCAAACTATCCTATGCCAAAAGAACCTCTGTCTAATACCAACCAGTCATAAATAACCTTCCCATTCTGCAAATAAATCTTGATACACCCTTAGGTCGCGCCACTAACAAGTCTTGGTGTCTTAGCAGTGCATGTTTCAAAAGCCAAACTGATATTGTGTTGATCTATAGTGTTTTAGTGTCTTTTTCAAAAGAATAAGTGTACCAGTGTTCCAGAAGACATTATTAAACTAAACATAAGAAGACAACTGCTTCTCATATTGTTTTGAGCCTAGGATAAGAGTACTGGACAGAGAGGATATTAAATGAACTACTACAAACATATTAAAAAAGGTTAGTGACTAATGACTAGCAAGTAATACTCTATAGATACAAGTCATGTTGCTCCTGGGGTCAGAAGATTCACAAGAGTATTCTGTCAACAGGATACACATCTCAGAGCATGCCAAGCAAAGATAGGCATTACAAGGAAATAAGACACAATTTGAAGAAGGGATGAAATTTCACTTGTTGTTAACCTCCTCCAAGCATGAGCAGATGGTTGGGTGACTGTGTAAAACCTCCTCCAAGCATGAGCAGATGGTTAGGTGACTGTGTAAAACCTCCTCTAAGCATGAGCAGATGGTTAGGTCATTGGTTGTAAACCTCCTTCATTTAAAAGCAGATGATCTGGAAATGTGATAAGGGCCACCTTCATTTAACAAGTAGAGGGTCAGGAAAAGGGGTGTAGCCTCATTCAAAAATCACAAGGCTAACAATGCTACAAATGGCCTAAAAAATTTGTTTACACCTTTTCTCCAATGGAGGAAACCACTGATATAGTAGTGGTGTTTCAAGGGATTCTTACATAGTTTCACTATTGAAAGATAACATTGAAGTTCAGTGGGAAACATTTCAAGGTTTATGAGTTGAGGGCTGATGTTAAACATAGGACAAGCAGTGGTACTATGATGAGTAATAAGCTTTGTTTGTCATGTCTAAAAAAGCCTCCTTTGAAGAGTAAACAAAGGCTAGAATGCCCAAGCTTAGAACAACCTCATCAAAATGACAAAGAAGATAGTCTAAGCCTTTATTCTATAAGAGACTTTTGCAAATGAACACACAGAGACAGTATGTGTGAGGAAAGGGTATGGAAAATGTTTTAATTTCAGAGACAACACTCGAAGAAACAAAGGCATATCACTGTTACAGACAAAGACCTATTTATGTACATATGAACAAACCTTGTTGTTGTATGTAATTTCATTAAGGGTCTCTAAAGGCCTCTTTCCTTTATCAACATATATAAGTCAAGCCTCGGTGAATGCAACTAAGGTTTTACCCACAGTCAAAGAGAAATGTCATATTAAGGATGCATCTACAATCCCTGATATGGATTTGAGCAGTTTTTCCTTTAAAAGACAGAGATGGAGAAACAATGAAAGAGATTTTAGCTTTTGAGATGGCTTCTTTACTTTGGGAAAGGTCATATCTATTAAGACCTTCAAAAGTAGCATCCATAACATTTTTTAGGAGTCCTGATCAAATGTGAATCTTTATGATGTTTTAAAGATAAAAAAAATGACAAAGACAATGATTTATGTTTTTATACGACAAAAACCTTTTTCAAAGGGCATTCAAACCCTCACAAAGTAATTTCAAAGGTTTTTGTCTTGTTCGAATCTAAAAGGAAGAGGAGACCGTTGCAAAGTCCCATTTGACAATTTCAAAACACAAACAAACACTCCCTCAGATTTTTCACTGGAGAAGCAAGAGACTTCAAGCTTTTTCACATTTTTCAGCGCTTAAGGCTTGTGCGATGTGCCTGTAGTTTTGAGCGGCATGCCTGTGAGCGCAAATACAAAGGAGTTCAATGGTTGTGCGGCACGCCTGTGCATGCATTCACCAACTGCCCGAGGCCGACCCGACTGTCATACATTGCGCGGCGCCCTCCGATTTAAACACGCCACTCCTCCATTTTTCTTCCAAAAAGCTCCAAAATATCCTCCAACGATCAACCATGGCCCTTGAAGCATTCTTCGAGGTATTCTCCACTTCCTCGTGGTGAAATTCGAAGTTTGAAGGGGCTGTTTTGCTATGTTTTTCCCTAAGAATAAATAATGGTTTTGAGAGCACTTCACCATTTTAAAAACACAGAGATAAACAATGGTAAAAGGATAGATTTTTTGTTAAAACCAAAGAAGGCCTTCTTGTGTTTTAAGGTCCAAAAATCAGTCTAGAAGGTGTTTTTCTTCCTGTGTTGAGCAGAGATCTCAAAATTGCCTGAAAGGGTGTCAAACATTTACACAGTGATAGGCAAGGGTGTTTTTATCAGTCTTAAAGAGCCTAGCTGCCTTTAAAAACAGTGATAGCCCACAGTTTCTATAAGGAGCAGAATTTGTTAAAAAGCAGAGGATAAAATAGTGAATAAATAGGAGGTTTTTCAGACCAAATTTGAAATCTTTTCTAGGGTTATTAAGAATCTAAAACTAGCCCACAGTTGCTAGACATATAAACAAAGGTGCAGAGATCACAATTTTTTTTTAAGTGATCATCTAGATAGTGATTACAAGGTGAAGGCTTGGTCATTTTAAAGGTCCTCTTTGTGGTGAGATAGCAAACTTTGTGCAACCTCCATAGCTCAAAAAAAAAGTAGAGTCTGATTGAAAGGTTTTTTTAAGTTAGCTGAAGGTGTCTTGTTTTACTTTGAAAAAGGTAGTAAAACACCAAAAGGGTAGTGCTTGAGGGTAGGATATTTTGTGCCAAACAAAAGAGTTCTTTCTTCAACAAGGAAACACAAACACATCTTCAAAATCCTTGCTCAAGCACAGTGATGAATTGATTTTGTTTTTCATTTGACAAGTACTTGTTTGATTGATATCAAAGAGGCACAGTGATTCATAAAGAGGGAAAAGTGTGGTGTTAGGAAACCATTTCAAAAACCATTTGAGACAGTTTGTCATTAGTTAACTAGCAAAGAGTATCCAAAACAAAAATGCCTCCCAGGAAAGATAGCAGAAGTGGCCCTCACAGAAGGTTTGAACCTGTTTCAACTGAAGAGGTAAATTCTCATCCATCAGTCCTGTTTAACTTTCATGAAGTTGGATGTCTAGAGTTTTGTCAAAGGGTTCAGGAGGTGAAAATTTATCTCCCCTTGACACATGTTTGTGCTTTGAGATTGCAAGGGAAACACTTTCAGCTGGCAGGCTTGGATTTCAAGTTTTCTCCTAGATCCATTTCCAAAGCTACCAAAATCCCTTATGTCGAGGAAAAGTGGTTTAAACAGAGCTACCTAGACTCAGAATAGTACAAACCCTTTTTGAAGCCGGAGCATCGGGATACATGTCCATCCATATTTCCTTTCTCATATATGTTGACTAGTTATGCTCCCCTCATGAAGATAATCATGAAATATTTTACATGAGAGGGAATATTTTCCCAGGTCTATGCTTACCATGTCCGGTTGCTCATGCATTTCACAAGAGCCCAATTGTTAAATCTCCCTTTCTTCCTCCATAGAAGTATTAAAAATATGGCCTCCACTATTCAGAAAAGACCTCCTTCTCAATAATCAGCTTGCCTTTTCCATCATTCCCTCATCAAGATTATCATTCTTCATCAACTTGAGAAGAAGGGAATCTCTTGGGACACTTTCATTGCACATCCAGATTTCGCCACTATTCCTTCATCCCATGCATCTCCTTCACCTTTCACTCAGCATCTTTCGCCTTCTTCAAGTAATCCCATTCCCAAAAAGCTCAAATTTCCCATGATTGAACAAGAAGAAGAGCAACAACATGATGAAGAGCAGCAGCATGATGAAGAGCAGCAAGATGAAGAAGGGAAGCAAGATGAGGAAAGGCAGCAAGATGAGGAAAGGCAACAAGGTGAAGAACAACACAGTGACGAAAGGCAGCAAAGTGAGGAAAAACAAAATGATGATATACAACAAAGTGATGAAGAAAAGTTCCATGAAAAAGAACAAAACAATGAGGAGGGAAATGATGAGGAAATTGAACAATTTAATCGGGATTTTGGTAGCCCTCACAGTAGAAAAAATGATGAAGATGAAGCCCAAAACATTGAAGAGACAGAGCCTCAAAGTCCTAAAGAAAGCAAAGACAAGAGTAAAGAGGGCAGCCCTCAAAAAGACATGCAAGATGAGAGTCAAAGCATTCATGAAGAACTCAAAATAGTGGCAAGGATAATGAGGGAAGTAGCAAGGGAAAAGAGCAAATAGAGCATGTGCTAGCTGCCTCTCCTAGGCAAAGGGCCATGCTTTCTTCTCCAAAAGTGGCAAAGCCCCGGCCATCAAGGAAAAGAATGCCTCAAACTATAACTCCAAATGTTACTAGGGCCCTCTGAAGCAAGGGGAAGTTGCCCAAACAAACCATTGTCGAATTACCCAAGAGGAGGAAGACCAAGAAGGCCACCCAAAGCAAGGGCAAGGAGAAAGAAGAAAGCAACCATGAGAAGGAGAGGGACTTTGACATAATTCAGATCCAAAGTGATGATAGCGACAATGAGGCCCGAATCCTAGAGTCTCTCTTAATCAATAGAGAAGAACAAATTGATGCTTTGAGGGCAGATCTAGAGAGGTCTAGAAACTTCATTCACTTTTTACAAACACAAAACAAACATATGAGTGTCCACATGGCGGTATATGAGACACGAGCCATCAAATATCAAAAAGAGGCCTCCAAGGAAAAAATTAAGTTGGAAGAACTCATGGGCGAGTTCAATGATAGCGGAGATGAAGATCAGCCAAGAAGAAAGAGGCCAAGGACCATGGGACTAAGAAGAGCCTTAGAGAAACAAAAGGAGGAAGAAGCTGCCTTTTTCCAATCTCTTCCTCTCACTACTTTATTCACCCAAGAGATAGAAAACAATCGAGAAGCATGGCTTGAGAGGGTGAATTATCACTTGGAGAAGAAGTTGAAAAAGACGAATATAGATTTTGACCTTCAAAGGAGGATGACCGGGCACTATAAGAAGCTTAATTAGTTCACCCGATGGAAATTGAAGGCCACACAGGAAAAACTCAAGGAAGCTCAAAAGAGGCGCCAAAAAACAAAGATGAAGAAAGACACCTCAAAGCTTCAAATTTTGGCTTCAGCTTCTCAGCATGTTTCTGAAAACCCTTGAGGGTCATGCTCGCCAAAATTGGGTGAAATTCAACAAATTTTGGTTTTTGTCATTTTTGGGCTTTTGACTAAAAATCATGGGCATCGCCATTTCTGTTTGGGACATCCTCAAAAAATGAAAATGGTATCATTTAATGCCATATTTTTAGGGGCATCTACTCAGCGATTTTCAGATCAATTGAAGATGATTTGGTCCCCCAAAATGGAGAAAAACACTCACTTTTTCCACACTCTGCCCCATTTATCAGCAAAGTCTATTTCTTGGGTTTTTACACACAGGTCAGTTTTTTACAGACTTTGAGTGATGAGTTTGGACAAAAATAAGAATTTTCAGAAAATAGACATTTAGATCTTTCCAACGAGCCATCACGGGCCTTGTTTCAACATCGGGAAGACTTCAAAAAGTTGCCCACAAGACATAAGACTTTCTGCTGATATTTTTCTTAAGTATTTTTGTGAAAAATGTTCTTTTCTAAAGTGACTTTTCCTCATGTGCGTTTAGCTATTTTTGGGCATGGTTAGTTATGAAAAGTCAATATATTTTCCTTTTTTATCATTTTTGAGATATTTTATTAGATATTTTGTGCCTTGGTCTTTGCAAAGCCTCAAGGACAAAATCAGATATTTTTTATGGGCCAATGAGATTGCAAGTTGCGCTAGGAGCTTTTCCCTCATCTTGGCCTATATATTCCAAGAGACTTCATTGTAAATGATCCTAAACTTGATGAATAGAGCAATATATGGTTATAC
The DNA here is from genome assembly GCA_034641835.2 of Pinus albicaulis. Taxonomy (NCBI): domain Eukaryota; kingdom Viridiplantae; phylum Streptophyta; class Pinopsida; order Pinales; family Pinaceae; genus Pinus; species Pinus albicaulis. The sequence continues at coordinate 1,209,313,857 of CM076572.1, read as the reverse complement.
AAGCTTGGAAGAGACACTTGTCTCATGCATTGGATAGTTTCTTGAATGTTTTTGGATGATGAAAGAGGACTGCTGTTGGATTCCTTGACTTGGTAAAAAGGTATAGTGTCCCTCTCTGTTATGTTTTCTTATTTTTCATTCATATTTCATGCTCTTTCTTGCTATAAGATAGTAGAGAATAGATCTGAGACATGCCCTTGGAGGCACCTCATATTTCATGTTTCTTTATAGCTTCTATGTTTTCTTCCTTCTTAGTCACATCAAAGAATCCTTGATTTCTCTTTAATAACTGAAGAAATTGTTTGCTTGTTTCATTTATGGTTTTATGCATACTAAGTTTGATTCACGGTATGTCCTGCTTACTCATGGCTAGTCATAGCTCCACCTCTGAAACCTTTCTTTGATTTTTTGATTGTCATTAGTTGAACCAAGGAGGTCTTGTACTGATCTTGCCCTTTGCCTAAAACTATGAAATATTGCTTCAAAGTGCCCGATAGCTTGAAAATACTATGCTTAGGCATTTCCTCATAGTGATTTAAGTTATATGTTTGTCTTAAGTGTTTTTCCCCAAAGTCTGATAGCAATTTCCTAAAGTTAGAGAGTCATATATCTCTATGTATTGCTTGAATGTTTATTTCTATGCATTTATTAGTTTTTAGTTACATTACTCATGATTAATGGTTATCCCTACCATGTTTATGTCAGCTATTGAACTATTTATGTTTGAAATCCTTTGTTCTTCACAATTTTAGTGTCCATCCCACTCCATTTTACCCAAAGATCCATTTTACCTCGATCAAATCGGCCCTTCAACATACCTTGTATCACCATCTGAAGCTTTCTTGACCTTTTCGACCCCATAGCCTAGTTGATCTGACATCTTTTTACCTATCTTAGTCTTTAATCAGTTCCTCCCTCACAAACATAAAAGAAAAACCAAAAAACCTACTTCATAACTAGCCTAAAATCATAAACACAAGAAGAAAAACACATAAACATCCTTTACACAAATAGAGAGAGCCCTCTCTGAGTCCAGGAAGGCTAGGTCCTTGGGCTCCAAATATTGGTTTGATGTTACCCTGTCACTTGGCTTACCAATCAGCCAAATCACGGGACCCTAACACATTCTTTGTCACATCTGGCGTCAATATGTCACCCTCTCTAGTGTGCTTCCTACCATTTTTGGTGGATGGCTCTGCATGAGTGGTTTCTGCCACTCCATGATCCTTTACTTGCGGTTTCTCCACATCCTAAGGTTCATCCTTTGGAATTAAGAGTTCCTATTCTGCATGCAAGTCAAGGCTCCCTCTCAAGGGACAATCACATGACTTTCTCCTCATCAAATTTAACATCTCTCCTGACAACTATCATCATGTTAGCCAGAAATACACCTGATAGTTGCGGGGAGTATCAGTGTACCCCACAAATTTCCCAACCTCTGCTCTTGGTTCTAGTTTCTTCCTTGCATATTTGGTCACATGGAAATATACGGATGAGCCAAAAATTTTAAAATATGAAACATATGGTTTCTTACCTGAAAATGCTTCCACTGGTGTACTCATGCCAAGTATCTGATGAGGACTATGGTTCTGTACAAATACTATTATGTTGCATTCCTCTTCCCAAAAATTAAATGGTAGGCCTTGATCATGTAACATAGCTCGTGCTTCTCCCAAAATTATTATGTTCTTCCTTTCTGCAACCCCATTCTCTCATGGGTTATGAGGCACAATCAATTCTCTCTAAATTCCTTCTTTGGCACATAAGTTATTGAATTCATTAGAGATATAATCACCACCATTGTCACTCCTTAGAGCCTTCAACTTATTCTGTGTATCTTTCTTGACCAATGCTTTGAACTCAAAAAACTTGGAGAACGTATGATCTTTCTTCTGTAGAAAGAAGATCCAACAGTTTCTTTAAAAATCATCACCAAAAATCACATAATACCTGTGCTTTACTGTGGAAGCTATTTAGAATGGTCCACACACGTCTGAGTGAACTCTCTCAAGGATTGCCACTGTTCGGTTCTCCTTCTCATGAATGGAGACCTTTGTATACTTCCCCATGGTACATCCTCTGCATGTGTCTATTTGTGCAAGTGTACCCTTGGGAAGACCAGTAGACATCTACTGCATGATCCTAAAATCATTGTGGTGTAGATGACCGAACCTCCTGTGCCATAAATCACTAGTATCCCAGCTCACCACCTCATTTGATTTACTTCTAAATGTTGTGCAACCATCTACATCAAGTTTGTATCGGTTCTTCACACAAACCCCAGTCTTTTTTACCTATCCCGTGGCTTTGTGACAAAGGAATTCCTTTCCATCACTAAAAACCACATTATATCCAAGATCCTCCAGCATAAAAAATGAAACTATTTTTTTTTTCAAAAATGGTACATGCATGCCATCTTTTAATATGAAATTTTTACTTGAATATACCTGGAAAGTAACTATACCAATCCCAGTAGCGTTATACCTCCTATCATCACCCATCTCGATGTGCATTTGAAGATCCTTCTCCTCCAAGTTACTAAAGAGTTCTTTGTTTCTAGTCACATGGAAAGATACTCCACTATCCAAGTACCACATAGATCCCATCACATTTGACACCATGCATGTGAAGAGAGAGAAGTCCAACTCAAATTGTGAGGCCAAATCTTCACCCACTGTAGATCTGGAGCCTTCTTGCTATTCTTCTACTTTTGTGGAAAATTTGTGGCGAAGTGTCCATGATCATGACAGCTAAAACATTTCACCTTTGACATGTCTCGCTTCTTGCCCTCTTTTCCGGCCTCGGATTTGGAAGAGGACTGCTTCCCCTTCCCCTTTGCCTTACCAGCCAAGGCACAATTTTCCTCATCATTAGTCTTGGATGAGGATCCTTCCCTAGTATTCCGCTGAAACTCTTCTTGTACCAAATCTGACCATAGTCACTCCCAATATGGTAACTTCCCCCTCCAATTCACAGAGTCCTGGTAACTATGACAGCTCTTGGGAAGGCCTATAAGTGCTAGGCTCACCAAGTCATCATCACCTATAGTAATCCCAACACTTCCAATATCATCTCGACATTGAGTGAACTTGGTTAAGAATTTATGGACTGTGTCGCCCTTCTCCATTTTGATTTTCCCGAGCTTGTCCTTGAGTGCTAATTTTCTGTGGTCACTACTACTTTGAAACATATCTGTCAATTCCTTCCACATAGCATATGGAGTTTCCTTGCCATGGAGACTCGAGACAATATGATCTCGAACTCCCTCTAATAATATCCTCCTCGCCTTTGCAACATTCTTCCTCCGTGCTTCATGTTGTGCATCATCTACCTGATTGGGTTCAAGAATATCAGTGTCAATGAACTCGTTCAACCCATTATCCTCCAATACTGCCTCCATCCCGTCCTTCCATGCAATATATTTCAAATTTCCCTCGAGTGCATATTCGAGTCTCAAGCCATTGAAAGACATCTTGGTCAGTTGTTAGCTCCAAAGAATGTATCTACAAATTTGAATATTGTTCAACAAACTCAATTTATTCTCCACTATTTTGATTCCTAACCCTCTGATACCATGTAGAAATTACACCAATGGATTAAATCTGATCATGAAATGCACTAAAACAAGATACTTAATCCTTCTACAATATTTGTGGAATATAAATCATGATCGCTCAATCACATGCAAGTAAGAGAAAGAAGTAAATCAAAAGAAGAAATCAATCTCACAAGACCAGATTTTCTTGGGGAAAGCAACTACTAAAAACCCCTCTATCTCTATCATATAATAATCCAAGGAATAATGAAACAATACAATGCATGTGTGCTCACAAGAACCTCATACACTCTACCAATCATCTCACACTGATCTAGGCACAATTGGACCAACACATAGCCAAATTTTAGCCCACCTTCAGCCTTCCTTGCTCACACAATCCATAGGCAAAATAAATCCTTATTAAATGGGAATTCCAACCTGCCTTTACTACACAATCCATCATGGGAATCCTGTGGCTTTATAACTTCACCTGGGTATTTCACTAATAATACAAATGACAATTTACTTCTCTTTAACCTTTGTATCAACTGGGTATTCATCAGATTTTACATGCATGTAGCTAATAATAGCAAATACTCAGTTACTTGATAGATCACTACTTGTGAATTAAATCTAGTTTAATTCACTTGACCTCTCACTATCTCATCACTCATTTAGAACCAGTTAAACTAATTTTAACTCAATTATTTTGAGTTAACTGATTAAACTCACACTACACTAGTGCATTAACTGCAACTAGGGCCCCAAAATAATAGAATCACTCTACATCCCTCACCATTAACCCTCAACTTGAAATTCTTGAGCTAACCAAGTTTATCTCACTTAGTTAACTAATACATGTTTTTATGAGATAATATTACAATTTATTGTCTATTTTATTTAAGGGAAAAATAAATTAGAAACACATTTTCTTGTTGATTTTCAACAATTTCTTGGTACAACAGGAAACATAGATCAATTGCACTTAGTTAAGCAGAATCTAAGTACATGGTTGCTAGTGAAGCAACTTGTGAGGCTATCTAGATGAGGAAGATCCTTGCTGGGTTATTTGGTCAACAGGTGGATCCTACAATTATTTACTGTGACACACATATTTGTATCAAACTCTCTGTGAATCCATTTTTTCATGTTAGCTCCAAGCATATCTACATTTGGTACCACCACCTCAGAGATTGTGTGTAGAGGCAGATCATGTTGCTAGAGTACATTCCTACAGAGGAACATGATGAAGATATCTTGACTAAGGCATTTTCAAGAGGAAAATTCGAGTTCCATCGAGGCAATATTGGGGCATCTGATAATCGCTTCCTTGCTTAGAGGGAGTGTTGAAAATGGCCCTGTTGTAGCCGCTGCAATACCCTCCAAAATTTAGTCCCCTTTTAAAATTTCAGAGCCCCTGATCTCTTTGATGAAGGTAAGTCCGATGAGCCGTCAACCATGAATCTTGAGAAAGTCCCTTTTAAGCATTTTCCTTCAAAGCTAAATTCATGACTTGTTTTCTTTGAGACTAGTCGCATGGTCACAAAGTCACAATCCTGATCAAAATGATACATTTGCGACTAAGCAACCTAGCGACCTTGAAACCTCCAGTCGCGAGGTCGCAAGGCCACAAGGTCTATAAAATTTCACATATTGCGACTATGCGACCTAGCAACCTTGTGACCTTGCGACCTCTAGGTCGCGAGGTCACAAGGTCGCATCCTTGTCTAAAATATTTATAGTTGCGATTGCGTGACCTAGTGACCTTGCGATCTCTAGGTCACGAGGTCACAAGGTCGCATCCTTTCTCAACCGACCCTGATTTGTGACTTAGTGACCTGCACTAAATAACCACACACATGACCCCTTTATAAATAAAAGGGTCGCGTAGGTCGCATTCAACCTGCACAATGGAGCAAACAAAGCCTCTAACAAGCCAACCGGAGCGCGCTTTTTCCGAGTAAGTTGCCTAATCCTCCTGTTTTTTTCTGTTGTGCTTAGATTTTTCCTTAACTACCCCATACCCTGGCCTATTAATTACCCTTGGTCCCATTCCTGTGCAACCCAAATCCTCACCAAATCTCCAGCTAGGGTTTTTATCTCACTTATGCCAAATCCTCTTTACCTCCTCTTCAGAGCCTTACCTTGCTCAGTTTGCTACAGACACCCCTTCCTAAATTTCTAAGAAGGCCCTCAACTCTGATTTTTCCATCTCCCTTATAGTTTTTTCCCCTCCTTTCACCTTATTCCCCACGGGACACGATCGCTTAGATTTCTCTCAGAAAGCCCTAATGCAACCTTGCGACCATGCGACCCTACGGCCTTGCGACATCGCGACCTTATCTCTAAGTCGTGAAGTTTCTAGGTCCCAGATCAGCGACTAATCACCCAAATTGCAACTTTGCAACCTAGCGACCTTGCAACCTAGTCAGAGGTCACCAAGTCAAAGAGTTGCAGTTTTTGGATATTTTATGCAGATGCATCCTCACGACTGTGCAACTTGGTCACTAGGTTGCCAAGTCTCAATCCTCCCTATTCCTACAGATAGCACCCAAAAAAGATCATAGAGACCTAACCTGAGCAGTCAAATCATTTAGAGGTCTAGTCAGTCCCATCACATTTTGTTATCATGCCATCCATCTTATCGTGAGATTGTTTTTTGAACATGCAGGGGATATTGAAGCCGAGCTCGAGTGTGTTTCCATCTCTTTGGCCTCAAGTGATATGGGGCCTCTAGCATTTCAAAAGAGAAACAAAAGCCCCAATATAGAGATATCAGGAGAGGACACGGCTCCTCCACTACCCCCTATCTATGGAGACATCACTTGTGTCTTTGGAAAGGGAGATATGATGACTTGGTACCAAGTATATCAGGAATTCATGAAGCCAGAATTCCCAGAAGATATCGCGGACCAAAAAGTATATATTCAGGTTAAAAGGTCTAAGCTTCACTATGTAGGTGCTCATCCACCAATATTCCCATGTGCGGAAGTAGTCGAATGGATCCTCCAGAAAGTTGATTCCAAGTTCTGGGTTATTAGCGACCACTCAGGGAAATTTTTTTCCAACTGGTCTGGGAAAGATGTACTATGCACTCCCCACTAAGAAAGAATCTTTCAACACTCACTGGGTCACCACGGATGAGGTACCAGTACCAAAAACCTTGAAGGGTTGGTGGGAGGACCATGAGAATTTTAAGGCAAAGAAGTATCAGGAGTATAAAATATATGGCCTTAGGAAGGTCTATAAGTTGGTGGCAGCAATGATGTGCAGAATTTATGGCCGATAGGACACCACTACCTTTAATGGGGCTTGGGTTCCACTCATGTATGAAATCACCTCCTATGACACCCATTTCAACTGGGCTTACCTGGTAGTGTCGGACGTCAGAGTAAACATATCAGCAGCACAGGCACCGGAAGATGGATGCGCGTCAAAATTCTACATGGCCTCTTACCTCTTAGACACAGTATGCACAAGATGATATTTGGAGGGATGGTCACATAATTGGGATGTAAAGTGCGGTGTGCCCATTTAAAAATATCTAAACGTGTTCGACTCTTCCAGGTACAAGCAAGATATGGAATCCATCTCACACAATTTCATCCTCGCGCTGTACAGGAAGATTTTCGTAGAGATGCCCCTTGCATGTCTAGGTGGACTATGGAAACAGTAAACCAGGTGGCCAACTGGTTTCCCATTACAGAGAGTACCTTTATCAGGGTCTTCGGATCATTCAAAGCACCTCCCGCACTACCAAAGTATGTCACTGATAAAATACTACTACAAGAGGTGTGCTACCAAAAGTCAAGCGGATTCTCCAAGGTCCTCGGAAAAGGAAAAAAGAAGCCATGGCCTACCCTCCCATTTACTATTGGTTCCTACACTGTTAAGGATTTCAAAGAAGTAGAAGCCGAGGCGGAGGACATCATAGGTTTTCCTTTCGTAATCTTTGCCAATAGATCATATGATCCTGAAAGGATCGTCCCTGCACACTACAAATAAGCCAATTTCAATTGGAAGTAACAACACATGGAATGACTCGTTGAGGAACAAGTTAGAACCAAACCTTAGAAGAGAGGGTTGACATGCTAAAAAGAAAGGACCCGGTAGGAGGAGCTTCATCTTCCAAAGCTGAAAATCCAAACAATACTACAAATAGTAGTCTTTCTAAAGAGTAAAAAGAAAGGATAGACAAAGAGGCCAAGGCACATCAAGAGGCTGAGAATAATATGAGAGAGGAATAACTCAAAAGGACCCAAGATACCTTGGCATGACAAAAAGAATAATATAAGCGAAAGAAGCAGGTTGAAGAAAAATAGATAAAGCAATAGAAAGAGGGACAGTAGGAGAAGCGGGCAGAAGAGGCTCACAAGAAGAAGGGGGAATAAGAATACAAGAAGAAGGAGGAAGAGGAAAATAAGAAAAAGGAAGAAGAAGAATGATAGAAGAAGGAGGTCGACTACAGGTTGAAGGAGGAACAGGATAAAGAAGAGGCCAAAAGGAGGAGAAAGGAAGAAGAAACTTAGAAGTTGCAGGAAGGCTCATCCAAAGAAGCAGAGGGAAACAATACACCACTCTCAAGGACAGGGGAAAAAGAAGATCTACCCCATATTGAGGTACCCTCGGAAACCCCCATGACGGGCGTACACCTCCCGCTCTAGAAAATCAGCATCCTGGAAGAACAGGAAGATGATGTATTAAACGTAACAAGACTATTGTACGATCATTTCACACATAAGATCAGGTAGGAGAAGAGAAGGTGCCTCGCACGGAATCCATCTGAGCCCCTTACAGTGACCACAGAAAAGGACATAGTCTTAGACACTAGGACTAATCCCATCATGATAGCATCGACAGGAATCTCTTTCACATTTTCCATGGAGGAAAATGTCAGCAGGATGAGCAGGGAGATCTTATCCCTGCAAAACAGACTCCAAGCCTCCGAACAGATGGCAGCTCAAGTTGAAAGGGAAAAGAAGGTACTGGAGGCATAAAATGAAAGGCTCTGATTCACAACCACTCAATCCAACGGGTTACCAACCGCTATTGAAGGGGAGTTGGTTACTTTGGAGACTGCCATGAAGCAGGTATATGAGGATATGTTCACTATAAAATAGACAGTGTCCTCGCTACTAAAGGCTCGGGAAGAGATTAAGAAGAATACTGCATAACTAAAGGAAGCCTCTGCGACACTAGATAGTATGATTGAAAGGTATGAATGGTATCCACAGGCTCCCGACACCTTGCCAAGGAAAGATTGGATCTGCATGCAGAACAACAAAGTATAGATACAGATGAAAATACAATCCAAGGATAAGCTTGTAAAGGATGTGGAAAAGGTGATGTCTAGATATGAACACCTGATCAGTGGCATCGATTCGATGGTGGAGGTACATCACAGTCCTTCCTTGGGGGCATTGGAAACATAGAAGACAAGGGAGGAAGTGACCCAAGACATACAAACATTTGTGGAACCCATCAGGCAAGCAACTACGTCCAAAGAACTTCCAGCCTCAGAGGAGAACATTGATCAATTCATCATCACACTAGTCCAGATATATACCAAGCTAGCTTCCTTATCTAATCAAATCTCCATGGAAAGGTGCACTCTGATTCGAGACGCTCTCAAGTGTTTTCACAAGTTAGGAGAAGACACACCTCAGGTCACTCCAGTGGCCGCAGACTATCAGGCCTGGTAGAGTTATCTTAGGGAGCAGCAACAAGTAGAAGTCCTATACCTTTCCATCACATGGCTGATACCTTGAAAAGGAATAGTTTTACAAGTCCCAGACCAAAAATGGGGCCCAGTCATAGGTCATAAATGAGATCTTGTCGCAGGTCGCAACATCACCTGGGTCGCAGACCATGCCAATAGTTAGGAAGTTGAAAGGACAGGGTTACCCAAAGGTCACTTTTTTCTATAAGTACTCCCTCCGGGGACAATGTAAAGGACCTTTTTTGGACTCCACAAAGGAGAAGAGTTTATTGTATTGCATTGAATGCATGATTATGAGAATGAATACAAACCGATTTTTTGACTCCACTATTGGATCTGATGAAAGCTCATGTGTGTTAGCATTATGAATATTATATCTTGACGTATTTACTATTTTTTATAACTGACTAGTCTGCGCTTTCTGTTCATATATCATTTTGACGTTTAAGCTCTTTGGATGTGTCTATGATATGTGGATATTATTTTTTTTTCTAAGGGATGTTTCAATAACTTAGTTGTTGATATCGTTTTAATCTTTCGGAAGACACTTAAGGAATTGAAGGGTGTTTTTACCATAGAGAATTGTTGCATGACCCTAATGATTTGTTGCTAGCAACATTTCCTTTGGCTGCATGCTTCGAATCTCTCTTTGCTATTCATAATGTTTCATTTTCAAGAGAACTCATCAGCCATTTTTTCGTTTCATTCAAGTAGTCGTGCATCCTCTTATCCATGAGACACACCTCCATCTGAGAAAGGCATATTCAATGGTAGTCGGACCTACACCCCGGACGGGATCCCTATCACAAATGTTCTAGATTCTAGTTGGGACCTTATACCAGGGATATCCCCTTACTGTTGGCCAGACATGTTTTCCTGTCAATAGATTTGGCGCTAGAAGGAGGGCCTGAATGGTAGGCTTCCACCACGCAAGTAATATTCCTTTTCAAACCCCACAAGGGGAAATCATATATGAAAACACTGGTCTTCCACCTCCTGAAAATTCCCCAAAGGAGGACCCGCCCTACTATGAGGTCAGCTCAGACAAGCTGAGAGCCTTGCATCCGCTCATTCACGATATCTTTAGAGGTCTGCAAAACCTCCTTGCCACTAGTTCCCTGAAAAATCCATGAACTTCCGGGATGCATCATCTTGCTAGGGAGTCCTAGTCAACTCCATGCCACATATTATAGGTCTTATGCCTAAATATTATGCAGATGCGGTTGAGAAAAATTCATCCAAACCTCCCGATAGCAATCGAGAGATCGACAGAGGTGGCCCTAAAGTTACTGAACCCAAACCAGACACTGGCCCCCAACCCAACTAGCCTTTGATTGACAACACCCAAGAAAATGATGCACCTAGGGGGGCACTGGGAGAGGGCAGGGAGACAGAGGCCAGGGAGATAGAGGTCAGGGACACGGTCGAAACACGGATCGTACTCACCACCACCACAACCAAAACCGAGAAAGGTTTCCCTTCCTTTACAACTAGAGAAACTTTATAAATATTGGAAATCTTCGAGGTAATCAAGACATGCACTCTCAACATGAGGGCGAAGCCTTCAGGTGCGACTTCGGAAGTGAGTCTGAGAATGAGATTGGGAATATCTTCATCTTGCCCCACCATAGGGCCATACAGGTTCATCCCCTAGCCTAGATGGCACAATATCCTCTAGGCCTTTGCGGTCCCCTTCACGACATGCCCCAACACCCACAGAAACACCTCCCTAAGTGTGACCTCGAGAAGGGTACGTTGGCCGAAGACCACATTAGTAATTTCTACTTGGCCTTACAAATCATGAGGGTGCCATCTGACGACATAGCATGCCAGATTTTTCCCCACACCTTATAAAATAAGGCTGCTACTTGGTATCGTTCATTGCATTTCACTTCCATTTCCTCCTGGGAGTAATTCCGCTGCACCTTCCTCTAGAAATTTTTAGAAGAAAAGACTCCTTCTATGCTCCTCACAGAATTGAGTACTTTGAAGTGCCAAAATAAGGGGAAGGTTAAAGACTTCAACCAAAATTTTGCTACCATATTGAAAAAATTTCCTATGAACATGGCCCTGGATGATTCCATCACCATCGATTATTACACAAGGTCCCTCCCTCGGGACATTTTTTTATTCATGAAATGCGAAGATAGAGCCACCTTGGCAGCAAACTACACCACCGCCCTTGTCATCGAGAAAGACATGCTTTCCATAGGAGCCATTGATCATGATAGCCGAGATGACCAAAAACCAGCCAGGAAGAGAACACAACCATTAGGCCATAAATCCAAAGACAAGGATAAAGACCCTTTTGATTTCGAGAGCATCATGAAATACCTAAAATTTTTGACAAATGAAGTCTCTAATTTGAAGAGGAAGAACGATGAATCCATCTCAGGTAGAAAAACGCAGAAACCTTTCTTTAGGAAAAACAACCTCACAAATAGTCACCCTCCGCTGAACCCCAATACAAGCCTCAACGTACAAGAGATTGAAAAAGATAATTTATGATCTTTCTATCAAGCTTCCCACTCAGAAAAGAGCTACCCTCAATGGATTAATAGCATGATCATTGTGGTAAATTAGCTCCTAGAGGATCAGATAGTGGGAGAGTTAGAAAAAGAGGCTGACTTAGGTAGTAAGGAAGTATCTCCCCCAGATGAGGATTTGGGGTCTACAGTCCTCGCCTTTGAGGTAATTCGCAGAGAATGACCTCGCTCCTCGACGGAGATAAACCTGGCCGATGATCCCCAATCCAAACCCCCCCAAAATTATAGCCTGAGTAGCAAATGCCCGATTTATGATCACTCTTTTTAGTAAAAAATGAAGGCTTTCCTGAGGAAAATTCTGCCACCAAACAAGGAAAAACAAAGCGCAACCCCTAAAAAATCTAGCCTCACTACTGCCCGAGGCACTCCCAAGGCTAGATTGTCATCAAGTTCACCAAGTGCCTCTGCAGAAACACCCTCACACCTGGAATCCAGATATAACATCATCGAAGACATGAAGAAGACGTGAGCCAACATATCCCTCTACGAGCTCGCCCAGATAGCTAACCAACGAGACCTGATTCTCAAAGATTTTGCTAGCTCATCTACGACAAACAAAACTAGCTCGACAGCCAAAATGGTAAGCTCCACATCCTCCCAAGCTTTGCTGAGTCTCCAATCCATTGTAAATGTCATCAATGCAAACTTCTGAGGATCCACGCCCCCTTTCCTTTTTTCTTTTGAGATCTTCAATTTCAACGTCCACAATTTCCTCGTCGATTTTGGCGCATCCACCAATGTCATGCCCCTATCCGTATGTAAGAAATTGAACATACATCCTGAGAAGATCGACGCCAATATCATTCAGCTTGACAGATCCTAGGTCCCCGCCATGGGGGAATTGAATAACATCCTAATCTGCCTCTCCTCGGACTCTAGGGTGCATCAGTGCATTGACATAGTGGTCATAGATATCCCATAAGCATACGGTCTGTTATTGAGCTCGGATTGGTCAAGAAAACTACAAGGATAATTTGCCACCGATTGGTCCCACTTATGGCTCCCATACAAGGGAAGGAATAATCAGATCCAGGTCGAAAGCAAACCTTACATGAAACACACGGTGATCGACCTCGAGGCAACCAATGAGCCCATCAGCTTTGCGCAAGAAGAGATGGGAATGTGCTTCTTGGAGGTTGTGTTCAGTTGCTATCAAGCCTCTCAATATCCTGTCTCCAAAGATACCCAGTTAGAGCTGCTCCCGGCTATTGCTTTCAACCATGCCGTGCCAGAGAGACCACCGGATGTCTCTACCCCAAGTACCCCTCTTGTACACACTTGTGATCTTGAAAATTTTGAAGAAAAAGTCTAGACCTTGTATTATGATGGTTCCAAGACTCACAATGGGGCCAGAGCAGACTATATCTTGTTAGATCCACAAAAGAATAAGTTATTGATCTCTTACCGGTTGGAATTTTAGTGCACCAATAATAGAGCCAAATATGAAGCATTGATCCTCGGTCTCAAGAAGGGAATCGACCTCAAAGTCAGTTACTTGAAGGTAATCGGTGGCTCTGAAATCATAACCCAGTAGTGTTGGACATTGGATAAAGCAACACTCCCCGTGTGTTTTGTGACATGGACTAACCGCCTCTCGTGGATCCTTATCTCTGGCAATGCGATCGTTGACTAACACCTGCGGGTTTTGGTCTAACGACAATCGTGATTCCCAACAAATGGTATCAGAGGGTAGGTCACGAGTTTGATACACACCCGGCTCGTGTTGGGGGGGAGATTGTTGGACATTGGATAAAACAACACTCCCCGTGTGTTTTGTGACATGGACTAACCGCCTCTCATGGATCCTTATCTCTGGCGATGCGATCATTGACTAAAAACTGCGGGTTTTGGTCTAACGACAATCGTGATTCCCAACAAGCAGGTATGCAACACTATTCACTACCTATCTCCCCATTTGAAAGGGTATCAACAAGAGGTATTTCATTTGATTTCTGCCTTTCATGCTTTCGGTATTAAGTTTGTGCTTAGGATGCATAATGCAGCAGTTGATACGTTAGAAAATGTTTTCATTGTTGGGTGTGGAGCTTGATTATCTTGTTTACTCTGTATCACAACATTGGACCCCTGTACCTTAAAAGGGGCGGCAACACTGCCCGAAATTAATCGCTGCCATGGGGGGTCCAGGGGGGGGGGGCGGCAGCACTTTTTGGAGCCCCCCCTGGCGGGGGCTTTTGGGGGCAGCACCCCCGAAGCTAAAAACAGATGTAAAATTTCCATGTAAAAGTATAGTAATTTCTAGTCAATCTGGGCCGTTCATTAGGCAAATGATCTGATGGTCTAAGTTATGTTTAGATTAGGGTTTTTTTCCCTAGAAGGCAACCCATCGTTTTTATGAGGGCATTGTATTGCGGCTGTGTATTGTACATGTATTCTCAGAGTGAGAAACAGAGAGGGAGGCTGTGAGAGAGAACAAAGGATATTACAGCGGATCTGCTGTAGGTTTTGTCTCTTCATTTTTTGCTGGATAATAGAAAAGAAGGACTGGCTGTTCGGGGTGGACGTAGCCCAAACTGGGTGAACCACGTATATCTGTGTCTCTCTAGTTTTATGTGTTTTGTGTGCTTGTATTTTCCACATATTTTATGTGTTGCATTGCTCCATAATATTTAATTTTCTAACATTTGCTAGGTTAACCCCATTGAGAGATAGGTTTTCTATTGAAATTGTTTATAAGACTACACTGTTGGATAATGTAACTAATCTTCGTGTTTTTAATGATGATCAGTAGGTACTATATTTCATGCTTAACGCGGACGTGTTCAAGGACACTGTGATTGAGGAAGAAGATCATGACTTGGCCTTATGGAAGGAAAGGGAGGAACACACGAGGAATCCCATACCCAAAGGAGTCATGTCCCTCGAAACGTTATTTGTCCTACAAAACCGGTTTTGAGGGCCTCCTAACACAAAGGTGCAAAGCTCCACCCTACCACACCAACAAGTAAACCTCAGGACAAAGGCAAAGCCAAAGTTCATTAATCTTGGTACAAAGTGCAACCCCCAGGAGAGGCAGTCCTTTGTCGAATTATTCAGTAAATACCGAGATATTTTCGCCTGGATGTATGATGAGCTATGGATTTATGACACATGAATCATCTTGCACGTAATAACAATGAAGGAAGGAGTTAAACCTTTCTAGCATAAGCTAAGGAAGGTGAATCCTACTCTGGAACCAATGATCCAATGGGAGTTGAAGAAAATCTTGGATGCTCGTATCATCTTCAAAGTCCAACATTCAACGTGGGTGTCAAATCTGCTCCTAGTTCGCAAAAATTCTGGCGAAATCCATTTATGCGTGGACTTTTGAAATTTCAATCGATCGTCAGACATCAGAAAAAGATAACTATCCAGTGCCCCCCATGGAGCAGATTATTCAAACGGTATCTAGGTCAGAGATGTTCTCGTTATTGGATGGTTTCTCAGGGTAAAACCAAGTACTAGTGGCTGAACTCGATTGTCTGAAGACAATATTCAGGACCAAATGGGGAACGTTCGCATTCAGACACATGCCTTTTGGCTTGATTAATGCTGGGGAAACCTTCTGAAGGGCCATGGACGTCACCTTCTGGGGGCTAATGGGGAAAAGTGTGGTGGTCTACCTAGACAACTTCATCGTGCTCTCAAAGCACAAATGTGACCAGTTGCACCACCTCAAACAGATTTTTGAAAGGTGACAAAAATAAGGGATCTCACTTAACCCCAAGAAGAGCATCTTCGCAGTCTCTGAAGAGAATCTATTGGGCCACATAATAGCCTGAGATGACATAGTGATAGATCCAAAGCACGTAAAATCCATTGCCCAAATTCCTCCCCAGAGTAGAAAAAAGGCAATGCAATCGTTTCTTGGGAAAATCAACTTCCTATGAAAGTTCATATCGGACTTCGCCCCCAAATCGTGAAACCTCTACAAGGTATGATCAAGAAGAATGTGAATTTTAAATGGAATCCACCCGAGAAAGAAGCATTCGATAATATTAAACAATCCATCACAGAGGCACGGGCCCTTCATAGCCCAGATTTCAACAAAGGCTTCATATTGTATACCTTCACCTCAAACTTGTCTCTCGCAATCATCCTCACTCAGAAATATGGCAGAAATGATGAGCTGCCCATATTGTTCATGACCGCAAGGTTGCAAGGTGTTGAGTTTAATTATCCGGATATTGAAAAGCAAGACTACATAGTGTATAAGGCAGTCAAGCATTTCAGGCCATATATTTTTAAGAACCACATTACGGTGTTCGTACCCCACCCAGTAGTATGCTCACTTTTTGTGCAACAGGAGCTGGGTGAGAGGCGAGGCAACTGAATGGCCTGCCTTCAAGAGTATGACTTGGAATTCAAACCTACACACACTGTCAAATGGCAAGGGCTATGCCGGATGGCTGCTAAAGCCACAGGCTCGCGGGGAAATGAAGAGGAATGTTGGGATCATGAAATAGAAATGTACCAAGCTGACAACACACCTTAGCAAAACACTCCGTCATGGTACATTGATCTTCTGCAATATCTTAGTCTTGGTGTCATGGACCCCACCTTAACTACCCAACAGAAACGCGCAATAAGGCTAAAGGCTGCATCATACCAGCTAGTGTAAGGTAAGCTATTCCGCAAGCATCATAGCAGTGTCCTACTATGCTGCTTAGAGCACATTGAGGCCCAACAGGTCCTGAAATAACTACACGACGGCCGAATCGATGGGTACTACGCGAGTGATGCCACAACTCACAAGATTATGCAAGCCGATTTTTATTGGCCCACTCTGTTTAAGGACGTGCATGCCTATGTTCGGAGATGCCTTGCATGTCAAAAGTTTTCCAGCAGAGAATCCTGATCTTCTGCCCCATTACAGTCCATCGTGGTGGAAGAACCATTTCAGTAGTGGGGACTGGACGTGATTGGGGAAATTTTTCGGCACTCCTCCAAGCAGCATCGATATATCCTTACAGCCATGAACTATTTCATGAGGTGGGTTGAAGCAATACTGTTATGCCAAATCAACGATTAGGAGGTAATAGCTTTCATCATTGAGTACATCATGACCAGGTTTGGCATTCCAACCTCCCTTGTTTTTGATAATGCTACTTATTTTTTGTCGTTCAAATGATATGAATTTGCTTTAGAAAAAAGTATAGTGCTCAAACATTCTGCCAACTACTGTCCCCAAGGAAATTGGTTAGCCAAATCAACCAATAAGAACCTTATCTGTATCCTCAAAAATACTTTGTTTTCCCAACACCGAAACTGGCACAATGCCCTCCATAATGCCCTCTAGACTGATCAGGTCACACCCAAACCGTCCCTAGGAACCTCCCCATTTTTCCTAGTCCATGGGAAAGAAGCAATTCTTCCTCCCAACCCGTCTCTCTCGGCCCTTCAGTTTTCACAAGAAACACACGATACCCCATTCCCTTCCTTGCAAGCCCACATAGACACTTTGTTGAAACTAGAGGAGGAAAGGCTAAAAGCCTGAGAAAAATTTGCCATCCACCAGAGCCAGATAAAATGATGGTTCGATAAAAAATCCACTAGAAACAAGTTTTTTGACGTTGGTGAGCTCATCCTCAAATGGGACAAAGCTCATGAAGATAAGGGGAAACACACCAAATTCCAAGCCTTGTGGATAGGCCCATTCTAGATCAAAGAAAAGGTCGGTTCCCACACATATAGACTCCAATCCTTAGAAGGGAGGATCGAGGTCTTCCCAGTAAATGGACACGACCTCAAGCACTACTTCACCTAACAACCTCAGGGCCGACACCATGCTTTGTACCATAGTTTCCTTTCCTTTACTTTACTGCTCTTGTTTTTCATTTTTTTGTGTGTTTCAATAAACATCTTGCTTCGAGCAAGCTCTCGAAACTCAATTCCCCTAGTACCTCAAGTGAAGGATAAATGTAGTAGTTACTCAATTGGCAGGTTGTACCAGAACCTCTTCTTGTTAAGAATCAGCCCTGGAACAAAAAATGGCCTAAGCTTGCCTATGATAGACACCTCGTGGGGAAACACGACCAAGTCCTAGGACCCAAGTGCAAGTAGCTCACCCAGTGTGCTAGCTCAAGGGATTTCTGTACAAGGGGAAGTTTCGGTTAAATAGGTCAGTAGACAGAAGGGGAACAAGGCCAACCTTAGGTGGCAAAAGGATATTTGGGAAAACCCAAAGGTCCCTAAATGTAGACCAAGAGAAACCTCTCTTGCAAGTAGCATAAGTCTAGATCCCTCACCCGCCCAGGCAGTACTTTCCACATTCAAATAAGTGACTTGATCACATTCAAAATAAGTTCCTCAAGCACATTCAAATAAGTGCTATTAGCACATGAAATAAAGGGTAAAGGACTAAGAAAGGCTTCCTGCATAGAGAGGTGATGCGACAACTCTGCCGGGGTACTGACCAAGCTTGTTGGCAGCGGAGAAATGTCTGTGACTCCTAAGCAGTGACTCAATCAGGGCCACCAAGCTCACTAGCAGTGGAGCAACAAAATGGGACCAAATAACTATACTGAATCCTTGAAGCCCATGAGGTTACCCTTATCCATTTTTTCCGGTCTTTAGAAATGAAATCACGGTGAACAAGCATCCCGCGCAATGCGAACAAGTGAAGAAAACACACAAGGATTGAAGATGATAATAGTGGGACCCATGGGGGTGAAAGGAACAACCTACTAAGCCCTTGCGCCCCCCTCAAAATGAAGCGTAGGTAGAGATTTTAGGTTCTACTAGTGAATCGTCATTTGTTTTAGCCGCTACAATACCCTCTAAAATTTAGTCCCCTTTTCAGAGCCCTTGATCTCTTTGATGAAGGTAAGTCCGATGAGCCCTCAGCCATGAATCTTGAAAGATTCCCTTTCAAGAATTTTACTTCAAAGCTAAATTCATGACTTTTTTTCTTTGAGACTAGTCGCATGGTCGCAAAGTCGCAATCTTGATCAAAATTACACATTTACGACTAAGCGACCAAGCAACCTTATGATCTCTAGGTCACGAGGTTGAAGGTTGCAAGGTCTATAAAATTTCATGTATTGCGACTATGCGACCTAGAAACCTTGCGACCTTTTAACCTCCAGGTCATGAGGTCACAAGATCACATCCTTGCCTAAAATATTTACAATTGCGACTACGTGACCTAGTGACTACGCGACCTCCAGGTCGCGAGGTCGCAAGGTCGCATCCTTGCTCGACCGACCCCAATTTATGACTTAGTGACATGCATTAAATGACCACACGTGTGACCCCTTTATAAATAAAAGGGTCGCGTAGGTCACATTCAACCTGCGCGATGGAGCAAATAAAGCCTATGACAAGCCAACTGGAGTGCATTTTTTCCAAGTAAGTTGCCTAATCTTCCTGCTATTTCTTGTTGTGCTTAGATGTTGCCTTACTTGACCCATACCCTGGCCTATTAATTTCCCTTGGCGCCATTCTTGTGCAACCCAAATCCTCACCAGCACTCCAGCTAGGGTTTTCAGCTCACTTATGCCAATTCCTTTTTGCCTCCTCTTCTGTGTCTTTCCTTGCCTTAGTTTGCTACAGACACCCCTTCTTGGATTTCTGAGAAGGCCCTCAACTCTATTTTTCCCATATCCCTTGGAGTTTTTTCCCTCCTTTCACCTTATTCCCCACGGGTCGCGATCTCTTAGATTTCTCTTAGAAATCCCTAATGTGACCCTGTGACCATGTGACCCCGCAACCCTGCGACCTAGCGACCTCGCAACCTGGTTGCTAAGTCGCGAAGTCACTAGGTCGCAGATCATCGAATAACCACCCAAATCATGACTTTGTGACCTAGCGACCTTGCGACCTAGTCGCAGGTCACCAAGTCACAGAGTCATATTTTTTGGATATTTTACGCAGGTGGGACCTTGCGACCGTGCGACCTGGTCGCTAGGTCTCCAAGTCGCAATCCTCCCTAGTCCTACAGATAGTGCTCGGAAAGGGTCGCAACAACCTAACCTGAGCAGTCAAATCATTTTGAGGTCTGGTCAGTCCCGTCACATTTTTTATCATGCAGTCCGTCTTATCGTGGGATTATTTTTTGAACATGCTAGGGGATATTGAAGCTGAGCTCGAGTGTGTTTCCATCTCTTCGGCCTCAAGCGATATGGGTTCTCCAATATTTTGGAAGATAAAAAAAGCCCCAAGATAGAGATATCAGGAGAGGACACGCCTCCTCCACTACCCCCTATCTATGGAGACACCGCCTGTGTCTTTGGAAAGGGAGATAAGATGACCTAGTACTAAGTATATCAGGAATTCACGAAGCCAAAATTCCCAGAAGATCTTGCGAACCGAAAAGTATATATTTAGGCTAAAAGGTCCAAGATTCACTATGTAGGTGCTCATCCACCAATATTCCCATGCGCAGAAGTAGTCGAATGGATCCTCCAGAAAGTTGATTCCAAGTTCTGGGTTATCTATGACCACTTAGGGAAAAAAATTTCCAACTTTTCTGGGAAATATGCGGACATGTACTATGCACTCCCTGCTAAGGAACAATCCTTCAACACTGACTGGGTCACCATGCATGAGGTACCAGTACTAGAAACCTTGAAGGGTTGGTGGGAGGACCCTGAGAAGTTTAAGGCAAAGAAGGATCAAGAGTATAAAAAAGATGGCCTTAGGAAGTTCTATAATCTGGTGGCAACAATGATGTGCAAAATATATGGCCGGAAGGATGCCACTACCTTCAATGGGGCTTGGGTCCCACTCATGTATGCAATCAACTCCTACGACACCCATTTCAACTGCGCTTACCTGGCAGTTTCGGCCCTTAGAGTGAACATATCAGCAGCACAGGCACCGGAGGGATGTGTGTTGGAATTATACATGGCCTCTTATCTCTTAGACATGGTATGCGCGAGATGCTATTTCAAGGGATGGTCACATAACTGGGATGCAAAGTGCGGTGGGCCCATTCACAAATATTTGAACGTGTTTTGGGCTTCCAGGTACAAGCAAGATATGGAATCCATCTCACACAATTTCATCCCCACGCTTTACAGGAAGATTTTCTGTAGGGATGCCCATTGCATGTCTAGGCGGGCTATGGAAACAATAACCTAGGTGGCCAACTAGTTTCCCATTATAAAGAGTACCTTTATCAAGGTCTTCAGATCATTCAAGGTGCCTCACACACTACCCAAGTATGTCACTGATAAACTACTGCTACTAGAGGTGTGCTACCAAATGTCGGGCATATTCTCCAAGGTCCTTAGTAAAGGCAAAAAGAAGCCATGGCCTACCCTCCTGCTTACTATTGTTGCCTACATTGTTAAGGATTTTAAAGAAGTAGAAGCCGAGGTGGAGGAAATCAAAGGTTTTCATTTCGTAACCTTCGCCCATAGATCATATGATCCTAAAAGGATTGTCCCTACACACTAAAAACGGGCCAAGTTCAATTGGAAGTAACAACACACGGAATGCCTTGTTGAGGAACAAGTCAGAAACTGGTACAACAAAGACAGGGAAGCCGCGCTGGAAGAATCAACTAACCTGAGTGGGGATCAAGAAGGTCAGGATGACCAAACCTTAGAAGAGAGGGTTTACATGCTAAAAATAAAGGACCCGATAGGAGGATCTTCATCTTCCAAAGCTAAAAATCCAAAGAATACTACAAGTAGTAGTATTTCTAAATAGAAACAGGAAAGGAGAGACAAAGAGGCCAAGGCACAGAAAGGGGCTGAGAAGAAGATGAGAGAGGAAGAACTCAAAAGGACCCAAGATACCTTAGCACGACAACAGGATGAAGATAAGTGAAAGAAGCAGGTTTAAGAAAAACAGAGAAAGCAACAAAAAGAGGAACGGAAGAAGAAGTAGGCAGAAGAGGCTTGCAAGAAGGAGGAAGAAGATTGCAAGAAGAAGGAGGAAGAGGAACAAAAGAAGAAGGAAGAATAAGAATGATAGAAGAAGGAGGCCAAGTGTAGGTTGAAGGAGGAACAGGATAAAGAAGAGGCTGAAAGGAGGAGAAAGGAAGAAGAAACTCAAAAGTTGTAGGAAGGCTCGTCCCAAGAAGCTGAGGGAAACAATACACCACTCTCAAGGATAGGGGAAAAAGAAGATCTGCCCCATATTGAGGTACCTATGGCAACCCCCATGACAAGCTTACACCTCCTGCCCTCGGAACTCGGCATCCTGGAAGAACAGGAAGATGATGTATTAGACTTAACAAGACTATTGTACAACTATTTCACACATAAGATCAGGCAGGAGAAGAGAAGGTGCCTCGCATGGAATCTAGTAGATCCCCTCGCAGTGACCATGGAAAATGACATAGTCTTAGATACTAGGACTAATCCCATCATGATAGAATTGGCAGGAACTGCTTTCACAGTAGCCACAGAGGAAAATTTCAGCAGGATAAGCAGGGAGATATTGTCCCTGCAAAACAGACTCCAAGCCTCCTAATAGAAGGCATCTCAGGTTGAAAAGGAAAAGAAGGTGCTGGAGGCAGAAAATCAAAGGCTCCAATTCACAACCACTCAAGCCAACAGGCTACCAATCACTATTCAAGGGGAGTTGGTTACTTTGGAGACTACCATGAAGAAGGTATATGAGGAGATGTTTGCTATAAAACAAACAATGTCCCCACTACTAAAGGCTCAGGCAGAGACTAAGAAGAAGACTACACAACTAAAGGAAACATCTACGACACTAGACAGTATGCTTGAATGGTCTGAAAGGTATCCACAGGCTCCCGACACCTTGCCAAATAAATATTGGATCTGCACACAGAACGAAAAAATACGTATACGTATGAAAATACAATCCAAGGATAAGATTTTAAAGGATGTGGAAAAGGTGATTTCTAGCTATGAAACCTGATTAGTGGCGTTGATTCAATGGCAGAGGTACATAACATTCCTTCCTTGGGGGCATTAGATACACAGAAGACAAGGGAGGAAGTGACCCAAGACATCCAAACATTTTTGGAACCCATCAGGCAAGCAGCTACATCCAAGGAACTTCTAGCCTCAAAGGAGAACATTGATTAGTTCATCATCACACTAGTCCGGATCTATACCAAGCTAACTTCCCTATCGAATCAAATCTCCATGAAAAGGCTCACTTTGATTCTAGATGCTCTCGGGTGTTTTCATAGGTTAGGAGAAGACACACCTCAGGTCACTCCAGTGACCGCAGACTATTAGGCCTGGTAGAGTTATCTTATGGAGCAGCAATAAGTAGAAGTCCCAGAATTTTTCATCACATGGCTGCTACCTTGAAAAGGAATAGTTTTACAAGTCACAAGTCGCCAATAGAATCCAGTCCTAGGTTGCAAACAGGGCCCAGTCATAGGTCGCAAATGAGATCCAGTCACAGGTCGCAACATCAGATGGGTCGCAGACCATGCCAAAAGTTAAGAAGCTGAAAGGAACGGGTTACCCAAAAATCACCTTTTTCTATAAGTACTCCCTTCGGGGACAATGTAAAGGAACTTTTTTTGACTCCACAAAGGAGAAGATTTAATTGTGTTGCATTGAATGCATGATTATGAGAATGAATACAAACCAATTTTTTGACTCCACTACTGGATCTGATGAAAGCTCATGTGTGTTAGCATTATGAATATTATCTCTTGACATATTTGCTATGTTTTATAACTGACTAGTCTACGTTTTATGTTCATATATCATTTGTATGTTTAAGCTCTTTCAATGTGTCAATGATATGTGGATTTTTTTTCTTCTTTTTTTTCTTTTTTTTCTTTTCTGAGGGATGTTTCAATAACTTAGTTGTTGATATCATTTTAATCTTTTAGAAGACGCTTAAGGAATTGATGGGTGTTTTGACCATAGAGAACTATTTCTTGTATGATCAAGCAAGATTCCTTATGAGCATGACCCTAATGATTTGTTTCTAGCAACATTTCGTTTGGTTGCATGCTTTGAATCTCACTTTACTATTCATAATGTTTCATTTTCAAGAGAACTCATCGACCATTTGTTTCATTTCTTTTGAGTAGTCATGCATCCTCTTGTCCGTGAGACACACCTCCATTCGAGAAAGGCATATTCAATGGTAGCTATACCTATACCCCTGATGCGATCCCTATCACAAACGGTCTAGAGTCTAATTGGGACTTTATACCAGGGAGATCCCCTTATTGTTGGTCGGGAATTTTTTCCCGTCAACAGGCCCTAAGAAAGATTCTAATTTAATTTTCCCTTGAATTGAATTAGAAAAAATTGTAATTCCACATCACAAGCCAACTTGAACAAGTTAACTAAGTTAGTTTGACTTATTTGGTTCAATTAATTCAAGTTGAGGGCCTAAATTGAGTCATTTACAATGTCTCCTACTTTATAAGAACCTTGGTTGAGTTTATTTTGAGTTGTAATTAATTAATTTAGTAGATTTGAGTTAGAATCAGTTAAACTAGTTCCAAGTATTGGAGGAGCTAGTGGGAGGTCAAGTAGTGTGGTGTGTACTATATGATCAACTAGTTAATTGATAAATCAACCATAAATAACTCATGGATGTATGATCTACGAGTTACCAAGTTGAGATTCGAGTTCAAGGGAGGTGTACTATCAATTGTATAATCATCCAAATTGTACAGGTGGTGCATGCAATCAGAGGAAGTCCTATGATGGATTGTGTATTTGTGGATGAGTAATTTCCCTAATTAATAGGGGCTAATTCCAAAGGAAACAATGCAAATAAATAGGTATTTGTGCAAGCATAAAATTGGTTAAGTATCTGCCTAGGATTGTATAGGAAGTAGTGAGATAGATAGAGATAATGTAGAGGTTTCTCAGGCTTGAGAAAATAATTGTAATCTTCTCATATTTTCTGACTAATGCAATATACAGATAGCATGGGTTTTTAGTTTTGGATTTACCCATAAATCATTGTGTAATGTTTTGATTAAATTATTTCTCTTATATGCTTCATGATTTCACAATCATTTTAATTGTTTATGTTGATGAGTAGAGTAGATTCAAGTTTATTGTTTTAGTGAATTACAATTAGCAGTTTTCATCTACAAGGAAATTCTACAATAAAGTATGTGATAAGATAACTTATAAAAACTCACGTCTAATGTATAATGTATAATGTATAATGCATAACCAACTCTTTAATGGATAAATTCTCATGACGATAGAATAGGAACTTGGTTTCTTAACCATTCCCACAAATATCTCCTCTCTTGATTTACATGTGTTCTTGATGTACTTAGTCCAATATAGTCTCTCTTCTTGACTGTATGTATTTAACCCCCTATATTACAACAATTACATTACAATGTTTGGTTGGAGTAATGGTGGATCATCTTTACCTCCCCCTAACAATTTTGGTGTCTCCCATGTCCGACACTATAGAAATAATATATAAACCTAACCTTGAGTAGCCTACCTAGAACATTTGTGGACATTGTTGTTGATGTGGGAAAATCCCAAATTTCCAATGGCTTCAACTTCTCCACTTTTGAGAAGTCAATGCACTACTAACATTAAGGTTCCCACACACCTTTAAACCTTCTTGATCTAGTTCTTTGATCTTGCAAGCAAATAAACACACAAAATATCTTTGCATGTATTGAATTCTTCCCTTACTCAATTGCCTCAAATCCCATAACATGAAATTCTTCCTTCATATGATATATTTCAACTATGTACCATTAATTTTGAATTCATACTTTCAAATTTGAATTACACCATCATGTAGAGACAATAATATAATGAAAAATGCATTCCAATAACATAATTTGTCATATGAAGGAAGAAATTCATGTTATGGTATTTTAGGAAATTGAGTAAGGGAAGAATTTGGTACATGCATAGATATTTTGTGTGTTTGTTTTATTGCAAAATTAGATATCAAAATAAAGAAGTGGTTAAATGTGTATTAAAACCTTAATTCCAGTCCCAGAAGTACAAAATTTGAAGACACAGGTGTTATCTCAAATCTTCTTTATATTTTTAAGTTCAGTAGTGTGATTTTTTATTATTTGAAAATTTTTAAGGCCTCGATAGTGGGATCGTTAGCGCCAATTGTAAAATGTTGATTAAAAGCACTAACAAATGGATTACCAACGGAAATTGTAATTTTTTTTTTTTAATAAATCAAATTGCAGACAAATCACACGTTAGAAAAGGAGAAGGTTGTTGTCATTGTTGGCTCATAAAATTTGAAACGACGACAGTGGAAAATCAAATGTTAGCAAAAAACTTTGTTTTACTCTTTTTTTCTTGTAAAAGGAAATAAATCCGGGCATGGTTTCCGAATAGATGGATTTTTTTTTTTTTTAAGAGGTTTTTGGAGGGAACATAACAATTAACAAAAACCTCCCTAAGTTTTCTAACAAATATCATAATTTGAGATATTAGAATGTATATTTGGAGCCTCTTTTCAGGAATCATTAGAGGAATTTTGAGGTCTAAAATGGGCCTCCTAAGGAAATAATAAAATAATAGCTAAACCAATAAAATAATATTTATAAATTTTCAATTCAATTTTTGCACCAAAATCCATGTAACCATAGTTAAATTAAATTCAAAAGTTGTACCAGAATAAAATTAATAAAAAATTTGTACTGATGTGACTATAAATAATAATGAAATTTTCAAGAAAAAATCATTATCATTGAACAACTAATGCATTTGTCCTTTGTACTTAAATAACTTAAAATAAAATATAATTATAAATTTATAAATTATTAATTATATTATATGCTATTAATTAAAATTTATATTATTTAAATTTTATAATAACATGTAATTAATATACTATATAAAAATAAAATAAAATAAAATAATATAAAAAATGTATAGGGATATGTCTTGTTTCTTTCAAGAAATATGAAATGACAATAATATTATTTTATTCAAAAAGTGTGAAATGACATTTATAATGAGTACTTTTCTTTGACTTTAAAAGTACTTATAGCACTACCATGGTTAACCATGAGTTTTAATCCACCATTGAGAATGTGACAAGTAAGTACCTTTAACTCAAGCAATGCCACCTCAACCATTAGGGATGATGTCATCTCCTAAAATGTGATTGGTTCTCATAAAGTGAATTTTGATTGTACATTTTCCTTAGGAGGCCCATTTTAGACCTCAAAATTCCCCTAATGTGACCATAATTTTTTTTATATATTTAGAAAAATGCCTAATCAAATTTCAGCTGGAGAGACACCTCATTAATTTGAATTCATCATTAGAACAAGCAAGTGGAAAATTATTTTGAACAAATCATGCCATAAAATCAGTTGACTCATTTTTAAGGAGCCAAACTAGAAAGTAAAATATCATCTTTAGAAAATGTGGCAACCTAGGTGGACTAGATGTCATGCACTCAGCTCCAGTTTTATCTCAAAGAAGTTCCAGATGTACTTTCTAAGGAAATTTTATCAATCCATGTTAAAGATACGAGAAGCAAAATTATGTTTAGATATTATATGGAACGAGGTCAAGATTAGATATTTAACTCTATCTTTTATATATTTTTATATTGTTTTTACCAAAAAAAATTTATCTACAGTTAAGTAATTATTCTATATAGTTTATGAAAAATAAGAAGAAGGGGTTTGGATTTGGATTTGGACTTGGGGAGATACCCCTATGCTTTGTACTCAGTCTTGATTCTCGTCATTAAAACTTTCCAACAACGTGATTTAGACATTGTGTTAGAGATTCTTATTATGAAAATCCACAATCAATTTTCTTGGTTAATGTTTTTCCCTATTTGTTATCATTTAATGTTTTATTCTCATATTTATGAATGAAATATATGCTTAAGTAATTCATCTTGCAATTTTCTTTATCATGCTTTGCAACAAAATTTGAGTGAAAAATTCACCTATTTGGTGCGTTGTCTCAATTGGCTAACATTTCTTTTGCAACGTCCATTCTGCAACATCATAAGGTCTGAGGGAATGTTATATACCCTACCTCTCATTTATACATGTTTATGTGCTCCAACCTTCATATTGTATATTGATGTTTCATTTATGACTCCATGCCCGATGCAAGTCTTATCAATGCTACCAAATACCCTACCAAACCCTATTTTATCAAATATGGCCACTAATCCCTAAAGCCAACAATCCTATTTTCGATACCAGGAGAGAGCCCTTTGCATATTGAAGGGCCAAATTTCAATCTAAAGTGGTTAGAGGTTACCTTATTTTTTTACCTCTATAGTTGGGGTTTTTTGTAAGTGATAACAACATGAAAGTTGGGCTTTTCCCACATCATAGTGGTATCAAATATGGTAATCTCTTTGGAGGAAAAAAAATCAGAGAATATTGATGCTCTATGGAGTGGAACTGGTTGTTGGGTAATTTTATTCTCAAATATTTCAACGGTTCAGGTTTAAAATTTTGCTAGGTAAAATGTTTTACATTTTAATTTTATTTGAGGAAATTGATAATTGAAAGGGTTGGTCTCTTCGAAAAAGAGAAAGAACATTGATGTACTTTGAGGATACATACGGAATATCTATTTTTGGTAGAACGTATTAGTTTTTTCTGTGGATGGGGAAGAGAAGTGAAGGACTACAATAGTAGAGCCAATAGATAGATTGGAGAAAATTGTGGCAAAAACGTATGTTTGCATGAGGTTGAACCAAAGGTAAATTGGTCATTATTATTTTGACTAATTTGTGAGGAAAATTATTGATTACAAGTAGCAGTGATGAGGATGATTACAGTAGGATAATTGTAACCAATAATAGAGGAAGTTATTAAACAATTGTGTCAAATAATCTTTACAAGTTCCATCTAAGGTTGGAAGGAGGAGGATAGGTAGATGTTGTTGGAGGAAGTGAAGATTTGTAGAAGCCTAAAAGGAGCAGAGAAGCTCAAGAAGTTATATAAGAGAGAACTAAGTATACCAAAAGGTGAAGTTCAAAGATAGATTGGTGAGGTTTTTTAACAAGTTAAGGAGTAACTTATTATTGCAGAGTCTTAGTTGCAGTATAAAAGTAGACAAGGTAAATTTAACAAAGGAAAAGAGAAGATGATTTTTGACATTCATGATAAGGTTCAAGTGTAAGCCACAATAGAGAAAGGGAAGATTCCAAACAAAATTTCATAAGAAGAAGGATGAGCAATGGGGAGTTTGAGAGAGAATTAGCTAATATTAAAGTACAAATAGAGATGAAGAGAGGAATTCTACAGGGAAAGTAAGAATACCATAGATATGGATGGACTCTATAGAGGAGATTGAAATGGAATTTTTTATAGGTAAGACTGAGGCACATGACAAATGCTCAATCGAGGAGGGACATGATTAGAGGAGTTGAGTTGCAATAGAGTTTAGTTGATGGAGAGGTTTATTTTTGTGAACCTAAATAAGGATATATCCTTTGGGAAGTGATTATGATGTTGAGAAGATATTTTTTGAGGATATATTGAGCTATCTAGATATTTCAAAACAACATGAGGAGTTTATGCTTGAAGAATCAAAGGAGTCCAACGAGCCTTATGATTTTAAATCTAATGATTTGTGTATTATTGTATGTTTAGAAAAATAAAGAAAATAATTTGAAGCTACCAGAGACATGAAGGAGGATGAGACTACATTGTCTCATAAAGGTAAACAAACAAAGACCCATACAAATATGTGTAATGAAATTAATGGAGGACAATTGCAAGAACTTGTTTTTGAAGAGAACGGGAAAAAGTTGGCTCATGGAGATAGCCAAAAAGAGAACAGAAATGAGGAGAAACATAATGAGGAGTTAGAGTTGTTGGAAAAGTTGTTAAGAGGATCTAAGACTAAACAAGAAATTACAACCAAAGAGGAGGAATGTTCACGAATACCTAGCCATGAGGATGTGTTTACAACACTTGAGTAATTTAAGGTAAATTCTAATTTACAAATGAATAATGAGGATGCATACATAGAAATTAAAGACGAACATGAGATTGTAATTAAAGAAATAAAAGCTAAGTTATTTCTTAGAGATGAGATAAAACCTCAAGTAGAACATTTAGATTTAATGTTTGAAATTTTTTAAGAGGAAATGGAGTTTTTAGATAATTGGTTAACAAGAGATTAGGTGATGAAAACTAAATAATTTTTTCATACTCAATTAATTTTGAGGAATAAATCAAAATCTCATACAGCAATGACATACAAGAGGAAAAGATGAAATAGTTGATAGATAGCAACAATAACACATTTTAGCAAGGAAATAACAATTAGCAAGAGGATATAATGGCATCAAAGGAAGAAATTTCCTTAAAATACAATAGTGAGAAGGAAGTTGTAGAATATAATCAACAAATCATAAAGGAGATATTTAAATCAGAATTTAGTAAGAGTCTTGTAACTCAGGATATGCAACAAGTAGAAATGGAAATTATGTTTTAACCAAAGACAAATTTGGAAAAATGAAATTGATAGGTCATGGATGTTGATGAGGAGGATGCCTAAGAGAAGGCATACTAATGTGAAAAGAGCATTCATTAGAAAAAAGAAAGAAACTCTACAATAATGCATCACAAGTGGAAAACTCCAGCATATAATTTGAAGGCCTAGAGAATTGAGGACAACTATAGAAGGAACATGACAAAAATTTAAAGAAAAAAATGATCAAATACAACATAAGGTTTTGGATCCAGGAGGATTGTTACATCAATAACTTATGACCATGAGGTCATCATTTTTTTTACTGTGGGAGTCTGATGCAGGACCATTAGAGATTATAAACCATCAAGCCTTTGGAGGACAAATTTTGAAAAGGGGGTCTTGAAATTTTGAGAAGAATTCATATTATTTTACATAAATATTATATTGAGTTGATTTATTCTAGAAAATCTAAGTGAATGAGTCATGAGTCTATAATTTGTTTGGATAGGTAGAAAAATTTTGATATGTTTTTTTTTTCACAAAGGAAAAATTCATAATTTTATTAATGAAAACAAAATTACATGTTACATTAGCTGGTAGTGTCAAAAGACAAACAAGTATGCCACAGATAAAAATACAATGAAGAGGAAATTAGGCTTTCCTCCCTTTTTTCTTTTCAACCTTCCGCCAACCACTTTGTGTTGGCGTGGTCGATATAAGGACGAGCTGGTTCTCTTCCGCATGTGCTCCAATGTCCTTATCAGAGTCCAATGTGTCTGAGGTGTGTAGTATTTTGTTTCCCTCGTTGTCTATTGCCCCGAGATCCATATCTGGTTGTGTCATGGTAGTGGCATCAATGGGTTCTTGCATTTCCTATTCTTGTACACCCAAAGCGGTATCTGTCTGTTTACTATCTTGTGGGAAGGGTTCTTCCTCTTCCTCTTGTTGTTCGGGCTCTTTTGATGGAAATTTCCATCCTTTGGAAACTTTGCCTATTTTCTTCTTTCTCATGTTATCTCTTGTGGTTGTCGGGCAAGTGTTTTGTAGATGACCCGTGTTCCTGTAGATCCGGAAGTGAAAAGTGGTGTTCTCATAATATAAGTATTGTGTCCATCTCTGCTGTTTGTGATTCAACATAATGCACTCTGGTAGACCTTTGCTCAAATCCACTTCCACACAGATTCATGCGAAAGTGTAGATGTGCTCCTCCATTCATTGTATATCAGTTTTGATATATCTGCCAAGGATGTTACCAATGCCACCAAGAACACTTTCCTACCAGAATTGAAGCGGAAGGTTGTGAAGCCGAACCCAAACCGGCATTCTGGTCACCTCCATGGTATTGGCATCAAATTCCGAGAACCATGGTGTGATGAAGAGTCCAGTAGATCCCCAGAACCATGGCCCCTCCTGAATAATTGTATCTCTATCTTCAGTGGATGAAAACTTGACAATGAAAAAGCCTTTTGAGCATAGGTGGATTTCACAATCCATGCTCTAGTTGGAAAAAATCCATTAGAAGAGCTCCACATGTTTGGGCCAGAAGAAGTTGAATCTGCATATTATAACTTGAGATTCGAAAACGGTTCTATGCATATCTATGTCAGGAATGTCAATTTTTATTTCAGGCACACAGTTCTGCTGTTCCACAATGTATGGATTAGGGGATTTTTCTGCCTGGGCCACAATCGTTGTAGCAGCTTTGTTTTTTCCCTTGTAGGACATTCCTGTATGTGGGTCCTTTGGGGTGGGCAGTGTTAGACGTACTAGTACCCGAGGTGTTTCCATAAGCTCTGTTCTGTCCTAACTTTCCTCCCCTCAGTCGTAAGTTAAGGCAAATAGAGGATCCAGAAGCTATGGCATATTCATTTAGAGAGCTGGAATCTGCTAATGATTTCCCCCCAAATATCAAGGACTGAAGGTGAGCTGGGTAACCAGCAGCAAATTGGATTTTGTTCTTCAAATATATTATGGAGTTTGTGTCTTGAATCCATATGATAAAACTATTTCCTGCGGGAGGTTTAATGAAGATTTGAAAAGACACAAAGCTTACCCGAGTATCCTTAATAGAGGGGAAATAACGGCTCTGATAATCATTTGCAGAGGTAATGTAGCAGTTCCTTTTGTTCTTTGGTTCAACAGGTAGGTATGAAGTACCAACCGGCGCTAGCAATCGGGATCCCAGAGCACCATAGTAGTCGAAACCAGATGGTTTATTAGCCCACAGGTCGCCCTCTGGTTCAAGTAAATGCCACCCCCCATAATAAATTACGAATGCCGCTACAGGTCCGTGATGATTTGAGAAGCCATATCGGCCACGTATCTAAGCAAAGTCGGTGCTCTGCTCACGCACAACATCGCCGACCGGAAGTGGTGGCCAAATTAGTGAAATAGAGCATCGCTCCAGTCTATAGGGGGTCGCCACGGTAGCTCTAGAGTCCTTTCCATCCGATGCGAAGGCGCAGACAATAAGAGTTCAGTTCCAAAGCCTCACAGATAGGCCACCTCGAAGATCAGCATAAGAATCACAGTGCCAATGGCCATGGTAGCACCTCTAGGTTGAAAACCAGTGTGCGGCGGCGACATTTTTGGTGGCAAGAAAACCTAGGTCAAATGAAAAATCGCCAGAGCTCTCCATCGTGCCTCCTCCAAGATTTTGAATTGGTTTTTTTTTATATGTTAAAAGCAAGTGTTCCTTATAAAGCGTGCTATATGTAGGGAATAAGTAAACTCAATATCATATTTACATAGAATAACATGGATTATTACGAAATGTCAAGATGCCCTTTTGGAACTTTGTCCTCCAAAGGCTTAATGGTGTAGATCTAATTCTCTTGCATCAATTTTCGTCCACCTAGTGTGTGTAGTTGGAGCTTTATTAGACCATTCAAGTTTACTTGAAACAAAAGAAATTGAATGATAAGTGGTAGCATAGGTAGACCTAGGCATTATTTCCCACATTGGGCTTCGTTAAATTTATTTTTTTATTTTAGGTTTCTCATATGTATTGTCACTTTATGTTTCATTTGGGATAACATGTTAATAAATATACCTACACATAAATGAGAACACATTTTTAGAATAATGAATGTAAGTATTTTTTGGATGGAAAATATGCACATGAAGAATTAGAAGCAAGGATTATATCCCTACCTCACCTTTATAATTCTAGTTGTATGAATGGGCCATGATCCTTTTTATATAAATGATGATCCATTACTATGAAAATACCATGTGTGTGTGTGTGTGCACACGTGCCCGCACATGCGTTGAATTATTATGTACTAAACTCATATGCGATACTATCTTATATAAGAACCTCCATTGGCCCATAAAAAGTTTTCCCACAAGTTAGGAAGGGAGGAGGATCACACGAACTCAAAGAAAAATTCCCAACTTGGTAAGATTTAATTTATTGACTAGAATCAACTACATGTGATTAAGGACCAATCATTTACCCTCCAATGGTATGTTTCACATTGTTTGAAATCCCTCTTAGCATAACGATGCAATGAATGTCTATGCTAAAGTAAACTACATGTCATTGTATAAATCAAAGACTATATCTCATGGATCTCATCTACAATATTGACGTTGGGAATGGAGGTGTAGGTGAAAACCCTAAGAAGCACAAGGATCATAAAAACTCATTTTTGAAAATTTTTGGAACCTTTCTTTTCCTATATCCAAAATCCTAGAGTTTTTCAATGTCAAAATAGTTAACATGGAGGCCTAAGAAAACACACAATCCTTAATTTTCATGGAAAACATAGTATCACCTCATTATTATTATAGGAAGGTTCGTTAAAAACCATGAACATATATCCATCCATTTGGATTTAAATGGATAAAATATGGTGTAGTGTATGTAAATACGCATCTTTATTTTAGGAGGGCGTTAGGAAATTATAGGGTCAATAAGTAAAAATATGACATTGCATTTTAGAACTTGTAACTTTTCACATCATTCTTGTCTAGTCTTCTCTTGTTGTATTCATACTTTCTAGTCATATATTTAAAATATTAGATAATTTCCCTCTTGCATGGATAATGGAAGAAATAATGATTTTCAGGGATAGAGAGAGGGAAAGGTATGATGAATCTCTCATACTTTCAATGTTGGTGCTTTTATCTCTTAATGTTAGGGTTGGGAATTTTTGTAGTTTGTAGTAGTGGATTTTGGTTCTCCATATTAATCGAATTCAAAAGTTTCTTTTCAAAAATTATAAAACAATTCTATATCCTATATATAAATTTGTAAAAAGTAATAACTATAGACCGTTAGGTCCCTATATTACTAGTATAGTCCCTTATTGTTGTTAGTGTAACCCCCTTATTATTATAGGTGTACCCCTATAACCCCAATATTTTTATTATTGTGCCTTTAAATTATTATTGTTAGGTCGGCTAGGATTATATTGTAATCCCATGGAATCCTATATATAGAAGGAGGTTTTGTCATTTGTGTCATCCAATAATTGTTCATTTATGTAATGTATTGGAGTTTTCCCCCCTGAAGTGGCTGATTTCTAAGGCGTTGATCTCCCTTTTCTTCTATTTTTGGAGTTGGTTTCATAACATTTGGCATCAGAGCTTTGGATTCTAGGGTTTCACTGCTCCAAACAGGTCATTGTGGAATTTTCACTATAATGTTTTTTATACAAAGGTTCAGAAACTGAAATTTTTACAGAGCGAAGATGAAATCCCGAGGAACATCATGTAAAATTTTTATATCTTGGTTCGCAATATTTTCGGAGATATGATCTATGGAATGTAGGGTTTTTTTTTAGGCTCCTCAATTTCACCTAAATCAGGTCATCGTGGAGGTTTCTCTATAACTTTTTTTCTACTAAGGTTCAAATGCTTAAATTTTTGCAGAGAGAAGCCAAAATCCTAAGGAATGTCTTCTAAAAATTTCAGATCTTGGTTCTCAATATTTTCAGAGATACGATCTATGGAAGTTAGGGATTTTTCAAGCTCTAGAATTTCATCTCAAAGAGGTGACTGTGGGAAAATTATCATAACTCTCTCTCTAAGCATCAGATTGGAACTTTGTAAAAAGTGGCTGCAAGTAAACAGAATGTAGTTTCCTGTATAGAAATTTCATAGATGAAGGAGGAAACAGGGACACGTGGAACACCGTACAAGTTTTCTCTACTGAACCAGTCCATAATTAGGTCATTGTGGGAGATTGGGCATAAATTTGTTTTGAAGAATCCAAATCAGGTCAAACTTGTGGAATTTGAAAGAAGCTTCAGAGGGCTACTACATGGCCAAATTTCAGATATTGAAGATCCACAATTAATTACAGAGATAATTCAGTTTCATTATCGAGCTCCTTAAAAGCAATAAAAAGGTGTGTAATTATTTTTCGAATTGCATAAGTCTTGTGTGAAAAATCAGTTTGAATTGATTCCAAGGGCATATTGTAGAATAAATATCAGTATTGGGTTCTAAAATTCCCCCTAAAAATAATTCAACACCCATTAAGCCTTTATAATGCACTACTATGACTCATGAAGACAAAGAACTGCAACATGACATGTCAAAATCGCAAGAGCAAGTGCACCAAATTTCGCTCTCGCAAAGAGCAACAAAAAATGAAATGGAAGTTTTGAAGAAAGGCGTGGAAGTTAAGATGGATGGTTTGAAGAAAGGCATGGAAGCTAAGATGGATGGCATGGAAGCTGGCATGGAAGCTGGCATGGATGACATAAAAGATAACATGGAAAACATGAATAATGATCTAAAAACAGACATGGAAGGTTTGGCAAAGTTGATATGAGAAATGTTTCCTAATGGCGAAAATTTAGTAGAGGAAACTCATGATGAGAACAAAATAAATGTTAACACGATTTTATAAACCCTAATGTTGGATGGAAGAACCACCATATTCCAAAGATGGATATGAGGAAGTTTGATGGCAATGATCCCGTAACATGCATTCTACATATGGAGAAATATTTTGATCTCAATAATGTGCAAAACACACAAAAGGTACGCATTGCAACTTTACATTTAGAACAAAATACATTTGTATGGTATTGATAGCTTTTCTCCTGTAAAAAAATTTCCAATTGGTCAATTTTTATGGAGGAAATGATAGCACATTATGAGGATACAAAGAGCAACAACTTCTTTAGCCAATTGAAAAATCTCAAACAAAAGGGTTCAGTGGTGGAGCACATTGAGGACTTCCAAAAATTGAATATAAGGGTAACTGATATTCTAGAGGAACATAGGATTGATGTCTTCATAGAGACTTTAAAGGATAGCATCCAACATGAAGTTCACATTTGGGAACCTAATTCATTGGAGAAGGCATTCAAATTGGCAAGAAAAATTGAATGTAAATAATGGCGACAAGGAAGCCTACCACTCACATCTATAAATATGGAAGTGTTGCTACTCCTAGACTTCCATAACCTACAAGGTTGACACCACAATAATTGGAAGAAAAAATAGAAAAAAGGCTTTGCTATAGTTGTTATAGAAAATACACTAAAGGTCATAAGTGTGTTGAGAAGAAATTATTTTACATAGATTGTAAAGAGGAGGAAGAAAATGAACAAGGAACTTCAAAAGAAGAGGATATACACCAAGAACCAATGCTAGAATAAGAAGAAATGAGTCCGACCATATCATGTAATGCATCGGTAGGTATTACCACTCCTCAAACTCTAAATATATAAGGACATATCAAGAAGAAAAAGGTAATAGTGTTGATTGATTCGGGTAGTACCCATAATTTTATTCATTGTAAGGTAGCCAAGGAATTGAACTGTTTCCTATATCCACCACCAGAATGTCAAGTGATGGTTGAAAATGGAGGAACTATAAATTGCTCTGGAAAATGTCATAATATCAAGCTAACCATGGGGGAATATGTATTTAATAGTCCAATGCTTTCCATTCCAATGGGAGGTGTTGATGTTGTACTAGGAGTACAATGGTTATAATCTTTGGGGATGGTATCTTTTAATTTTCAAGAACTTTTCTTGAAATTTTTTTCAGAAGGAAAGGAAGTCGAATTACGAGGTATTGCGGGGAAGCCAGGAAGGATAATAAGCTCTAATGTCATGACAAAGCTTCTAAAGAAAGAACAGCGAGGCGTAATTGCACAATTATGCTCACTAGAAGTCCCAACATCAAAATCATCTATTTCTGCAGATCTCCAACAAGTCTTGGACAATCATTCCAAGGTGTTTGAAACTCCCAAAGGACTCCCACCTATTCATGATCATGATCATGCTATTCATTTGATTCCAGGAAGTGTTCTTCCAAACATCAGGCCTTATAGATATCCTTACTTCCAAAAGAGCGAAATTGAACGTATGATTGCAGAAATGTTAGAGGCGGGTATAATTCAACCTAGTCAAAGTTCTTTCTCTGCTCCTGTAGTATTGGTACACAAGAAGGATGGATCATAGCACATGTGTCCGGATTATAGGGAGCTCAATAAGCTCACCATTAAAGATAAATTTCCCATTCCTGTGATTGATGAATTATTGGATGAATTACATGGAGCAATTTATTTTACCAAGTCGGATCTTCGTTCAGGATATCATCAAATTAGAATGAAGACTGAAGATATTCCAAAAACAGCATTTTGAACTCATGAGGGTCATTATGAATTTTTGGTCATGCCTTTTGGCCTTACCAATGCACCTTCTACATTTCAAGGGTTGATGAATTCCATTTTCAAACCCTTCCTTAGAAACTTTGTGCTAGTATTTTTTGATGATATACTAATCTACAACAGGTCTTGGAAGGATCATGTTCAACATGTTGACAGGGTGCTCAAAATATTGGAGGAGAAACAATTATAAGCAAAAATATCCAAATGTTTCTCTGGAGTACAAGAGGTGGAATATCTGGGTCATATTGTATCTCATGAGGGTGTTAAGATAGACCCTAAAAAAATTAAAGCCATTAAGGAATGGAAATTCCCCACAACTATAAAGTAGTTGCGATGATTTCTCAGGCTAACAGGGTATTATCACAAGTTTGTTAAGAATTATGGGAGAATAGCAGCACCTCTAACAACATTATTGAAGAAAGATGCATTTTCATGGACTCCTGAAGAAACTGAGGCCTTTGAACATCTTATATAGGCAATGTGCCTAGCACTGGTCTTAGCTACGCTAGACTTCACAAAACCTTTATTGCGGAATGTGATGCCTTAGGAAATGGAATTGGTGTTGTTTTAATGCAAGAAGGAAGACCCACTGTTTTTTAAAGTCGACCAATCAAAAGAAAGTATTTACAGAAAGCTATTTATGAGAAGGAAATGTTGGAAATACTACATGCACTAAAGAAATGGCGACCTAACCTAATGGAAAGACACTTCAAGATAAAAAATGATCATGATAGTCTTAAACACTTTTTGGAACAAAGACTATCTTCAAAAGAGCAACCAAAATGGGTCACAAAGATGTTGGGTTATGACTTTGAAATCATCTACAAAAAAAGGGAAGCTAAATGTTGTCACAGATGCACTGTCATGAAAGGATGAAGAGGTGGAAGCATTGCTTTGTTCCATTGCTATTATCCAACCAGATTGGATAACCAAAGTAAGGGATGAATGGAAGAAGGACAAAGAAGTGTGGACACTCATTCAAAAGTTGCAGCAAGATCCTAGTACATCTGACACATTTAGTTGGACAAATGATTCCTAATGGTACAAATATCACTTATATATTTGTAAGAATTCCCAAATAAAAAAATATATATATTCTTTTGGAATTGCACACTTCTCCTTTAGGAGGACACTCAGGATTTTTAAAAACTTACCACAGGGTGAAGAAAGAATTTTTTTGGGATGGCCTTAAATCTGATATTCAAAATTTTGTGGAAGAATGTTTCATTAGGGGAATTTTGAGGTCTAAAATGGGCCTCCTAAGGAAAATGTACAATCAAAATTCACTTTATTAGAACCAATCACATTTTAGGGGATGACCTCATCCCTGATGGTTGAGGTGGCATTGCTTGAGTTAAAGGTACTTACTTGTCACATTCTCAATGGTGAATAAAAACTCGTGGTTAACCATGGTGATCTAAGTACTTTTAAAGTCAAAGTAAAGTACTCATAATAAATGTCATTTCACACTTTTTGAATAAAAATATATTATTGTCATTTCATATTTCTTGAAAGAAATAATGCATATCCCTATACATTTATTATATTATTTTTATATAGTATATTAATTACATGTTATTATACAATTTAAACAATATAAATTTTAATTAATAACATATAATATAATTAAGAATTTATAAATTTATATTTATATTTTAATTTAAGTTATTTAAGTACAGAGGACAAATGGGTTAGTTGTTCAATGATAATGACTTTTTCTTGAAAAGTTCATTCTTATTTGTAGTCACATCAATACAATTTTTTTATTAATTTTATTTTGGTACAACTTTTGAATTGAATTTAACTATGGTTACATAGATTGTGGTGCAAAAAGTGAATTCCAAATTTATAAATATTATTTTATTGGTTTAACTATTATTTTTTTATTTCCTTAGGAGGCCCATTTTAGACCTCAAAATTCCCCTAATGGGTTTGCCGGCAAAAAAAAAGTGGAGACAATTAAGACCTTGGGTCTTCTACAACCTTTATCCATTCCAAGTCAATGTTGGGAGGAGATTTCAATAGATTTTATCATAGGTTTACCTAAGTCCGAAGTAAAGAGTATCAT
The DNA here is from genome assembly GCA_034641835.2 of Pinus albicaulis. Taxonomy (NCBI): domain Eukaryota; kingdom Viridiplantae; phylum Streptophyta; class Pinopsida; order Pinales; family Pinaceae; genus Pinus; species Pinus albicaulis. Next base: position 1,209,274,024 of record CM076572.1, on the reverse strand, counting down.
CATGGTGGTAGTTGATAGACTTACCAAGTATGCACACTTTTGTGCATTATCTCATCCATTTAAAGCAAGTACAGTTGCTACTAAATTTATGGAAACAATTCAAAAGCTACATAGAAACCCAAAGATTATTGTAAGTGAAAGAGATCTTATTTTTACGAGAATTTTTTGGACGGAATTATTTTCTTGTTTGGGTACTCAACTAGCTCATAGCTCATCTTATCATCCTCAATCCGATGGTCAAATTGAGATAGTGAATAAATTTTTGGAAGGATATCTTTGTTGTTTTATATCTGATAAGAAAACATAGTGGGTCAAGTGGTTACCTCTCGTTGAATGGTGGTATAACACTTCCTTCCATACTGCAGAAAAAATGACCCCATTCATGGCACTTTATGGATATCATACACCATCCATCACATCATATTTAAGAGAAAATTTTAAGATTCAAGCAGTGGGAGATCACATCGAGCATCAACGAGAAGTTCTCCAACTCTTAAAGGATAACCTAAATTTGGTACAAAATAGAATGAAACAACAGGCATATCAACATCGCAGCGAGAGAAGTTTTGATGTAGGAGACTGGGCATTTTCACGGCTACAACCATACAAACAAATTTCCCTCAAGAAAGTTAAGAAGGATAATAAATTATCACCAAAGTACTATGGTCCTTACAAGGTGTTGATAAAGATTGGTAGTATGGCATACAAATTGGAGCTTCCTGCTTCTTCGCGAGTGCATCCAGTTTTCCATGTTTCATGCTTAAAGAAGGTTATAGGTGACAAACTTCCAGTTCAAACAATATTGCCAGAACTTGATGAGGAAGGAAAAATTATATTGGAACTTGAAGTAGTCACGGAAACAAGAACGTGACAGCTACGAAATCGATCAATTTCAGAGTATCTTATCAAGTGGAAGAACTTACCCACTAAATATTCTACATGGGAGGATGAGAATTTTATACGGAAGCATTCAGAGCTACTCAAGCATTGAGGACAACACTTTTTTGAAGGAGAGGGGCATGTTAGGTCCCTATATTACTAGTATAGTCTCTTACTGTTGTTATTGTAACCCCCTTATTGTTATTGTTGTACCCCTGTAACCCCAATATTGTTATTATTGTTTCATTACACTATTATTATTAGGTCAGCTAGGATTATATTGTGATACCATGGACTCCTATATATAGAAGGAGGTTTTGTCATTTGTATCATCCAAGAATTGTTCATTTATATAATGTATTGGAGGTTGCGCCCTCGAAGTGGCTGATTTCTAAGGCGTTGATCTCTCTTTTCTTCTTTTTTTGGAGTTGGTTTCATAACATAGACACCATATTTGACTCTAAAACCGACTTCAAATTTTAAGTAGTGATAAAGAAAATACCAATATAATCATGGGAAACACTGCAATTTTCTAAGTTGCAACCTATTTTATTAAAAACAAAATTAAATGTGTACATAGAGGAATACACACTTAAGTTAATTTTTGCACTCAAAGGTGGTTTTTACATCTATGTACGAGGGGGATGTTTAATTCCTTTTAATCTCAATATAGAGTTAATAAATGGAAATTAAAAGATGAATAATAAAAAAATTATTTCAATATTAAACTTAAAGAAAAAAAATGTCCATGTCCACTTTAAGTTTATATATATATATATATATATATATATATATATATATATATATAGTTGCATGAGAACCTTTTTCTAGCATTTCTTAAACTTATTCCTTCCATTTCTAGGTTATTGGGAGCTTAGGAAATGGATGAAACAACTCTAATTGGTTAGTGATAGTTCTAGTAACTTGGTAGCTTTTTGGGAACTTAACTAAATGAGAACTTGGGAATATATAGAAATAAGTTTCCTATATAGAAATCTTTAAATTAAGTTTTTCTTTTAGTTTTAATAAACATCATTTTTCAAAAATATTAAATTAAAATGTCAATATTTTTAATATTTAATTATTTGCTATAAACACCAACTTCATTACAGACATTTTTACTATTAATTCAAAATATCATTAAAAGAACATTAAAATTCACATAAATTTTATTTCAACAAATATTTGAATAAAAAGTTTAATAATACTCACTTTATAGTTGTGGATGTAAAGATATTTTAATACATATATGTCTCCTTTTGATGATGATGGTTAACGTCCACTGAGACCAATATTTGGTCTATTGGACCTAAAGAAAAGAGTTATTTAATTTGATTTAAGATTTTATTCCTATGCTCAAAAAGCTTGGAGAGAAGCCTCCCGAGCTCACTATAATTTTGACATCTTAAAAGGCTAGGAAGGTCAGTATTGCAACAAATATTATGAAATTGAGCTCTAATGTGGTTGTACGCAGGGCACTCTAAGAGGAATTGATTTTCATCCTCAATGTTCATATTCTCACAGAGATGGAAAATCCTTTCCATCTATAGTGTTTTAGGAACTGTCCAACGACCTGTTTCACTATGGAGCTCATGAGAGTTCGTTCTAATCTTGGGTATATTAATTTTCTTCTTTGAGCTAGTTAAAACAGAGTGATACTTTTGATCTTCTAAGGTGGGGTTGATGACCTCCTTATAATACCTTAATTTTCTTTTAGCTGCTAGATCTTTCTCAAACCACATTTTTTCTTTGAACTAAGAAGTAACAATTTTTTTAATGTTATTGATGTTTTGCAATGAAACATTCTCGTCGATCTCCCAATGGTTTAACCAGGCCCTGGTGTCTTTATACCAACCTCGTTTAAGCCTTAGGTGGTTTTGGTTGGAATTCTTGTGCTAGCTTAGGAAGTCTATGGTCTCCTATGCTATTGAGCTTGTGCTTGTACAATAGAAGCCTAGTCATAGCTAGGCTCTCAATAGGGGAAATACCCACTTCTATAAGGAGAATAGGATAGGGTGTATTGCTTTTAATTTTAAGGTTATACATTATAAAACGCTTCTGGATTTGTTCAATATTTCTCCAGGATTCTCTAGAGATGTTGCAACCCCAAACCACACGTCCATATAAGATAACAGGAGTGACTAAAGTTTCAAAGTGGAACTTCTTTCTATCCCACATTACAAGGTTTGTCATTTTACAATTATTTTCAAGACCAAAATAAGCTTTCCACCCCCCATTAATCCTTTTCTGAATGCTATAGTTCCAGTTGAGCTTGTGATGAATACCAATTCCTAGGTACTTGTAATAAGACACTTCCTCCAAGTTACTATCATCATACATAAAATTAGCGTAAGTGTCCTTCTTAGATTTGATAATCATAATTTTTGTTTTTTCAGTGTTAACAAACATACCCATGGTAGAGCAGAAATCCTTAAGAAGTCTAAGTTTCTTATCAAGATCAGATAGGCACCTTGCGAGAAGAACAATATCGTCAGTATAGAGAACAAGGATGATGACTATCCCAGCTAAGATTGTGCCAGCACATCCTGCTTCTAAACATATACTAAACAAGTCTAATAATTCAATGAAAACTAACATAATATTTTAAAATTACAAAATATTTGAAGTTTATAGATGCAAAGTTTAATTTTATAAAAGCGTTAAAATTTTATGTATGTATTTTATTTTATTTTTTTAAATAATTATTTATAAATATTAAAGTTTTATTATTTTTAAAATTAAATGTGTTCATATAATTATTAACACATTAAAAAAGGGATATTATAATATTATAATTGTTGGAGAAATATAAAAATTTAATTATACATTTTAATATAATTCAAAATTAATACTTATTAATATTAAAAATAGAATTTAATATGTCAACCTAGTAAAGTCTAATATTATATTATAAATACTATATAATAATTACACCACACTATATTAATTATATATATATATATTATCACTTCCCAAAACCATACTAACAAGTAACATAAAACAAATATTAATAATAAATTTTTTATATGGTTTTTGTAAATAAGAAACCTTTTTATATTTTAGAGAGAGAAAAATGTGTAATTTCATTCTTGCTTAGCATTGAGTTGACACATGATATTTAAGAAAAATATTAATATAAAGAAAATATTTTAATATCCATTAGAAATAAAATATTTTAATATTCATATTAATTAAAATATTAAAATATTAATTTTATATATAAATTATAGATAAAAAATTAATTGAAAGTAATTTTTTTGTTATATTTCAAAGATTTCAATAGCATGATACTTGTAATTCATTCTATATTCAATATAGAGTTGGAAAGCTACATTTAAAAGTTATTAATAACAATAAATATTTTAATATAGACTTTAAATAAAATATTTCAATAACAACTATTTTATCTTTATACGCTTGCAATTTAAGAAATTGATGAAATATTTGAAAGGAAAAAAAATAATATGGTTAAAACATTTTAACATTGATCATATAAGGGAGATATGTAATTCTCTTTCACACATACACCAAGAGGGATCAAATCCATAGAGGTACAAAATTTGAGGAAATGATTGCATCTCAAGGTTTTGACCCCTCTTGCCATATCTTAGATTTAGATTTAAGATGGATGGTTAAAATATTTCAATGGTATGCCTATGAGAGAGATGTGTTATTCCTTTCCTTTTGTAATCAATATAGATTTGACATGTGACACACACACATATATATAACTCTAAACTTTATCATGAGTTGAGAAGGATCAAATATTTGAAAGTACAAAATTTTTGAAGAGTCAAAGATTGCACCTTTATGAATTTGATCCTTCTCCACAAATAATAAATCTAGAAAAAATAAATTTAAATTAGCTATTTTATATAGTTTTTCAATATTTATATTTCATAATCTTCACAACAATTTAAAAATTATGAAAATTGAATTACTATATATGTGTGTGTGTGTGTGTATAACATTTGCATATATTCTTTTTTCAGAAAGAAAAAACACTGTATATATTATATAAACAGTACATGCACCTTTTTACATGATTGACTAAAAAGATATATGATAGCATCTCAACATTCCTAAGCATACATACTTGTATATAGGATGGCATGACTCATCATCAACATATATCCAGGATAAGAAATACCAGATCACATCATAGAGTATCAACGTATTTGAATATATAGGCATACAAGATATCAACTATCAGCTAAAGAAATCCTAATTGCTATAAAAAAATAATACATAAACGCCATGTATGAATAAGTATTCCGTGATTGTAGTAGCATCAAAAAAAGAAGAAGTCATGCTCGCTTGATGATCATCCAGAAGGCAATCATAAAGTTTTTTTTTTTTTTGCCAAAAGTTGATGCTCAGTTGTTGTTGTCCAAGAAGCAGTTATAAAGCCAGCTTTTCAGTCCCAAAAAGGAGTATCACGCTCGCCTATAAGATAAAGAAAAGGAAAATATGACACGCTCACCTGTTGTAGCATCTGTCCTCTGTGATCAATTCATAGAATAGGTATCGTGAAGGTCCTACAACATCGGGAGGCTCTATATAGGGAAATATGAATACACCCAATAGGAAGGCTAAGACATTTTTTTGATAATACATCTGCTCTTGTATTGTTCTCTCTATAAATATGATTCCAAGACAGTGCATTAAACTTTGAAATCAAATTTTTTACTCGGTCTATCCATCCTTGTGCACCTTGTAGGTATAGGCAATTTTTACCAGAAAAATTGTTAATGATGATCTTAGAATCACCATAAATGTGAGAAGATTGTAAATCCAGATGATGAGCCATCCAGAGCCCACTCCATAGGGCCAATAGTTCAGCTTTGTTGTTAGTCCCATGCCATCTATTCCATCTTATGTGGTATCTGTTTCCATCACAAAGCTTAATCCATGCTCCACAGCCACAGGACTTGTCCTGTAGGGTACCATCGAAAAAGATCATCGGGAGGGCAATGGGATGAGGCCTGTTACGAACTGAAAAGTAATTGATACATTGATCTTCCATAGAGACACCTGTTCAACCATCTCATAATAAAACCATGAAGCATAGGTACAATTGTAGGGCAGTCTTCGAATATCAGTTTATTTCTAGCCCCCCATAATTCCAAAATAATATAAAGAGGCAAAGATTTGTACTTATCACTTTGCTACCCCCAAAACTATATGAAATCTTCGAAATTCACAATTTTCCAATCCCATCTCCCTAAAAACTTCGAAAATAAAGCCCAAATCCTAATAGAAAAGGAACATGTGAAAAACAAATGGGAAGAAGTCTCCTCCTCCAATAAGCAGAAAGGACATCTCCATGGACCCTGGTATCATATATTTATAAATCTTCATTCTTAAATTCCTCATTATCACTTTTGAAATCATCGACTTTATTAAGAAAAAATACCTTTAATATATTCTTAAATTTCATTTAATAATTATATATTAAATTTACATAAAAACCTATTTTTTATTAAAATAATTTACATACAAAATTATAAATTTATACAAATACCTTTAATATATATTTAAACTTTATTTACTAATCATTAAACAAATTTATATTAATAATATTTTATATTAAAAACAACATACATATAATTTTCTACATATTTATTAACAAAAATTTTAAATAATGTTAGGGTTAAATATTTTTTATATTAAAAACATCATACATACAATTTGGTAGCTTCAAATTTATTAATTTTTTTTTTAAATAATGTTAGGGTTATGTTTTTGACCCCATATGTACCATGTGATATAACTTCGTAGATTCTGAATTCAACCTATGAATTTGAATTTTAATAATCATTCAAAAAAATTATTATCATTAAAATTTTAATGCTAGGTTTAATATGTGATCTAGATGAAACTCTTATGTTTATTAATTATAAATTATATTATCATATATCTTGGTATGGGGTGCTCAAGATGCGAAGTGGTGGGGGTAGGTTATCATTGTCCCACTAGCCCCCACCAAACCACATGCTAGTGGGATGTGGAAACACATTCCCATAATAGCTTATATAAGCACATGCAAAGGGGGTAGGGGATAACCTCCTAAGCTATGTTCCATTGAATCACATGGAATTTCTCATCACACTCTACAATAGGTGAATGATGAAAATTCATATGTTATATCTATAAAAATATCTAATGAGGATAATTGTTCGCCCAACGAGCCTTTCACTTGGTCTCGACTCATTAAGATGGAAACCAATGGTTGCCAAGTGGCAAGGAAACTTCAATACTCTGCTAAGAAGAATCATTTCACATCATTCCACCATGGTTCTTTGCTTAGAGTCGAGTCACAAGGCACACTAATATTGGGAAGGGGATCCCTTAGCTTGCCCATAGTAGGAGGTTCTTATTTATTTTATAGGTGTGGATGTTGATAAATCCTCTTTGGTGCTCCAACAAATTTTTATTCTAGGTATCATTCCTCATAGGTATCTCCTTAATGGGGGGCTATGTAGGAAAAGAAAGCATGGAGGTAGTTTTTCCCTTCGCCCCCATAATATCTATCTCAACTATAGGCCTACGATTTTTCAAGCGGTTTGGATGAACTAGAGGAGGAAACTACATATCTAAATAAAACCTTTTCAAGAATTTTATGACCTTCTAGGCAAAAAACCTATAGGAGGAATCACGGGTAGGTCATATAGGTTGATTCCACCCCATCTCTCATAATGAAAACTTTTAAAATCAGTATTGTTGTAGTTTTGATGTTGTCTATTATTCCAGGTTTAGGTGAAGGAGACAGGTTCATTCTTAAAAATGGATCCCCCACTATCATGAGGTTATCAAAAAATTACAATGAGTAATGAGACTCCAACATCCTCCAGTGGAAGAAGCCCTCCTCTTCTATAGAACCACTTAGGTTTTAAGTATTCCTTTAGAGAACAACTCTAGGGTCGGGGGGAATTTTTTCTAGGGAAAATTTGAAGGGTTACTATTTGCACTTGGGCTAATATTCCATGTTTTTTCCAAAAAAAATATTCGCCAATTTCCATTTCTCTAAAAACGAATTCGCCTAAATTTTATAGTATAAAAATATTTTTCCTTAAAAATCACCTATATTATATATTTTCTAATATAGAATAATTAGAAATCTAAACATTTTTACAAAATTATCATCAAACTTTTAATTTTTTTTATATTTGGGACTAGTAAGATTCATCAAGGTTGTTGAACTTTAAGATAAACTTCCATCCTTAAAATTTTCCCTAATTTTGTCTGCCATTGGGCCCAAAATGCACCTGGGGAACCCATTATGCCACATCAAAGAGCTCGAGTGCGATGTGGAGTAGCATACTATTAGGAAAGGGGGTGCACTTGAACTCAATTGAGAGATGAAAGTTCAATGACTCAGTTTATACATCTTGCTCTGAAGCTAACCCAAGAGGAAATTTCTTAGGTAGAGAGAGAACTAGCAAATGAGAGATGCACCCTCACAGATACTATAATGGTAGCAAAAATAGTTGATTTGGTCCCAAGTGTAGGGCATACCAAAGGGCATTATAATTAGTACATGTACACAATGAACATTTATTGGCACCTAAAGTTCCTCTTTGCCAAAGTTCAAGTAGACAAAAACGATAGTATGGAGGACATTCTTCCATCTTTAGATCAAATCCGGTGTAAAATGGCTGTTATGGATAAAAAGCTAGGCCAAATTGAGAAGCACATATGGAAGTTATGAATTAAACGTGAGGTCGTATTGAGAAGCACATGGGTATCACTCCTAAACAAATTTTCTCCCAAGGACAAGGAGCGAGCCCATTCTTAGCTTATATGTCTTTTAATTTCTTTGTCTTGAACATTTTTATGTTTCATTTATGTAATTTTTTAGTTTAAAAATGGTCGAAAAGACCCAAAAAAATAAATAATTTAGATATTTTGGTCTCTAGACCTATGGATAGTATCTTATTTCTCAACTTATATGTCTTTTAATCTCTTTGTCTTAAACATTTATATGTTTTATTTCTGTAATTTTCACTTTAAAAATGGCGAAGACCCAACAAATAAATAATTTGGATATTTTGGTCTCTAAAAATATGGATAATATTTTAACTTCTGTTTTTTTAAGAAACCGAAATTCTATATTTGGTTAGGTCTTTCAAGTGGTCCACTAAATCACACTTACACTGCAAACCTCATTTTTCTTAAATACAAAGCATTTATTTCAAAACCAACCCTATAATATATGATATTCAAAACCAAACCTATAATATATTATCATATATCATATAAAATCTAAAGAAAAGCTATTTTTTAAAGTAATTTTCATTAAATTATGAAAGAATTTTTTTGAAATTGAAAAATTATTAAAAGAAAATATTACATAACTACATACAAGTTCTAAGTAATAGACATAAATAAATAAAATTTATATTTTGAATATTATTTTAATATTATAAATTCATACAATACTTTATATTTGAGAGGTTTTTAAATTTATAATAATTAAAAATATTATTAAAATTTGAAAATATTATATTATATTTGTATTTATTATAATTATAATTTTATTAAAATAAATTAAATTTACATTAAAAAATTATTATTAATAGATAAAATTAATCTATAATAAATAATCTAGTCTAAAAAACCCACAAAATAACTTAAAAATTCAAATAAGATTATGAAAAATTAGTTGGAAATAATTATATTATTTGTGTATTAATGAAGAAATGGTTACATAGTTGTAACGTATCTCCTTATTTTAGGATTAGTTCCTAGAATATAGGAGTCTGTTTACAACTTCTTGATTTCTTGTGATGTACTTAAAGATGTATTTTCTAATTAATGTATGTAGAGTGATCTCTCTGTTTGAGTGTAGTCTCCAGGTGCAGTACTCACCTGTGAGCTACAACTCCTTCTTTTCAATTCTGTGTATATTTTTTATCTTGGTATCAGAGCTCAAATTAGGTGATCCTGATTTTTTTATATAAATCGCCTTTGTGACTGAATTGCCTTTGTGGCTAAATCGCCTTTGAGGTTGAATCGCCTTTGTGGCTACATGTACACGGAAGCTTTGTGCTCAGTCGAGCAGGTGGACTGCAGTAACACCTGGCTCACGGTCTCAGATGATTCATTAATCTCTGAGAAGAAGGGGGTTGGCGCATATTTTACGCTGACAATCGTGCCAAGAAGTGCAATCAGCATGACTGTTAGGTGTATACCCGCGCCGACACACCAAATCATGGGATTGGCAGGGAAGTGCACGAGATATCCGCGCTAGGTTTGGGCCTTGCATAGTTTTTATTCTGGGCACGGATTTTTCACGCGGAAAGGTGCCATCTCGCCTTCGTTGGAAGTTCTACAATAAGTTGCAGATCGGAGAAGTTGCAAATCTATTCGGAGGAGGCAGATCGAACCAGTTTGGTGGTCACATTTTCAAATCACAGATTTTCCCAATGGAGGCAGATCGAGATTGTTTGTTGATGGCGTATTGAATACCTGATTTACCCAGAGGAGAAAGATCAATTTGTAGATCTGCCTGGTAGCGCTGGATCTAAATCAATGATACAATTGGTGGATCAGGAGAAATAGCAGAACAATAGCAGATCAGTGATCAGGATCTGACAAGTATTGATTTTTTTTTAGTGTTTGATCAGTTGGGTAGATTCATTCATTTGTAGATCAGTTCAGAATGAGTAACACTATGGAATCATATCTCCACGAGTCTGGAAAACTTGATGGATCTAACTTCACCAATTGGAAGTTCAAGATACAGACCTTGCTTGAGAGTGTAAATGCATGGTCGATAGTTACAGGAGATGAGCAGAGACCAAATTCAATCATAGGGCTGACTATGCAAGAGCAAGATTGGGATAAGAGAGAAAAAAAATCAAAAGTTTTGCTGAAGATTTCCGTCAAGGACAACATTATCCCACATATCAGAGAATGCAAAACGTCCACTGAGATTTGGACGACCATCAAAGGTTTATATCAGACCTTGAACACAAATCGTATTATGGCACTCAAAGGCAAGCTGTTTGCAATGAAAATGGACGAAAATGAGACCGCTGCTGCATTCATCGCACGAGTTAAAGATCTAAAAGACGGATTGGGAGACATCAGAAAGAAGGTGTCTGATTCCGATCTCTTCACAATCACGCTGAATGGGATGAGAGGCGAATACCAAATGTTCATCACTGGATTGGCAGCAAGGGAGAAAGCCCCTACGTTTGAAGAATTGATAGTGATCTTGATGCAAGAAGAAGAGCGGTGGCAGAATTTGAAACCGCAGAGCGATGATCTTGCTATGATGACGAAATGATGACATTAAAGAGGGAAGCTGCCATAGCAACAATCACAATCACAACAACAGAGAGGAGGAGGTACATCGCAAAAGAGACCGTATAGAGGCATGCCTACAAATAATGCTTTAAGAAGATGTTATTATTGTGGGAAAGCAGGTCATATACAGATTGAATGCCCTAAGAAGTAGGTAGATGATGCAAAGAAAAAGAAGGTGAAGCATAGAGGATACTTTGCTGAAGAAGATGAAGATCTCAGCCACGAATTTCGACTGTTCACAGCTGACTGTGCCCTTTCAGCATCTAATGAGGACGACATCTAGTATGTCGATTCTGGTGCATCCTCTCACATGAAAGGTAAGAAGGAATGTTTTGAAACTCTTGAAGAAAGTTCACATAGATCAAAAATTTATCTAGGAGATGATAGTGGATACGAGATCAAGGGGTATGGGGATATTCCAGTAAAGTTACCAAATGGTGACATTACTCATCTTAAAAATGTTTTATATGTGCCCGAGATTAAAAAAAATTTGATATATGTATCTATGATAACTGATCAAGATATGCAAGTCGAATTCTTCAAGACTCATTGTGTTATAAAGGATTGCAGGAAAGAAATTGTTGCAACAAGCGTGCACGTAGGGAGCCTATACAGACTAGATGTAAAAATTATGCCATAACAAGCCATGGTTGCAGCTGGATCGACAGCCGAAAAACTCTGGCACCAGAGATTCGGTCACCTAAACTTCCAGAACCTCATGTTATTACAGAAAAAAGGTATGGTCAAGGGACTCCCTGTTTTTCACAGTATTCAGTTAAATTGTGATGAATGTGCCTTAGGAAAAATGCATAGAGAAGAGTTTTCTGTGCATGATAGAAGGAAGGAAAGAGATATCCCAGAACTAGTGCATACTGACATATGCAAACCTATGCAGATGAGGTCGCTAGGTGGTGCATATTACTTTCTTTTATTTACTGATGATTGTACTAGATACTCATGGGTTTATTTCCTGAGTAAAAAGAGTCAGAATTTCCAGTACTTTATAGAATTTAAAACCTTGGTGGAAAAACAGTTAGGAAAAAGCATAAAAATTCTCTGCTCAGATCAAGGAGGAGAATATAGGTTAGGGGAATTCATGAAATTCTGCAGATCTCATGGGATTTTTCAGCAGTTTACAGTGCCTCACACACCACAACAGAATGGAGTGGCTGAGCGCAAGAACAGAACTTTAGTGGATCGCGCAAGGAGTATGTTACAAGGTAAGGGTCTATCTAATAGTTTTTGGGTGGAAGCTATTAACACTGCTATCTATTTAAAGAACAGAAGTCCTACCAAATGTCTTGGCTTCAAAACCCCCTTTGAAGCATTATATGGACTCAAACCAACAGTAAATCATTTGAGAGTATTTGGGTCAAAAGCCTTTGCCCATATACCTAAAGCTGATAGGAAGAAGTTAGACCCTAAAGCCATCAAATGCATCTTTGTAGGATATGGCACTGAATTTAAAGCATATAAGTTATTCAATCCTGAGTCTCATAAGATATTTGCAAGTAGGGATATAGTATTTCATGAACAGGTTCAAGAAGAAAAGGATGACAGTGATGATGATTGGCACATTCCATTATTAATGGAGGAAAGCAACGAGGATGATCGAGAGCAGGAGCAGAAAGAAGAGCGGGAAGAAGGTGATATATTCAATAATGCGAGCCCGAATAATTCTGAAGCAAACAAATTTGAGGTAAGTACCCTACCAAGGAGATCAGGTAGGAAGACTCAAATACCATCCACATTGAAAGACTATGCTTTGATGTAAAACATTTTAAACATTGTAGAACCCACAAATTATAAAGAAGCAAGTCAATCTGAGGCATGGAGGGCTGCAATGGATGAAGAGATTGAATCTATTATTAGAAATAACACTTGGGATTTAGTTGAAATTCCTAAAGGTAAAACACCCATAGGATGTAAATGGTTGTATAAACCTAAAATGAATGTAGATGGAAGTATATAAAAACTAAAAGTTAGACTAGTTGCAAAGGGGTATTCACAGCAAGAGGGAATAGATTTTGATGATGCCTTTGCTCCTGTAGCAAAATTAAACACTATCAGAATGCTTATTTCTTTAGTAACAAAACACAATTGGGAGCTACACCAGCTAGATGTTAATTCTGCATTTTTAAATGGTCAGTTGAAATAAGAAATTTACTTAGTACAGCCTGAAGGGTTTGTTAAGAAGGGGCAGGAACATCTTGTTTGAAGATTGAAAAAGGCACTATATGGTTTAAAACAAGCACCCAGGTCATGGTATGAAAAGATTGATTCTTTCTTTTTACAGCATGGTTTTTATAGGAGTATGAATGACCCAAATTTGTATACCAAGTACTATAAACAGGGGCAGATTATTTTGATTTCTTTGTATGTGGATGACATGATCATAACAGGCAGTGCAGATAATTTTATCAAAGAAATCAAATGGCAGATGGCACAAGTTTTTGAAATGAAAGATCTCGGAAATCTTCACTACTGTTTGGGATTGGAAGTATGGAGAGATACTGGACAAACTTTTCTTACTCAAGGAAAGTATGCCAGAAGTCTGCTGGAAAAGTTCAGCATGGAGCAATGTAGGTCAGCAACAACACCATTGCAGCAAAACTTGAAGTTGTGCAGTGATGATGGCACTAAGGAGAGGATGCCACTGTGTACAGACAGCTAGTTGGGAGTTTGATATATCTCACAACAACTAGACCAGACTTGGCATACTCTGTTAGTGTGTTGAGCCAGTTTATGTCTAAACCACTTGAAAGTCACTGGGTTGCAGCAAAAAGCGTGTTGACGTATCTTTGTGGTACTAGTAATTATGGTATTTTATACACTGACACATATGATGTTACTCTAGCAGGTTTTTCAGATTCAGATTGGGCAGGTAACATGTATGATCGAAGGTCTATCACAGGTTACACATTCAGCATAGGATTCGGGGTCATTACATGGAGCAGCAAAAAGCAAAGTACTGTAGCCTTATCCTCATGTGAAGCTGAGTACCAAGCATTGTGTGCAGCCACATGTGAAGCGATTTGGTTGAGAAGACTTCTCAATGATGTAGGGGAAGAATAGAAAAAATCAACTTCCATTAAAAACGACAACTAGAGCACCATTAAACTAGCATACAATCTAATGTTTCATAAAAACACCAAACATATTGATACTCAGTTCCATTTTGTTAGAGAGAAACTACAGTCAAAAGAAATCTTTGTTGAATATTGTAAAACTTGTGACAATATGGCTGATATTTTTACTAAGCCTCTATCACGTGTAAAGTTTGAATTGTTTAGAGGGATGTTAGGAGTTCAGGATAATCCTTTCTCCATTAAGGGGGGGAGTTGGAAATAATTATATTATTTGTGTATTAATGGAGAAATGGTTACATAGTTGTAACGTATCTCCTTAGTTTAGGATTAGTTCCTAGAATATAGGAGTCTATTTACAACTTCTTGATTTCTTGTGATGTACTTAAAGATGTATTTTCTGATTAATGTATGTAGAGGGATCTCTCTATTTGAGTGTAGTCTCCAGGTGTAGTACTCACCTGTGAGCTACAAATCCTTTTCAATTCTGTGTATATTTTATCTAAATTTTGCGCCATTTCCATTATCAAAAGAATGATTCAAACACTCCAACTACCTGATTTTTTGAATTTCATTTTATTAGATAATTGAGGTAAAAAAATGTCCTAGTGCTTGTTTTGTTGCACTGGTAGACACTCCATAAATAAATAAGTAATCAAATTTTTTTTTTGTCAAATGAAGTAAGTTTTCCAATAATTGGATTATGGAAATCATGATATTAAGTTAGTTTATAGAATAATCATGATATTAAGTTAGGTTATAGAATATTTTTTAGATTTAAATGAATTGGTAATTTATAGTGGATAAAGACAAAGTTCAATGTTGGATGTTGCCACTATCAACTCTAAACCTTGATTAGTGCCAATAGCTCTTAAGCACCACTTTAAACTTTGATCAGTGCCAATAGTTCTTAAGCTAGTGCTTAAAAGGTAATTTATAACTTTGTGGTTTAATAAGAGTAAAGACTATTAAAATTTCATGATGGAACTCTATTCCAAATGTCACCTACTATGGTAACATTTTTAAAGCCTATCAATTGAAAATATTAATATGTAGTATTAATTTTACTTAAAACACTCCTTATAATATGGTGGGTTTAAACCTAACCTTATACATGGCCGATTGGAAAATTTAAATAATTGATAGATTTGTTTTTAGATTTAAAGGAATTTGTAATTTATGGTGAAGGCCAAGTTGAATGTTAGTTGCTGCCATTATAAACTCTAACCTAATGCAAACAACTTTCAAGCTAGTGATTAAAAGATGATTTATGATTTTATGATTTAATAAAAATAACTCCAAAAATTTATTATTGAAAAACTTAATAATTTTATTTAAAACTCTCTTTATTTTATAACATAATTAGTTCAAACCTTTTATATATATATATATAAAATATGTACTATTGGAAAATATAAATAATCATGAAAAGTATAAATATCACGTGAATCCAAACCCACTCAACTTACAATTCCATTTTCACCTCATACAAAAATAAATAAATAATAACGGAATTATGTTTTGAATTCAAATGAGACAAACTGTTACAATATTTCAATCATGCCTTACGCATGCCTATGATATCAGGTCAGTTAAAAGAGCTACATGTAATATCAATTTTACCCCATCACTCATTACAGATATCAAGTCAGTGGAAAGATGTCAATGGTAATATAATTTTTACTCCACCCTATCATTACATATATCAAGTCAGTTGAAAGAGTTCATATGTAATATGAATTTTACTCCATCACTCATTACAGATGACTTACAGATATCAAGTCAGCTGAAACAGGTCATAGGTAATAATATACATTTTACTCCAACAATCATTATATATATCAAGTCAGTTGGAAAAGTTCATCTGTAATGTCAATTTCAGTCCATCAATCATTATATATTAATTTTCATCTCACAGTTGAAAGACACGAGAATGCAAATGAGCCACTTAACCTCCATGTCAATGGATCCTGAGAATCTGGATGACTAGGTTTTAACAAATATTTATAAACCTCTGGAAGAAAACTCTGAGAAAACAGTTCCATGATTCAACAATTATCTATATTGTTTATTTTAAAGTGCACGCAAGGTCAAGAATGGCTGTTTAATCATTAGAGGAGGAATCTATCTATAATTATGGCGTGGATACACGATCAATGCAATAATGAATAAATGAAGACTTTGAATCTCTCCAAAAGGTCAAAGAGGCAGCAACTTTTTAGGAATAGGATAATAATCTGAAATGTTGAAAATACAGACACATGGAACAGGTTCATGACGTTAACAGAAACTATATGATATTAATATACAATATTAATATTTCTGAGCAAAGAATCTATGTTTCAGCACCATGTGCAACCAATTAACTTTCAGATTTTGAATTAGATGGTGAATGGGTTTTCTCTTACAGTGCCTCGAACCATGCACAGTTTTCGATACATGCAACGTTCTGTTTAGAATTCAGCGCTCTGAATATAGATAGATATTAATCACTTCACATATACCAGCCTAGGTTCATTTAATTTCACATTTATCATGTTATTCCTAGATGTGCAAAAGATACAAGTGAATTTTATTTTAAGTAGTGAAGAAATCATATTATCTTTTTCATATTGGGTTGTAGAATAAGTTTTTTGAGACAATAACATAAATACAAGAAAGTATATCAGAAAATAAATAATGTTTGTCAACTCAAGAGTAAATATTGAGAGAATCACAAAAGATATACTATCGCTTTCATATTGAGTTGTAGAATAAGTCTTGATATATTATTGCTTTCATATAATCGAATTGTAGAATAAGTCTTTTTGAGCTGTAGAATAAGTCTCTTGAAACAATAACATAAATACAAGAAAGCATACCAGAAAATAAATAATACTTGTCAACTTAAAATTAAGCACTAAAAGAAACACAAAAAAAATCGATTAACTCCAAATTAAACACTGAAAATATCACACGAAAACATTGAAGCAATGATATAAATACTAAAGAGATAAGATATATTGATATATATATTGTGTTGGAGTAATTCCTACTTGAGAAATGAAACTAGCTAGAAATGAACTGTCAAGATGAATAATTATAGGGATGAAATAATTGAATTTGATAGAACTATTTATTATAATCTATAGGATTGTACACTGAATGTAACATAGGGAATGACTTGAGAAATGAAACTAGCTAGAAATGAACGGTAAAATTGAATAATTACGTGGATGAAATAATTGAATTTGATATAACTATTACTAGGATTGTACACTAAATGTAACCTAGGAATGATAAATATTGATAAATGTCTATATGTGTATTTTTTGGACTGTTAAAACCAACCAGATGAGCCAGACAAGAAAGGTAAAAGAACCAGTTAAAACATTGAAGATTTTTACTTCAAGCAAAAGCTTTCAAGCTACCGATCTCTGTCAAAAAGGAGAAGGAAAAAATGGGCCACTAATGTTGGGTTTCCTGAGCTGATAACACATGAAATTTCTTTGTAGATTTTCATGCGTATTATCTCTGATGCAGCAACAACAAAAATAATAATCCTACATTTCCACTAAAAAAAACCTTAAGAAACATCCCACGATTTTTGTGGCGATTGAGCTGCACCTCCATGCGAATTGGGGCTGTCTGTGGGATATTTGATAACATTTATATTGTTATAGGAGTTCACATGATTCTTTGCTGGAGCAAACTGAGGTCTGTCAGGTCCTGAGAAAGCCCTAGGTATTCGTCCTGCGACCTCCCCCACCCCGAGAAAATCTCGTGTTAATTTATCTCCACCATCTTCAAGATTTAGGTGTCCCCAGGGAATATCAATCATTGGAACCCTTCCCTGTAATTGGGATTCTCCCATGTCCTCTCCAGGGTGCCCATTTCCACCAAAACTACTACAGGAATCCATAAACTGCCCACCAACTGTAGTAGCTGTTTGCATATGATTTTGGGCAATGTAAAGACCACTTGGTGTAAAAGGATCTACTGAGCTTTCAGGAAGATGGCCTGGGTTCTCTGATGCTCTTTGCTGGACTGGACTTGCACTGAAACTATATTGTGATCTCAGAGAATTGCAGGTTGAAATATCGTTATCCATGGGCCTGAAAGATTGGAACTGATCTTTCAAATTGGGAACTGTTAGTCCTTCTCGCCTGGAAGACCAGGATGAATGTAGGCCTGAACCAGCCATGCGGAGCGCTGAAAGTAATGGAGCGTTACTCGCAGTTGCACCCATTTGTGCTGCTTTCTGAAGTAGGGCCGTAGCTGACATTGATGGGGACGTACTGTGGTAGCTTGTATTTCCTTCGGAATTGCTCAAATCTGCTCCAAAATTTGCAGAATTCATTCCATGGAAACGCGAACTGTAAATACTAGAATACATACTGCCAGAGTTTGTGCTTGTGGTCGACATTGGCATTGGAAATGCGTGTGGGTTTCGCCTGAGTTGAGATTCGAACTCGTGACCTGTCAACCCTACTGGACCTGGCTGCATAGTCTTGGTGCCATAAATGAAGCCAGTGGGGTGAATATGTTCAATAGGGTTTGCAGCTTGGTGGGTTCTCTTATCCTCATGGCCCAAGAACTGCAATGAATGGCCAGATCTTACAGAGCCCTCTGAGAGATAAGAAGGGACTCGGCCATTAGGTGAAGGTACATTGGATTTATCAGTAGACAACGATGGAGCCACTTGAGGTAGTATGGTTATTCCCTCTGTGATTCTAGTGCCATCCTCAGCTAAAGCATCGCAAAATGCTCGGTGTGTGATGAAGCTGTCCCTCCTGAAACACGCCATGTCCAAATTTAGATCAGCATATGTTACTATTCGGTTTCTCATTAAACCTACCAGAATGTTCATTAAACCTACCAGAGTGCTGAACTTTTGCAGATGGTAGATTTGGGAATATCTTGGAATTTTTTTAGATGGTAGATTTCTGAATATCTTGGAATGTGAGGTTTAATAGTTTGTATTTTTTTTCAGATGAGGTGGGCTGTTATAGTATTCATTACAGATTTAATTTTTTTTAGATTGAAGTCATCTATTTGCACATGATGAACATGGAGTAAAAAATTATATCAAATTTTAAAATATTTCTAAAATATTCTTAAAATTTATAATGAAAATATAAAATTATTAAATTCTGAAATATTTCTAAAATATACCATCAATATAAAAATAACTATTTAATTTCAAAAGCATGTTTAATAAATATTCTGACAAGGTCTGCTTTTGCACGAATTCAATACCTAAATAAGCCTAAGAGCACAGAGAAGGGTTAAAGAAATCTCAACGTACAAGAGAGTAGATAGAAACATTTATAACCTAGTTGATGTTTTAGACTTATAATATTAAAAAATTAAATAGGTAAAAATAATTATAATAAACAATATTATGCTAATGTCAATTTTAATATCTAGATAAGCCAAAGAGCACACAGAAAGATTAAAGAAATCTCAAGGTAAAAGAGAGTAGCTAGAAACATTATAGCCCAGTTGATGTGTTAGACTTATAATATTAAAAAATCAAATGGGTAAAAATAATTATAATAAAAAATTATGCTAATGTCAATTTTAATACCTAGATAAGCCTAAGAGCACAGAGAAGGATTAAAGAAATCTCAAGATGCAAAAAAAAGGTAAAATTGATTTATAAAATAATCTAAAAGCACAAAATTTCAATAATTTTATTTATTTATTTTGTTGACACAATGAATCTACTAGTGTTGTATTTATAATTTTTAAAATTAATATTTTGTTTTTATATTTATTTAATATAATTACGAATTTATTATATCATTTGTTAAAGAAGTATTTGGCAATACCATTTCTTTTTAAAATGTACTTTTAATACATAAATAAATTAATACCTTTAAAATTCATAAAACAAACATTACATATTAAAAGAAACAATTTAAAATTCTTCTATCAAACTTGTAATAAAATAAATTAACCAGGAAAACAATACTGGAAAGAGCCATTCATCTCTTAGACTAAGCCATTTTTAATAGACAATTATCATGTTAGTGAAAAAAAGGAGTAAAATACTGAACTGTTATTTTTTATTAAACTTACTGGAAAGAGCCATTCATCTCTTAGACTAAGCCATTGTTAATAGACAATTATCATGTTAGTGAAAAAAAGGAGTAAAATACTGAACTGTTATTTTTTATTAAACTTTTAATAAGTTTTTGATGACATTAATGGTTAATGATTATCTCAAAATTCAATGGCTCATGATTATCTCAAACATCAACTGTTGATGATTCGATCAAACAGTCAACTTTCACTAACTGCAACTTGAATAACTGTGTTAGTTCAATAAAATTGAATTAAAATGTATTTATAAAAAAGATAATAAAGTTATGAAAACTATTTGCACCATGATCATTAAATGCGACCAGTTCCATCAACAACATCAAAGTGATGCACCCAGCTATTCCTGTAACTGTTTATTATTCTCATGCAATGATTTCCTTTGAATTAATCGAACTGGATTCTTTCACATCTATAAATGAGTCTGTTTCAACTATTATTTAGCTCATCTAGTAAAGCATTAAGTGGCCACTATAGTCATTTTTCAGGAATTTGCTTCTATTTAGTAACTAAGGTAGTGGATTCGTCCAAACCTAGCCTCCTTCCATCAAAATTTCAACTCTTTAAATTATGTAGCTCATCTTGGTAAAACAATAAGGGGCCTCTATGATCTTTCTATGCACAAGTTGGATCCCAGCAGCGCCAGTTTTTCCCAGGAATTTGTTTCTGCTAATAACTAAGATACTGACATTCTCCAAAAATATTCATTTTGGAGGAATAGAAGAGTACTGTGTAGTGTGTCTGGCATTTGAAATCCGAAAGTTCAATCAATCTTGACAGAATGGTAGTTTGCTAAGGCATCCAGAAATTCAATCAATCCAACCAGAGTGGTAGTTTTCAAAGCAGATATAAAACAGATTTCTGTGTAATGGGTGATTCTGAAAAACTGATTAGAAATAGCCACCATTAAAGCTAGAGTTTTTGTTAGGATTTATGGTTTCTGTGTAATGGGTGATTCTGAAAGACTGATTAGGAATAGCCACCATTAAAGCTAGAGTTTTTGTTAGGATTTATGGCTAAGAAAAAAAAAAAATCCAAAAAAATGGTGGTGTCAGAAATCTCAATAAATACCTACTTAACATAAAAAGTTTTAGTTTTTAAATACATTACATTGAAAATTAATATCATAACAAAACTATAAATACTTTAAAACCTGGAACTAAAAAAACAACTGATAACTTTATCCAAACCACCCTAAACTAAGTAATGATCATCTCAGCTAAATAAGTAATAGTCACCCCACCTATTAATATATTGCTAGATTACATGTACTCGATGTGTATGTATGGTAGCTAGGCTTCCTTGGGTTGTGTTAAAAAGTCTGTTACATCTGTGTGAAATAAAGTTCTCTATCAATAAAATAATGGAATAATGTTAACTGTGAAGTGAGTGTACTGGTTTAATATACTTTTCCTAGTGTGTGAGTGTGGAAATAACAGTAAGATAAGAGCTTTTTGTCCTTCAATGATTATAAAATCTTTCTTTATCACATTTTTCCTTTCTTTTGGATGAACTGTGTTATATGATACATGCATAAAATATCACTGGATAAATCTATTTTATATAGTTTTCTGATAAGTTTTACAACTATTAAACCATTTTTTTATACCTGGAAAAAAGAGTCCCACAATCACATCTATATTCCCTGGTGCCACAGGTCTTGGAATGAGCCTTCCAGTCGGACTGAACAGCGTATCGTTTGGAGCACCTGTCGCACTTCCACTTCTTCTCCCCGTGCTTTCTGCAGAAATGCTTCTTGATGCCAGTGAGATCTCCCAGCGCCCTAGCAGGATCATGGTGCACGCAGGTGGGTTCTGGGCATATGTAAACTCTCTTCCTCATCTCAGAGCTCGTTCTTTGTTTCAGTTTCCATGGCAGGTTATGCCCTCGCCTGTGCAGCTGCAGATTCTGATCTCGCTGAAACCCTTTGCTGCAGACCTCACAGATGAATCTGTTGGTAGCCATGAGAGTCCTAGGGGACAGAGCAATCACTTCTGCATCTGGGTCTGTAAAAAACATCAAAACAAAATCACAAGTCCAATGGATTAAAGCAGTAATAGATATCATATTCTACAAATGAAATCATATAGATAGAGAATCTGTTAGAGTGGTTCAGGTAAACTTGATAATCAAGTTACTATCACAATTCTAGTTTTGTGAAATCATATAGATAGAGAATCTGTTAGGGTGGTTCAGGTAAACTTGATTGAATTAAATTATCACCAGTAACTCTAGTTTTGTGAGAACTCTTGGTTTTGTTCATGATATTCATATGGAATACAGTTCTTGATATTCATATGGAATGGATGGAATATAGTTCTTTAAAGGTAAAAAAGATTTCATCTAAATTAGTATTTAGGTTATTGAGATCCCAACCACAACCATTATATCTTTAAATACTACTATTATTTGCCACAATGTCTTTAAACACTACCACTTCTCATAGTATTTGTTAGGATATTTGGTAATCCTAACAGAATGAAAGTCGTCCATCATACCATAGAATACTGAAATTTGTGGGAAACAAGCATGCCATTCAAATTGGGTACATGGAAAAATGGGTGTAAAGCTTGCCTGGAGTTCCTGGAAGATTTCTCTTTCTCTTCTTCACGGGGTTTTGCTGAGCACTATTTATATTTCCGGCGCTATTTGCAGATGTTGGTGTTGATAATTGTTGTGGTGGCCGTTGCTGAGTGCTCTCATTGTCAGCCATGGCTACGGTATTGCCAGAAGAAACGCTGGCCTCTCCAGAGGCAGACGTTATGTTAGACATGACTTCCAGTGACTGAATTTTCTGTGTATCAGATGAAATTGAAACAAAACAATTTGGGTTTTCTATTGGTTTGTTTCACGCCGATTGGAGTCAACGTTTTACGCATAAAAATGAAAGAATCTCACCCCAGAAAAACCTACTCATTCAATTTAAAACCCTCCCTGAGACTATTCAGCCCATTTTTCTTCCCGGTCTTCAGCTCTGGTCGCAGCCATGGACATTTATATATAAATGATAGATGCCAGGTCTCCAGTTTAATATGAGATAGTTTGATGTGATGATTATTTTATGATATTTATTATTGATTTTTGCCATCAATGATTGGCCCCAATAAATTTCGCATATAGTCGCTTCGTAATCCAAATTGGGCTTTGGCGAGAGACTATTGGATGTACGAGATTGAGCACACATGCAAAACTAAAACCATAGTAGCCTCCAAACTTATCTTCCTCCCTTTATCCATTTCGGGACTCATGTGCGAGCCACTCAAATCCTAGACAATATAATCATGTTTTAATTAATTTTCGAATTGATAGTCTTTTAGTGAATATAGATAAATAAAAAATTTGATAACCAGTACACTTGGGTTGCAATTGATAGTGTCTTGAATAAAAAAAATTAAAAAATAGCTGGATTTTAAAAGTCCTGAAGTATTTTGTGGTTAAGAAATTTTTGTTAGTGTTGAGATAAATGGTGGATGGAAAAGTAAAATTTCTTATTTTTAGAGTGGATACTTTGTTCATCTCATTTTGTTATTTAAAAATTTTGATTGTGTATTTTAAAGTAGAACTTCTAACTTATAAAAAATACACTTAACTAATTTTTAAGACAGAAGAAATTGTGTATATGAAAGTAAAATCTCTAGCATTTAGAATGAACACTTCATTTATCTTTAAAATAGACATATTTGTAAGAAAAATACTCAATAGAGTATTGGGTTGAATATAAAGCAAAATTTTTGTTTACTATCTCAAAAGAATGCAAATTGAATAGTATATGGATTCTAAAGCAAAATTTTTGTTCAGTACACAATATTCTATGATGAATCATTTATCAAACTGAGTGTAGAAAAGTAAAATGTTTAATATTTAGAGTTGACACTCCACTCATTATCAAGAAAAAAAAATTGTAATAAGATATTTGAAGAGAGTGTTGGAATGAATATGATGTTAAAAAAAAATTCATTATCTAAGAGGACAAATTTATTTGGATTGGAAACTCTTACCATTGAATAGAGATGAAGTCAAGTAAACTGTTGACTTTGCTTTTTTATTGATTTTTGTTTACAACCACAAGAGAGTGCTAGGTTGAATAATATTTGGACTTTAAAGAAAAAATTTTGTTCAGTACAAAATATTTTATGATGAATCATTTTTAGAGCTAAGCTAACTATAGAAAAGTAAAACATTTAATATTTAGAGTTGACACTCCAGTCATCTTCAAGATAGAAAAATTTGTAAAAATATATTTAAAGAGAATTTGGATTGCATATGAAGTTACAAAATTTTGAGGATTTTTTTATTTCGATTGCATACTCATATTTTATTTTATGATGAATTATTTTTAGAGATAAACTAAGTGTAGAAAAGTAAAACTTTTATTTGGATTGCAAATTCATATTTTATGAGAATCATTTTTAGAAATAAATTAACCGTAAAAAAGTAGAACTTTTAATATTTAGAGTTGACACCCTATTCATCTTCAAGATATAAAAATTGTAAGAAGATATTTCAAGAGAATGTTAGATTGAATATAATGCTACAAAATTTTGCATTGCGTAAGAGGACAATTTATTTGGATTGCTGACTCTTACCATTGAATAGAGACGAAACCAAGTAAACTGTTAACTTTTCTTTTTTATCTATTTTTGTTTACTACCTCAAGAGAGTGTAGGGTTGAATACAATCTGGATTTTAAAGCAAAATTCTATTCAGTACAAAATATTTTATTATCATCAAAATAGAAACAGTAAAATATATTTCAAGAGAATGGTGGATTGAATATGAAGCTACACAATTTTGCATAATCTAAAAAGAATTTTTATTTAGATTGCAGACTCTCAACATTGAATAGAGATAAAGCCAAATAAACAGCTGAATTAACTTTGCTTTGTTTCTATTAAATACTTAAATTTTCAATTGACATAAACTCAGTGAAAATGAAACTCCTTTGTATTTAAGGATTAACATAGCCATAAAGCAAAGTAAACTGCTAACTTTACTCTATACCCATTGCATACCCAAATCTTCATTTGACATAAGCTCAATTATGATAAGGCCTTCAAAGGCTATGAGACGTTCAGTTTACTTTGCTCTATACCAATTGGATACCCAAATCTTCAATTGACATGAGCTCAATGATGATAAGGTCTTCAACGACTATAAGACCTTCATTTTGTAATTAACAGTTAATATGTTGGTTTGTGTTTCTATCGTACAGTTCATTTTAGATTTGAGTGGGATACTGTAGTCTGATGTATTTAGTGTCACTGTAGGTTTTTAATTGAAACATCAACATCTCTTGACTATTTATTTTCTCTTTAATACATCAACATCCCAAAGCTTTCCACCCACATGAATTTTTTTATTTTCCCGCAGGAAAATTTAAGGCCCAGAGGTCGAATAGGAAAGTTCAAGATCCAAAGTTCAAGAGGTCGAATAGGAAACTTCAAGGTCCAAAGTTCAAGAATTAGTAGAAACGGTCAACTCTGAGAATTGTCTTAGCTTTTCATTTTCCTTGGCAAATTATACTTTCCCTGGTTTTGGTAGGTCTTAATTATTCCCTAGGCAGAACTCAGAGATCTTATTAATTCGAATTTAATTAAGTGCCATAGTTCTCTGGTCCCTTATGGAGCTCTTGATCGTGATTGAATGAATAAGCATTTATGTGTGGACAATATTGGTTTCAGTGAGTGTGTCAGTAACTGCTGCAGCGATCCATGATTGAGTCTGGTTTCAGGGATTTTGATGCAGTGTTTGAACACAACGAAGATTCTATACTTGTGGCCTGTCATGGATTGACAAAACACGTGGAACTGCTAACAGTGATTCCTCTGATGGAATTTGAATATCAATCAGTGTAGTGTTTTTGAACAGGATTTTGAATATAATGGAAATAAATGTGAAACTATATGTATATGTATATGTATATGTATATGAAGTAGAGAATTTGTTTCAAAATAGATTTTTGATAGAAAAGATATTTTGAAAATTTTTGGTTTTGAATAACTATTAAGATGATGATATAATGGTTGATATAACTATGTTAGTCAATGACATTACTTTGAAAATTTTTGGTTTTTAATAACTATCAAGATGATGATATAATGGTTGATATAACTATGTTAGTCAATGACATTACTTTTTTTAAATGAAATTGTAAATTTTCACTATTCAATTTATAGTTATATACAAATAAAATCAATACTTCAACAAAAACCTCAAAAACCTCTGATGCATTAAAATTGTACAGTTTCTATATTAAAATTTTAATAGTTTTTCAATTTACAGTTATAAATAAAACTAATACCCACAAAACCTTCCATCCATTGAGATTGTGCAGTTTAGATATGCAGAGAGCTTCAAAATTCTTAATTGCTCAGCAATATCGATATAGTACTGTTTATTAGGCAGCCAATAATTAGCCATAATAGACCAAGTAAACTGCACAAATTTCAAGGTTACTCGCGGATTAATTTACTTACAACTAAGTATTAGCAGTACTCAGTCAACTACCAAATATTAGGACAAAACTGCATAGTCCTGAAGGATTCTGTGCATTAATTCCCTGTAACCAAATTTTATAGTAATGGTTATGTGTGCAGACTGTGTTTCAATTCCAAAGTTCAGAAGGGTAAGAGTCTCTGTGGCATAAGCATTGCTATAATAATTAATTAATATTAGTAATTAGTTGTAAGTCTATGGTTATGTGGTTTAGAGTTTTATGTCTATTTTTACAGTTTTGTATAGGTAAATGGTGATGTAGGTTTAGAGTTTATTTTCACTTCATAGTTTTGGATGGTTAAATATTTATTGGCTTAGAGAATGTATATTATTTTAAAATTTTAAATGTATTAATAGTTTAATTTTTTTAATAAAAAATTTAATTGTATAATTTTTTATTAATATTATAAATTTTACTTGTTTAAATTATATTTTAAAATATATAAATAAATTTATTTCTTAAAATGTCATGAAAATTAAACTATATAAATTATACTATTCAAATTTGCAATTTCAATTAATTTTTCAGTTAAATCAATAAAAAATTTATCAAAACTTTAAACTATTAAATTAGATTATATAAAAATATAAATATTACTATAATAATTAAATAGAAAAAAATATAAAGCTCATGTCATTTTGATTTATGATTGAGATGGTAAGTTAACATCAAAAAGGGTATGGGGTATGCTCTAAAACTGGTTATGTTTGGCTAAGAGTTAGTCTTTCTCTAAAGTAAGGAAATAGGTTAACTTCCTAAGACCTAGAAGCATCTGGGAAGAGTGAAACCTGCCCCCTTAGGGACCACCAATTGGTTATTAGAGGTGGCCTGGTTTTCGTTGAATAAGAGTGATAAATCAGCCTGTTATTCTAGGTGACCTGATTTTCTTTGAATAAAGGTGATGAGTTAGCCTGCATGAGTTGATAGCAGTGAGAGATAATTGCCCTCACTGCTGATTTAACAATTAAATTATGATAGATTTTCCCAAATTAAAAAGAAATTAACACCAAAAAATAATCAAACACCAACAAAATTTAAGTCAACAACTATGCAGTTCTGATTTATTATTGAGATGCGTGCAAATTTGATTATAATATACAATCTCAAAAACCGGCAAATACGACAAACTCAGTTTGAAATATCAATATACCAATTATAATTCCCTGATGAGGAATATGTTGAGATGCATCGAATCATTAGGAGTCGTTGAATGTATATTAGGAAACATCGAATATGAAGTGTGATCGCCGCGTGAAACAATGTGTTTAAGGGACTTCAAATGTCAATTGCAATTGATGCATTGAACAATCTCTTCTGGGTGCTAAAGTCTTCCTTGTTATCTGATTTCTCTGCTGAAAATTGTTATTTTCGCTGCAGGGAAGCGGATATCAGGGAATTCGAATTTATAAAATTAGAATTAATAGTATTAATGTAGTTATATAAATTAAATAAATGATGAAAGTTGATGAGTAGTTAATATTTGTTATTTTTATTTAATTGAAAAATTGGAAAAGAAAAATAATAAAAGAAGGTTAAAATTAAATATTATCAATATAGTCATATAAATTAAATAAATGATATGACTTATATATGTCTATAAATTAAGTAAATGATAAAATTCTGTAAATCCTTCCATCTTCATCATTCTTCCATTAATTATCATCCAAAAGCATTTAAATTTTTTGTCCAAATACCAAAATGAATAAAAAATAAACACATGATAACAACTTTAAAATACTTGTAACTCTCTTTTTAATAATCTCCCAATAAGCCTATGCACTTAAGGTCCATTTTATAAATAACTAGTGTTGGTGAAGAAAGCCATAAGCATCATTAGTACATTAGGTATGGGTGAACAAAGACTAGTGTTGGTGAAGAAAGCCATAAGCATCACTAGTACATTAGGTATGGGTGAACAAAGACTTAAGCATCACTAGTACCTTAGTTATGGGAGAGGTATGGGTGAAGAAAGATATAAGCATTACTAACATTTTAGGTATTGGTGAAGAAAATACAAAAATATCATATTTAATTATAATAATAGGTATATTTATTTTGGAATAGGTTTTTAGAATTTTAATTAATTATCAATAATTATTAGGTGGATAGTAGGGATTTAATCTTAATTTTTTTAATCTATAATTATTATTATTATTTTAAATAAAATTATAATTTAGTTAATTCTTATTTTTTCAATTTTAGCAACTAAAAATGTATGATGAAATAAGTGCCCATTAGCATTTACTACTATTTAATTTATATTAATAAAAATATTAGATAAATGTGAAAATATAAATCAAATCATTAATGACAAACATATAAATTTGGAAATGTAGAAAAGGTTAATTACATTGATAGCATGTTTATTTTGGAATAGACCATATACAATTCTAATTTAATTAACAATTATTATTAGGTGGATGGTTGGGATTTAGGCTTTATAAAATATTCTAGAACATTTTTAGTAGTATACACCAATCAAATGTTGAGATTTATCATTAAGGTAGTTATCCCATTTTTTCCCTTTTAATTAAATTCATTAATTTTAAAAAATGTCATAGGAACAAGTGTAATATGGAATGAGCTATGGTCTATGTGGTATTGATAAACCATTATATTAGCCCATAATACTATACCAAAACCTATTTAGAGATTAAGAATATGATTATATTTATGGTTAATAATATTATTATATGCTTTTTAATATATATATATATATATATATATATATATATATATATATATATATATATATATAATTTATGCTCTTTATTTCTACTTACATTTAATTTTTAAATAAAAAACGCACTTATTATCAACTTAATAATCTTGTAAGCCAAGAAATTTTTCATTATCAACTTAATAATATTGTAAGCCAAGAATTTTTCATGTCAGTAAAGTCGGAAGTGGTATACAATCTAATATAACTAGAGCTTTATTTCATTAAAAGGTTTCAAAAGAGACCATTCGTTGTGTATTGTGTGCTGGCATTTAGTATTGATTTTTGTGTAATTCCTTTTTGTGTATCTGGAGTTGTAATAAAAAACAACCATGGGCAAAGCTCTCACTCAGGACAGGTTCCAACAGCTGTAAGCTATGAACAAGCGGATTTTAGAAGAGAATGAGGAAAGGAACAAGATGTCGAAGGACTTGTAAGCCTCACAAGTTGCATGAGAAAGTGGCACTAACATCCAATCCTTACCAGAATTATGAGAATATGATAGAGTTTGGATTGCAATTATTGGAAAGTTATGACAATATGTACAACAAAATTAATAGTATTATTGGAAAGTTATGAAAATATGTTCACCAAAAGTATTGAGGAAAATAATATACAAATTTGAAAAAATCCGAAGTGGTAGATTATGACATTGGAATATTTTAAAAATATAATTTGATTACTCATATTTGATTGACTTCGCTTCAAACTATTCCAAAATTGGCCACCTTTAAAAAAAAGGACAATATATTGTTTCTACATAACATTATAGCTAAACCATGAGAGAAGTAGGCACATCAACCAATGCTGATTGTCATTTGGCGAAGATTACATAACATAGAGAAGTAGGCACTTCACCCAATGCTAATTGTCATTTTGCAAAGATCACCATTGTGGAGAAAGGGATAGTAAAACCATTTTAGGTGGGTAGTTTTTCCATAAAAGGAAAGGTAATACATTAATTTTGGATCTAGTTAAAGTGGGTATCCATCCTTACCAGAATTATGGAGAATATGATAGAGTTTGGATTGCAATTATTGGAAAGTTATGACAATATGTTCAACAAAATTAATAGTATTATTGGAAAGTTATGACAATATGTTC
The DNA here is from genome assembly GCA_034641835.2 of Pinus albicaulis. Lineage (NCBI taxonomy): Eukaryota > Viridiplantae > Streptophyta > Pinopsida > Pinales > Pinaceae > Pinus > Pinus albicaulis. The sequence goes on along the minus strand of CM076572.1, from coordinate 1,209,243,342 downwards.
AACAAAATTAATAGTATTAAGGAAAATAATATACAAATTTGAAAAAATCCGAAGTGATAGATTATGACATTGGAATATTTTTAAAATATAATTTGATTACTCATATTTGATTGACTTCGCTTCAAACTATTCCAAAAATGGCCACCTTAAAAAAGGATGATATATTGTTTCTACCTAACATAGCTAAACCATGAAAGAAGTAGGCACATCAACCAATGCTGATTGTCATTTGGCGAAGATTACATAACATAGCTAAACCCTTAGAGAAGTAGGCACTTCACCCAATGCTAATTGTCATTTTGCAAAGATCACCATTGTGGAGAAAGGGGTAGTAAAACCAATATTTTAGGAGGTGGGTAGTTTTTCCATAAAAGGAAAGGTAATACATTACTTTTGGATCTAGTTAAAGTGGGTATCCAGTTAAAAGCATATAAAATAAATGTTTGAGAGTTTATACCACGAAGAAAGGAATAATATATCCACTTCATAAATTGGGTAGTTTTGTCATAAGAAGAAAGAGGTATTGCATTACTATTCAATCTAGTCATAAGGGTATCTAATAATATTTTAGAATTCATGGCATAGAAAAAGAATAGCAAATCACTTTATAGAGTGAGCAGGTTTTCGATAAAGGGAGAAATCAAAAGGGAGAGATCAAAAGGACTTCTAATAACAATTTATAATAATTAACTTATTCTAAAAAACTAATAAATATTGGACTTATACATTTATATATTTAAATGTAAGAGAAGGTAAAGGATAATCACTTTGTGCCATTCTAAAAGAGTAACTTTGTGCTATTTTAAAAGAGTAACAAATATATATTCAGACTACTTATACATTTATATATTTAAATGTAAGAAAAGGTAAAGGATATTTAAATGTAAGAAAAGGTAAAGGATAATTATTTCATGAATTTTGTGCAATTCTAAAAGAGTAATAAATATTTATTCAAAGTACTTACATATTTATATATTTAAAATTTTGATATTTAGGATTTGAAAGGTGTTTAAATTAGAAAATCTTTTTTATTGTCTTTTTTCAAAGAAGAAAATATTTGAAATATTATTTTCAAATATGAAATATTATTATTTAGATATATGATTTATGAATCAAAATATGAAATATTATTATTTAGATATATTTTTATATTTATTATGGTATCAAGAATCATATTTTTTAGTTGATGTGAGTTATCATATGACTAGCACGATTAACTTGTGGTTTGAGTAGTAGAGATCCACGAGCATCTAAGGAGTCAAAATCACATGGGATGACCTTCACACCACAAAGTACCTTAAAAAAACACCAAGTTACCCTATACTCTATACCCTTTCAGCTATGGTATAGAGAATCAATATATAATTGTCTTACAAGAAATCCTATTTTAACAAAAAATTTAAGTACTTATAAAATAGAGAAACATGTTAGAAATATTATTCATACTAATGAGAAGAAAAAGACAAATGATATTGTTTTTTTTATCCATTTCAAAATAACGGAAGCTGGGATGGAAATTGTTATAGCATCTCAAAAATCATCAAGGAAAATTAGTGAAAATTTACATTTCAAATAAGTTGTAACACCCTGTTTATGATACATTAATAATTTCTTTTAATTAAGCTAACTAAAGAATATGATATTTGTTAGTAGGATTTGAATTTAATTATAATAAAAGAAAAGATGGATGATTTTATGGAGTAAAAGAAATTAACTAAATGGTAATTGTTGCCAAGAACCCAGAGTAAAAATAGAGACAATTTTGATAGTTACCTTCCTAGAAAATGATCTAATGAAAATACTGAAGAGGGAAAAAGGTTCTGTTCAGAGGGAAACAAAAGGGGTTAAACAACTGCAAGTTGCTAGGAGTTGTCTAGAGCTCTAGACCTTGAGATGAATAGACTAGATTGGAAATCATGAGGCCTATTGTTACACATTATTTTGTCACCATGACATTTGACTGTCCATATAGGTTCATCACTACCTATATTATGCTCCCGTAGAAGTCAAAAAAACCTAATGTTCCTAAACGAGGTCTTGGAATTGGAGAAACTAATTAAAACCCTTAAAATTCTAACTCCCCACTTTTCCTAGCTCTTTCCTGCAAGTCTAACAACTATCACATACCAAAAATTTGAACGCGGAACAATTTTACATGATGTCTGGAAACATTCCTAACCCTAGTCCTCAAAGTAGTAACTTACTGCCTGGGGGGCATCCTCAAGGTAGTAGTTTACCGCCTGGGGGGGAACCTCAAGGACAATACATACCTCAAGGATAGTACATACCTCAAGGCCAGTACATACCTGAAGGACAATATCAACCTCAAGGGCATTACTCAATTCAGGGTCTGCAACCTCTTCAAGGACGTACCTTATGCCAGGGCAACCGTATTTCCAAGGAAAACATCCTCCTTTAGGGCCACAGTTCTACCCAAAACAAAAATTGTTTCAGGGAGGTAAATATTTTAGTGGGAATTATCCAACCAACTATCAAACATACGTTCCAAATTATCAACCTAGTTATGGTCCGTCTTATCCAGCACAACCTTCAATGGGAGCTCCATATTGTGGAGTAAACACAGTGTGGAATCCGACACAAAATCAACAGAATTTGCAACCAAACGTGCAAGTACCTTATAATCAACCTGGTCAGCCAATTGGTTATAGTCAAATCCAACAACCTGTCCAACCTACCCTTCAAGTTATACCACAGGTATCTGCACCTAGTATAGTTCAGTAGCCTGGTCCGAGTACACCAAGAACTCCACCTCAAACTGCTGCACCAACTTCTGTTCAACCTACCACACCTATCCTTGGAATTTCTGTAGCCCCTATTTCTACAGCCTCTCAAGTATCACAAAAAATCCCTGTATTCACTGCACAAAAACCTGGACCCACAGTTTAGACTATTGTTCAGATGCCAACAGGACAACCTAGTACAATTACAATTGTAACAAGACAACCTCAGTTTTTTTATCAACCGTATCAAGGGCAGTATCAATATGGACCTGTAGCACAAAATCCAGTATACCAGCATCAACCGTACCCTGGTTACATGTATCAGATACCATCTCAACCTCAATATGGTCTGGCCAATCCTGGTTATCCGGGAGGTATTCCAATCCCAAATGCACAGGCTATTCCAGGATATCCTGGATATCCTCCTCCTGGTACTGGTATAGTTCCACAAGGTTATCAGTTTGCTCAGCATGACCCTAATCGTCGGTTTCCATTCATAACAACTTTGGATTTACCTGATTTTTCGCACCTAACGAATGATCTGATTTATTATCTTCTATATTGGCTGCCGATGCCAAATAAATTTCCCAGTGATATTCCTAAGTTCGAAGGTAAATCAGGAGAGGACCCCTCAAACCATGTCATGAATTACCACCTATGTTGTGCATCCAACTCTTTGATTGATGATTCTATTCTATTAAGACTGTTTCAGAGAACACTGATAGGTTTAGCTGCAAAATGGTATATTGAACTACCACATGGCTCATTCAACAATTTCAACGCGTTAGCAACAACTTTCTTAACACATTTTCAGTTGCCATTCAGATATGACAATGGCACGAAACTCTTGAATTCATTAAAACAATTTATGTCTACGTACATATCATATCACATACATGAATGGAGACGTAGAAGAAGTTTAGTGAAATTTTTTATTCCAGATCAGATTTTGGCAGAATGGTTTATTAAATCATTGCTTCCAAAGATCACTGAAGATGTGGCTAAGGGAGGAGTTGTTCGGAAGAACAGGCCATTGCTCAAGCTCAGTACTTAGACCTTGTATATACATAGTCTGGTACTCTATACGAAAAATTCCTGACTTACCACGTCCTAGTCAAATAACTGCAACTCTTTCAGGGTCTCATGCTGCAGACGGTGTAATTAGTTTTGTTAGTGCTAATAAGAGTAAGAAGAAGTCCTCAAACAATACTTCTCCTATCATAACTTTACTAGATTCATCGAAAGGAGATTCTTCCCTTGAAACTTCTATTGACATTCATGTTGTAGATTCATTTATAGATAAATCCAAAACTGGTAATAAAAGGAAAGGAAAGAATAAAAGCAAACAAACTTCGTCTCTCAAAGAATGAACCATCTGATGATAAGAAGAAACCACATTATCCTTGTTTTATATGTGACGAGGATCGCTTTACGAAAGAGTGCCCGCATCGGTCTAAGGTCTCTAAATTCGTCAAAGGTTCACCCACACCTGTTGTCTTGAAGGATCCTTTTCCTACTTATGATAGCAAAATGATAGGATCTTCTTCAAATTAATCGGCAGATATTTTAATGATGTCTGAAGTTATGGCTGTGATAGCTGTATCTCCTTTGGTTTCTAATCCACTTCATATGGAGAAACATAATCTTGATTTAGTAATTAAAATTCTTGCTAAAGGTGTACTTCGAAAACCAGCTTTCAATCCACATGCAAGAGTTGCTTAGAATTACAACATTGTTGAAGACTTGGAGATATCCCCTTCAGCAATGTCGGCCTTAGAAGTGCTACAATCATGTCGAGCACAAAGGAAATTAATTTTATCAGCTATTGGAGCTATAGATATTTTGGACTCTAAACTCATGGTCTTTGATCTAGAAAACTTTACACCGAGACTCCCTCATCAGATGGATTTTCAAATTCTAGTATTAGTAAAAAACAAACGAGTTTTTCATACTGTAATTGATGAGGGGGCATCCACGTGCATAATGTCGTTAAATTGTTGGAAAACTCTTGGTTCTACGACACTCAACCAATATCTGAAAATCCTTAAAGCCTTTGATGGAAGAGGATTCCATCCATTTGGAATACTCCAGGATCTACCTATAGAAGTAGAAGGCAAAACTATTAATCTAGATGTGGAAGTTGTTGATGCCCCTCTGGATTACAACCTTCTTTTGGGTTGTAGTTGGTCTTATGCCATGACTGTTGTCGTTTCATCCATCTTTTGGTTAATCATGTTTCCTCATAAAGGAAAAATTGTGAAAATCGACCAGTTGTCATATTATTCATCTCATCATGCTTCTATAGATAGTATCCAACATGTTGGAAAATTGACTATCCCATATGAAGATGTTGGTGTAGGTTTAGTAAAGGACTCTGCTTTGATGGGAAATTTCTCTATGCCTCCACCCAACATACTGCGTACCATTGCTAACATCAATATGATTTCATCAAGCACTATTCCATTCGATGACACTTGGGTAGTGCCTTCAGAGTCAGAAATGGATTCTTTCAATGGCGAGATGCCTTTGAGTCCTTTTGAGATGGCATATGTGGCAGTACAAGCGTTTTCTGACACAATTTCAACTACTTCTGATCAAATGAATGTGATCATCGAAGAATCTTCTTCACTATCAAGCTTAGCCTTGACATCAATTTCCCATCCTTTTCAACAAGTATTTCACACTGATGAAAGTATTCGAGAATTTTTGTCTGAGGATAAATTACCCTGGGATGATCTTCATCATAGATCTTCGTTTTTACCTGAACTTGATAGGTTTGAAAATGATTTTTCATCTATTTTTACAATTGATTATGTCAAGGAACCACAAAATCCCATATTGATTACAAATTTGGATTCTGAGATTAATTTTGGAAACATTTCTACAACTGTTTCTATTGACATATCAGTTAAACCTGGAATTGTTGAAAACATTCATATAGGAGCTTCTTGTACGATTGAAGAAATTAATACATATAAAGCCATATTTCAAGAATTCTGAGACATATTTTCCTGGTCCTACGAAGAGATGCTAGGAATCGATCCAAAGATTTTCGTTCATGAAATTAAGACATACCTGGATGCCAATCCTATTAGACAGAGATTACGTCCAATACATACGCGAAAAGATGCTGCTATTAAAGCTGAAGTTGAAAATCTACTATGCGTAGGATTTATTTATCCAATACCATTGACAGGTTGGGTATTTAATATAGTTCCCGTTACCAAAAAACAAGGGACTATACGAGTGTGTGTTGATTATAGGGATATCAATAAAGCATGTCCAAAAGGAAATTTTATTATCCCCTATATCGACCAAATTATTAATGATTGTGCCGGAAATGAAATGTTCTCATTTATGGATGGATTTTCCGGATGTAATCAAATCAACATACTCCCTGTTGATCAACAAAAAAACAACGTTTATATGTCCTTGCGGAACATTTTCTTATTGCAAATTACCTTTCGGATTAAAGAATGTTGGTGCAACTTTTCAAAGGGAAATGTCTTATGCTTTTCATGAAATTAAACATATTGTACAATCTTATATGGATGATTTACCTGCTCACTCATTACACAGGGATGATCATCCTACTCACTTACGAGCTATTTTAATGAGGTGTAGGCATTACAAGATTCGTTTGAATCTACACACGTGTTTTTTGTGTGCAATTAGGACGATTACTGGGATTTGTCATTTTGAAAGCTGGCATTCGTGTCGACGAAGGTTGAGGCCATCATAAATTTACCTCCTCCTTCCACACTTCGCCAACTCCAAATTTTGCAAGGGAAAGCAAACTTTCTACGTAGATTTATCCCGAATTATGATGAGTTAACAAAAGGTTTTACGCGGTTGTTGAAACAGAATGTTCCTTTTATTTGGGATGAGATTTTTTATCAATCTTTTGATGCTCTAACACACACGTTAACCCATGCATCGTTATTGCATCCACCCAATTACAGCTAGGAATATTTTTTATACTTAGAAGCCTCTGATTCCACCAATGGAATGGTTCTAGTTCAAGAATATGAATCTCACAATGAGCATGTGCTCTATTATCTAAGTCAGAATCTGAATCCGACCGAAATTAAATATTCGCACGTGGAGAAATTGGCCTTGGCAGTAGTTCAAGTTGCCCAATGATTTCGTCACTACATATTGTTACGAAAGACAACTGTGATATCTAATTGCAACCCGATGATGTATATTTTGAAAAAAAAATTACTCGGGGGCAAATAATATAAATGGATTGTCATCCTACAAGAGTTTGATTTGGAATTTGAAAAATCTAAATCAAAGAAATCACTAGTGTTTGCAGAACTCATGTGTGATTTTCCCAATACTAAGATGAAAACCGTGGTAGAGAATCCCATCGCAGATGAATCTTTGTTTCTTATCAGTACGTTAGATCCATGGTATGGATATATCATCATATATCTTCAAACCCAAACCTTTCATCTAGAGCTTTCACATTCAAATCGACGGATAATCATGTATCAATCCCAGCAATACAATATTGTTGGGGACACACTTTATCGTCGTGTTGCGGATTCTGTTTTTCGACATTGTATAATTCATGAAGAGGCTGAAAGGGTTTTGAATGACTGCCACTCTGGAGCGTGTGGTGGTCATATGTCTAGGTTTGACACAACCCAAAATATATTACGTGCTGGTTATTTTTGGTCGTCATTATTCAAAGGTTGTATTATTATGGTCCAAAAATGCCACAACTGCCAATTTTTTGATCGAAAGATGTGTGCGCCTCCAGCTCCCCTTCACCCAATCAGTACTAGCGGTCCTTTTGCGAAATAGGGCATTGATTTCATTACATGTAACCCTCACTCAGTCGGGGGGCATGGGTATATTATTCTCGCTATAGATTACTTTACCAAATGGGCCAAGGCAATGCCTATATTCACGGCAGATGGAAAAAATGCAACAACGTTCGTATTCAATCACATGATTGTTTGTTTCGGTGTACCCCAAGCTATTATCACAGACCATGGGAGTCATTTTTGAAATATAATGATGACCGAACTTTTTGATCAACTTGGCCTGCGCCATGATAACTCTACTCCATATTACCCGCAGGCTAATGGTCAAGCTGAAGCCGTTAATAATGTTTTAACCACCATGATTAAACGAAATATCATAACTCACAAACCGAATTGGCATACCATGATTTTTTCAGCATTATGGGATATCGAACCTCAGCAAAAATTGCTACAGGGTTCACTCCTTTTCAACTGGTTTATGGTTTAGAAGTTGTGTTACCCATTGAATGCGAAATATCGTCACTCCAATTAGCCATATAGTTACTACCAGCTACCTCTAAAGAGGAAAAACACTTTTTGTACTTAGCACAATTAGATGAGACTCGACGCACTACTGCATTAGCTATCGAAGCTCATAAGAAATGTGTGAAAGCTCAGTATGATCGAAGTGTTACACCTCGTGTTTTTTCAGAAGGTGACTAGTCTTAGTATATGATTAAGCTAACGACAAGCTAGGTGCTGGGAAATTCGAACCGATGTGGCATGGTCCCTACATTGTCAAGCGAATGCTTGCCAAAGGGGCCTATGAATTGACTGATTATGATGGGGTCTCTTTAGATAAGCCCAAAAATGATCTTTATCTTAAGAGATATTATGCTTGAATCTCGTGTGAAGATCTCACTTGTATATTAGTTATTTTTTAGATAATGTGCTTTAGATTTGATAAGTGTGTCTAGTTTAAGTTTGCTTTTACTACTATCACTGCTTATCTTGATCACTCTTGATATTGCAGATGTCAACATCCCTTCAAACGTACATTGGTTTTGCTGATGGTTTCTGTCGTAGTACACGGAATATCCCTTCCGCAGCTTGGGTTATTTATTCACCCACTGATGAGTTAGTTTCTACACATGGGGTAAGCCTTGATCAAACAACGAATAATATTGCAGAATATAGCACAGTCATTGAGTTATTATCTGATACCATTTCATTTGGTATTCGACATTTGATCATTAGGTTAGATTCAGAACTCATTGTATTACATTTAAACAGAGTATAAGCAATTAAAAATCCTGTGTTATTGAGATTATTTTTGAAGGTTAGTCTCTTGGAACGATAGCTTGATTACATTTAATATCAATACATTTCAAGAAATTTAAACACATTGGCTGATGCATTAGCTAATCATGTTCTAAGTAGACATTTGCAACATTAAAAAAGTAAACCAAAACAACATTCGATACATGTTGAACAAGATACTCAGAGAAAGTAGTAATATCATAGATAGGTTTATTTTCAAAAAATATTACATTGTCTATGATCATAGGTTCAAACGCCTTATGATCTAATAGATACTGATACAAAAAACAAAATATGTCAATCCACAATGATCATCCACTATCCGTGATGATGATCATGGTAGTATACTATGGCACATGCCACCTTGTGAAGGAATCCCCTAAACTGTCCCGGAACACCTATAACATGTCTCTGAAGCCGGAGAGGAATTTCATCTGTCCCTGTCTCAGGAATATCTATGGTTAACCTCTCCAGGTTTTATTCCATATCAGTTAGGTTCTCTGCTACCTCATCCTGTGGTGGTGCTATAGGCTCTGCTTGCCACCTATCAAAGCGGTGGAGTGTAGCTGGTCGTCGTGGACCAACATCTGCAGTTAAATATTGTTATCAGTATTGGACAATAAAAAAAAATAAAAATTAGATTAAAAACATCAAAATGGTTCACTTACTTGATTCGTTCCACTGTGCCCCTAGAGGCAGGGACATCTCAGGATCCCCTTTGAAATATATACCTGCATAGGGGAAGTCTTCGATTTTGAAGACTTGGTTCTTTAGCCACATAAAGTATGCTAGAGTGAACCGAACCACTGAACTTCCATCGCCACCATGACGGGCCATTAATGCAACCCAACGTACTATCCGAGGTTCTTGAGGTTCCCCACAATCTACTGGAATAAGCTGAGGGGTGAGAAGTGGGATTCTCTCCAAAGAAAAAGAAATAAAAATGGTGCCATAACCAAAGTTTTTTAACTTTTCATTCCTTTCTTTAGTTAGTTGGCCTTTCATCTTGGCCAATACCCCTTCGCACTAGTTGAATATGGTGCATCTGAAACACTTTACCGCGGTCTGAATTTGAGATTTAGTGGCTACATGTGGAGCCACACTCCCACACAACCTGGTTACCATGAATGCAATCACTTTGAGATCTAATCGCAAGATATTTTTTATGTCTATGTGATTATCCTTTGGATCTGCCTCATCATTGCAAAACTTTTGTTTGTAGCTAGCAACGTGTAGGCCACCCTGTCTAGCCCCAAACAAGGATATGTTTTCTCCTCTTCTGGACAATCTAGTGAGAAAATAGATATCCTCGAGCTCGATTTTGAGCCGATGATCACTAATGATAAAGCATTGATCTTGAGCATCCCATGTGTTCACTAACCATGTCATCAGCTCTACTTGTGCTTTCATACCTTGAATTACCCAAAACTTATATAAACCACAAATTTTTAACACACGCATTATTGCGGGATCATTCATGGCTTCATTGTCTATAGCCTCATGCTGACGTTCTCTCCACTCTAGCATGGTGAAATAGCCTGCAAATAAATACATTTGAAAGTTAGAAACCATTGGAGTGAAAAAAATTAATTATTTTAAGAGAATTTGTAAATTTTAAAACGCTCACAACGCCACCGCAATTTTTGTGTGGAGACAGCGTGGATGTCCGCATGGGCTCCACACAAAAACCACAGTATCCCGATAAATTTCCTTTTGAAAAATTATCGGGGTTTACAGGTAGCGCGCGTATAACCTGTGGACCCCCGAGAGTGCATTTTTGAACATAAATTCCTCTCAAAAAATGAAATTAAAGCTAAAAAGGAGAATTGAAATAGATAGAAATGAAGAGTAAGATGATGTGGATTACCTGATCCTGGCGAAACATGGAATGAACGATCTGTTCTCCCGATATTAGCTCTGGAACATTTTTTCCAAAAGCTCTCAATTCACTGGTCTGAAGATAAAAGGTGAAAATGATTTTATTAAACTCTTTTTTATAGTTTTTAAATGAATAAAATATTATATTTTATTTATTTTTTACTTTAAAAGGCTATTTTTCAATATTTTTACTTCTCTAGAACAGGTATTTTTAATCTTTTGAGTTTTTGTGTAGAATATAGGTGTTTTGGTGAAAGAATTATTTTGACGCTGAGTGTACTTTTATTACTACTTCAGGCTCTTGAAAATTACGAAAAAGCGAAACCCTGGAGTTCTCTTTTAAGCCCTTTTCAGACTCTCTAAATATGAAAATATCGCTGAGTACATGACTATTCGAACTTGTTAAAGGAAATGAGCAATCATCCCTTCAGTATAAGTTTACCCCATTTCTGGACTGAAATGGAATATTTACAAAAAATGTATACATTGACTAATCATGGTCAATAGAGTTCTCTCTTGCATTATTTTATCCCTTTTTAGGCCTGAGAGACTAAATTTACGAAAAAGTAAAACCAGGGATTTTACTTATGTTTTTCTTCTGACTCCCTAAAATTGAAAAACGTCGAGTTTCTCCTATACTGGACTCATTAAAATTTAACAGTAAAGGACCTGTCGATTACAAACAGAAACGAACCACTCCTTATTAGGGTTCGATTTTAATAATAAGATGGATTCATTCGAAGGATGAGCTTAAACAACAAGAAAATATTATCCTCCTCAAGCTTGTCAAAAATAAAGAGGTACTTACTAGTAATGGTGGGGGAAAAAGAGAGAAAATGAATCCAATTGTCACCCTTGTTTTAAAAGCAATATACCACTCTTGAACACGACTCTTTTTTTCATACTTGTACCTGGGTTGGGAAAATCCTTTGTCTAATATTTAATCAAACCAAATTGAAAGTCTTCAGCCGGTTTCTGGGTATTAGCTTTAGGTCAATTGTTACCAAAGCATCTGTAGTGTCATTATGTGTTCAAGAGACAGTTAAAATAAACCATTCATTGCAAAAATTTGTCTCTATTCACGTTGACCATCCCTGAGTTAGTCCTTGCAAGTATTTCTTCAAAAAATTGATCTAATGGTTTCGTGTCGTGGGCTTTCCTACGACGGGTCACTTTCTATCAATGACAGCTCATCATCTAGAAATTTGATCTAGAATCCTATCGGTACATTGGGATCTGCATGCCCTAATGGCAGGTTTCTCGCCTTCAACGACAGGTTGCATCATTGACCTTAGATCAAATGATTCTGTGAAGTGTTCAACTGCAAATCATTTATTCACATTTCATGGATTGTATTGAGTACTTCGAGAGCCATTGTCATTATTGGTGGTTTCTCTCACACTTGTTAACAGTTTACATCATTGACTGGTAATCAAGTGGTTTCTACCATGTTCGACTTCGACACAATCAATCGCATGGATAGAATCGTACTAGTTCAGGAAGCGAAAATCAAGACCCTAGATCTAGTTTCCACCATCCAGGCTAGGAGGAGTTTTATTATTCATGATACAGTAGACAACTTATGACAGATCGTTGTGCCCATGTTGTGTCTACTATTGATGTAATGATTAAAATCATTTATGTACTAAAACATTTAGTTCATTTTGACCTGAGTATGGGAATGCCTACCTCAGCGATGATATATATATATATATATATATATATATATATATATATATATATATATGCTTGCATTGAATGTTTTTATAGGTTTTTTACCGGTGTATCAGCAATCCAATCCTCGAAATGATAAATCACTTCACTCTTCAGAACAACCTCGGACTTCACACTTTAGGAGGCAATCTGTTACACATTATTTTTTCACCATGACATTTGACTGTCCATATAGGTTCATCACTACCTATATTATGCTCCCTTAGAAGTCAAAAAACCATAATGTTCCTAAACCAAGTCTTGGAATTGGAGAAAATCTCATTAAAACCTTTAAAAGTCTAACTCCGCAATTTTCCTAGCTCTTTCCTGTAGATCTGCAGATATTTGTTCTATAGCCTGCGGCAGCTCCCAAATGTTCTGCTTATAAAACCTGCGGACCCCCATAAACAGTCAAATAAAGGAAAAAGTAAGTTCTAGAAGCCCAGCTAGTTGAATATTCTACCAACTGGAAGCTTCTAGAGACGTGATCATTTCAAGCTTCATTAGGGTAATTTTGAGGTCTAAAATGGGCCTCCTAAGGAAAATGTACAACCAAAATTCACTTTATAAGAACCATTCACATTTTAATGGATGACATCATCCATAATGGTTGAGGTGGCATTGATTGAGTTAAAGGTGCTTGTCACATTCTCAATGGTGGATAAAAAATCATGGTTAACCATGTTAGTGCTTTAAGTAGTTTTAAAGTCATAATGTAAAGTACTCATAATAAATGTTATTTCACACTTTTTGAATAAAATAATATTATTGTCATTTCATATTTCTTGAAAGAAACAATGCATATCCCTATACATTTATTATATTATATTATATAGTATATTAATTACATGTTATTATACAATTTAAATAATATAATTTTTAATTAATAGCATATAATATAATTAAGAATTTATAAATTTGTATTTATATTTTATTTTAAGTTATTTAAGTACAAAGGACAAATGCATTAGTTCTTCAATGATAATGACTTTTTCTTGAAAAGCTCATTCTTATTTATAGTCACATCAATATAATTTTTTTATTAATTTTATTTTGGTACAACTTTTGAATTGAATTTAACTATGGTTACATGGATTGTGGTGCAAAAAGTGAAATGCAAATTCATAAATATTATTTTATTGGTTTAGCTATTATTTTATTATTTCCTTAGGAGGCCCATTTTAGACTTCAAAATTCCCCTAATAGTATCCCTCCACTCATGGAGCTCTATCTCTCCACTCTAGACCTTATCCTTTGTTCTATGGAGCTCAAATCTCTTCATGAGAGGAATCCATCCCCCTCTTCATGGAACTAAAACTACCTCCATTTCCCTATAAATTAAGCTCATGTTTCAGTCTCAAGGGGAGATGGTAGCATATGTGAGGTAATTGCTGAAGAAATTATCAAGAGAGCATACTCTCTACACTAGTTATTGTTGGCATAAGAATGATCACACACTAATGTCCATAACTCTATGTTGGTTCAAAGAGAGGAAGGCTTGTCAAATTGAAGGAGGAATGATTGTTCAGGACCTCGGGAGGAACTTGTACGACATCAAGGCATCAGGTTGTAAAGTAACTCTTTTCATTCAAGATAATACATATGGATATCCTTTTCTCATTGAATTGTTCTTGTGCTTATTTGAATAATTCAATACTTCGACTCCTTGATCACTATGTTAGATTAGTTGTTATTAATTATTATATGTTGCAGGTTATTTTAATTCTTTTGTCTTTCTTTGATTGCAAGTTCTACTTACTGAAGAAGCCTCTTTGGAGAAAATGGATAAAAGACTGCACCAAACGTTGGATTTCAAGGTAGGGGCATGTCCTCTTTCTTTGTTTATAATAATTATGAATTGCAAATAATCTAGAGAAAATGATTTACAAATGGATGTTTGTTTCTAGATATTCATAGAATACTAGAGAGATCGTTGTTGTCTGCAAGAGGGATTAATTTGCATAACACCTATCTTCTCATACAAAACTGTTTGCTACATAAGGCTCTGGGAAGGAGCACAGGGGGAGCAGAGGACGTGATTTAATCTCTCATGGTTGGGAGGACCATCAGTTAATAGGACAGACATTGAGATAAGTATAAAATAATTTCTAATATCTGTTTTTCTATTTCTTGATAGAGTAAGACTGTTTTCGTGAATTGAAAATATAGTTTAGATTCTTCATTGTATTATTAGGAATGAATATGAATATCCCGATAATGTATGCTGGGGGAATATATACTTAAAAAGTTGTATTATAGAATTGTGATTTCCAATGAAGGCAGAGAATACACTTAAATATTAAGTACATGTAGACTTATTAGTTAAATGATAGAAAGGAAGGGTTTAGTAAAAGAATTTATACTGTAAAATTCCATAATACTTTCGAGAACCATATGAATAGTTAAACTATCCAATTATTTTTAAAGAAATTTGTAAAGAAATGCATGCAGAGGCACATAACTACAGAAAGGAAGTTTCCTGTAACGAAAAGGTGTTGGGGTTTAGACCAGAGCCCTATGAAGACTAGGCAAGGGTCACGGTCCCTAGGCCAAGACAAAATTGCAAACATCATTATTCTACAACTTACTACAGAAACAAAATATTTAGAAAGATAGCCATGAATAACACTGTAACAAAGATATTTTCGGACTACTTAGTAGAGAAGCAGAAATTACCACATGAAGTGTGCATGTCGACTTAAGAGATATATGAATTATAAATATGGTGAAATTTATGTAATATCATTGAAAAATGTAATAGAAAAGACCTAACAATACATAAACTGAGATTTTATAGAATCTGTCAACACCTTTGTTTATCGAAATATTAAAATTGACAAGAGAAATACCAACAACAGGGTTCTCGCATTTACTAGAACAAATCTTCAAGATTTAGAAAAATTATATACATTTGTTGAGATTCAACAAGATGGTGATCCTAGTGAAAATTAAGCACTACACTAGGTGGGGCCCACAGGCTATTTTTAGGTGTATGTTTATTTTTATAATGGTGAGAAAATTCTATTTATAGTGGGAGTCTATTTATAGATAGTTGAGCAAATTCTATTTATGGATGGGGTTCTATTTTTGGAATGCATGTGCGAAGTCTGTTCGTAGATTGCATGTCTAAAAATACAATGCATGTCGATTATTATTATCTCTTAATAATAATTAGATAATAAATAATAATCTATTATCTTGAAGCACTTGATTTTAGTTAACTGATGTGGAAAACCAGTTGACTAAAGGAATTACGAGTTCTAAGGTTGGTTGGTGGGACATGCAAGTGGAATTCATTGTAACCGAGTGATACAAAGTTGTAACAGAGTTGGATGTGTAGTTATGTGGGTTGTAAAGTAGTTTAACTTAGTTAAGTGAGTTAAACTCAGTTGTGCTAGTTGTAACTAGTTGTAACTAAAGATACACTAGTGAGAGATCAGTGAATTAAATATTAAATTAATTCACATGGAGTGATCTCAGATTCAACTGAAAATTTACTACTGTTAACTACATGCATGTCAGATCCAGTGGAGACCCAGTTGAGAGATAGGTGAAAGGGATAGTTTGACTATCATTTGTGACATTAGTGTGTGCACACTTGCAACCAAACACACATTGGAGATACCAATGAGGATTGTGCAGTAAAGGCAAGGCAGGATCAAATTCATTCGGGGATTGTGATCAATAGGGATTGTCCAGTGGAGGCAGGCTGTTAGGAGGCGGTAAATTGGTGCATGAATATGCCAATTTTTGTTTGATAGTGTGAGATGATTGTATATTGTACTGAGAGATCTTGGATTAGAGTTTTGTATGATATTGTTTCATGATCCATGATATATACATAATATATGATAGTGGGGTTTTTAGCTTTATGCTTTCCTGGTAAAAACATCTGTGTTATGTGTGATTGATCTTTCTTCATGTGTTTGCAATTGGCGATTAAATTTATGCAAAGATTTAAGTATAAGGATTAAGTATTTAATAGTGGCATATAATTGTTAGATCAGGAGAATCTAGGAAATACATAATTGTATTAAAATTTCTACGTGGTATTGGAGCAAAGAAGATTGCAATATTGAAGCAGTAGTTGAGTTTGTTGGTGGAAACAATTCGAATTTGCTGCAAGAATTTCTTGGTGCGACTGTTGAGTAAAACTCGAAATGGATTTCAATGGTTTGTGGTTAGAGTATGCACTCGAGGGAAGCTTGAACTAAATTTCATGGAAGGATAGGATGGAGGCAGTGCTTGAAGATAATGGCTTGAAGGAATTCATTGACAGTGATGTTCTTAAGCCGACTTCGACGAATGCTGCATTACTTGATGCCTGGAAAAGAAAGTAGCGAAGACGAGAAGGATTTTTTTGGAAGGTGTGTGAGACCATATTGTCTCAAGACTTCATGGGAAATCCACTCCATTTGCAATATGTAAATCTTTGATGAATATTTTCCAAAGTAGCAACGACCATAGGAAATTGGTGCTGAAGGATAAACTCAAAAAGATCAAGATGGAGAAGTGCGAAAATATTCCTAAGTATCTCACAAAGTTTGTCCAATGTTGGGATGAACTGGGGAGTGTGGTGATCAAGGTTGTTGATGATCATTTCATTAGTTTGCCTCTCTTGGGACTTCCTAAGAGTTGGTATAGTTATCAAGAATCTATCAACAGATGGGAAAAATTTTCGGATTGGGAACGACTGTGGTCGGATCTAGTGTAGGAGGAGTTTAGGCAGAACACTAGAGATGGCTCTTCATCAAAGCATGATGATGAAGAGGATTGTGCTTTGGCTTCCAGGGCAAGGAAAGGGAAGGGGAAGAAATTCCATTCAAAATCCAAGTCTAAAGGCAAGAAGCTGGATTTTTCCAAGGTGAAGTGTTTTCACTGTCACAAACATGGGCATCTCACCACTAAATACCCACAAAAAAAGGAGAAAAAGAATGTTGTTGGAGCTGCAGCTAGTGAGGCCCTTGCCTCGCAATTTGAACTTTATTTCTCCTTGATCGCATGCTTGGTTTCAAGCGCAATGGGATCAGTGTGGTATCTTGATAGTGGTGCTTCCTTACACATGATGAGAGATAAGGATTTTTTCAGTGACTTGGAGGAGAAAGATCTCCAGATGCATATAGATATGGGCGACTATGGGCGATACAGTGCGACCGACATTGGTACCATTACCTTTGAGAGGGAGTCAGGTAAACCATTTCTATTGAAAGATGGTATGCATGTTCCACGTCTAAAGAAAAACTTGGTCTCAGTCAGGATGTTGGAGAAGAGAGGCTATGATGTTGTTTTTAGCGATGGAAAAGCTTTCCTGTGACATAAAACAATAGGTCAAGCCAAGAGGTTAGGGATTCAAGTCAAGAATCTCTACAAGCTGGAGGTATATGGCTGCAGTGCAATGGTGGGAAAAGAAGAATAAGTGGTGAGCCAAGATGAGGGTGAATTATGGCACAGGCGATTGGGCCATCTTCACCATGGCGCCCTAAAAATTTTGTAGCAGATTTCTACTAGAATTCCCAAGGTTACACTTGCGCAGTTAGATTAGTGTAAGGGATGTATTATGGGTAAGTTTGTTAAGTCCACCTTTCACGAAAAAGAGAACCATGCCTAGGTGAACCTAGAGAGAGTTCACACAGACGTATGTGGACAATTCTCGGTTGCTTCAACATCAAAACAAAGGTATTATGTTATTTTTGTTGATGAATTTTCTCATAAATAATGGATCTTCTTCATGAAGAAGAAGGATAAAACATTCTCAAAGTTCTATGAGTTTAAGGCATTGGTTGAGAAAGAGTCGAGGAAGCAAGTGAAGGCTCTTTGGGGTGATAATGGTGGAGAATACATCTTGAACGAATTCAAAGACTTCTATAGAAAAGAAGGAATTCGAAGAGAACTCATAGCACCTCATAACCCACAGCAAAATGGGGTCGCGGAGAGGAAGAATAGAATGATCATGGGTGCTGCACGAGTGATGCTGCATGATCAAGGCCTACCAATTCATTTGTGGGCATAAGCATGAAACCCTGCGGTTTATGTGCAAAACTGTTGTCCTCATAGAGTACTTGGCATGAGTACACCTGAAGAATCTTTTACTTGTAAGAAACCAGATGTTTCTTACTTTAAGATTTTTGGCTCAACTATTTATGTGCATGTGACCAGGAATGCCAGGAAGAAGCTGGAGCCAACTGCTAAAGTTGGGATATTTGTGGGGTACACAGAAACACCCCATAAGTATCGTGTTTATTTTCCAAACAATCGAATGACTGTGGTGCGACAGGATATAAAATTCAATGAGGAGAAAGCCATGAAGTTGTTGCTTGAGAGGGAGCTAGACTTGGATGCAAAGGAGGAACTGCTTGTTCCCAAAGATGAGTCTCTAGATGTGGATCAGCCACTGGAGGAGGTTCATGGAGTGGAGGATTCCACTCACGCAGAGCCAAACATCAGAACTAGAAGAAGGCATACCACAGAAGCTAAGAGGCTGAAGCTTGATGCGACATAGAATGTAGGAGTGCCTACTTCACAGCGCAGATAGAGACAGTCTCCTGACGGATTCACTAGATACATGGCTCTCATGAGCAAATGTATTGTGACTGAGCCATATTCCTTTTAGGAAGCAGTGCAGGAGCCCACATGGGTAGATGCAATGGTGGAGGAGTATGACTCCATTGTCAGAAAAAGTGCTTGGGAAATTGTTCCAAGGCTGGTTGATAAATCAGTGGTAGGTTCAATATGGATCTACAAGGTAAAGCAAGCTGCTGATGGGAATGTTGACAAATACAAGGCCAGATTTGTGGCCTAGGGCTTCTCACAGATCGAGGGGATTTATTATGAAGAAACCTTTGCACCTATCGCACTATAGTCTTCCATAAGGACCATCCTTGCTTTCTCAGTGCAGATGGGTTGGCACATTCATCAGATGGATGTGAAGACTATGTTCCTCAATGTAATCATTGAGGAAGAAGTGTACATTGAGCAACTTGAAGTATTTTATATCTTTCGCAGGGAGTTGCATGTGTGAAAACTCAAAAGAGCATTGTATGGGCTGAAGCAAGCACCCTGTGCTTGGTACACTCAGATTGACAACTATTTCATCAGACTTGGCTTCACCAAGAGTGAGGTGGATGCAAACCTACTAGATTGTGGTGGAGGGTAAGATTTTAATCATTTTTCTTTATGTTGCTGATTTAATACTAATTGGTGATGAGCAGCCGATACACTCATGCAAGGAGGAATTTTCAAAGGATTTTGAGATGAAGGATATGGGCCTCCTGCACTATTTCCTTGGATTGGAAATATGGCAGTGAGAAGGTGAAATTTTTGTGTCTCAAGGAAAGTATGCAAGGGAGATACTCGATAGTTTTCACATGGAGGGTTGAAAACCCATGGATACTCCTCTTCCAGGAAACTGGAGGAAAGAGGACGCTACATCTGGAGAGGTAGTGGATGCTACTGTCTATCGACAGTTGGTGGGTTCGCTCATGTATTTAGTTAATACAAGACTAGACATATTCTATGTGGTGAACTAGCTTAGTTAAGCAATGGTTAAGCCTACCAAGCTCTTTTGGAAGGCAGGCAAGAATGTCCTAAGATATCTCAGGGGCACATCTGAGTATGGCTTATGGTACAGACAAACTGATGAGGTGAATTTGCATGGATTCATAGATGTAGATTAAAAAGGAAGCCCAACGGACAGAAGGAGCACATTAGGAGGGGTCTTTAGTATCAGATCTACAACTATTTCTTAGTACAACAAGAAACAGAGATCCTTGGAACTCAATTCAGCGAAAGTGGAATACATGGAAATAAGTCAAGCTGCATGTGAGGCTATCTGGATGAGGAAGATCCCGGTCGGTTTTTTGGTTCTCATTTAGATCCTACAATGATTCATTGTGATAATCAGAGTTGCAGTAAACTCTCGATTAATCCTGTGTTTCATGATAGATATAAGCATATAGATATCTGGTATCATCATATCAGAGATTGTGTGCAGCAAAAGATCATGTTTCTTCAGTACATTCCTATGGAAGATCAGGATGTAGATATTCTGGCAAAAGCGCTCACTAGGAGAAATTTGAATACCATAGAGACAGGATCGGGGTGAAGGATAATCCCTTTCTTGTTGAGAGGGAGCATTGAGATTCAACAAGATGGTGATCCTAGTGAAAATTAAACACCTACATTAGGTGGGGCCTGCAAGCTATTTTTAGGTGTATGTCTATTTTAGAATGGTGAAAAAATTCTATTTATAGCGGGAGTCTATTTATAGATGGTTGAGAAAATTCTATTTATTGATGGGGTTCTATTTTTGGAATGCATGTGCAAATTCCATTCGTAGATTGCATGTCTAAAAATAGAATGCACGTCGATTATTATCTCTTAATAATAATTAGACAATAAATAATAATATATTCTCTTGAAGCACTTGATTTGAGTTAACTGATGTGGAAAACCAATTGAATTAAGGAATTATGATTTCTAACATTGGTTGGTGGGACATGCAAGTGCACTTCATTGTAACTGAGTGATACAAAGTTGTAACAGAGTTGGAGGTGTAGTTATGTGAGTTGTAAAGTAGTTTAACTCAGTTAAGTGAGTTAAGCTCATTGTATTAGTTGTAACTAGTTTTAACTAAAGATACACTAGTGAGAGATCAGTGAATTAAATATTAAATTAATTTACATGGAGTGATATCACATGCAATTGAAGATTTACTATTGTTAACTACATGCATGTCAGATCCAGTGGAGACCTAGTTGAGAGATAGGTGAAAGGGATAGTTTGACTATCAGTTGTGACATTAGTGGATGCACACTTGCAACCAAACACACATTGGAGATGCCAATGAGGTTTGTGCAATCAAGGCAAGGCAGGATCAAATTCATTCAGGGATTGTGATCAACAGGGATTGTGTAGTGGAGGTAGGCTATCAAGAGGTAGTAAATTGGTGCATGAATATGCCAATTTTTGTATGATGGTGTGAGACAATTGTATATTGTACTGAGAGCTCTTGGATTAGAGTTTTGTATGAGATTGTTTCATGATCCATGATATACACATAATATATGATAGAGGGGTTTTTAGCTTTATTCTTTCCTGATAAAAACATCTGTGTTATGTGTGATTGATCTTTCTTCATGTGTTTGCAATTGGCGATTAAATTTCCGCAAAGATTTAAGCAGAAGGATTCTATATTTAACAGTGGCATATAATTGTTAGATAAGGATAATCTAGGAAATACATAATTGTATTAAAATTTATACAAAATTCTCTAAACAAAAGTCTCAAGTTATCAATGAAAGGACTCGGTATAAGGGCTCGAGAGCCTGTATATATATGACCCTTACAAATATAACTGAAGGACTAATACAGAAAAACCAATGATCAACACATAGACAAACATAAGTATTAACAATGAGATTATAAGGATGTCTATGCCTGAACATTGAACAAGCAGTAAGCCGATGTTGTCAAAATTCCTGAGGTACCCTGAAAACACATGGGATCTGCCCTCAGTCACCATAGGAAATATACAGACTTCAAACATAGATGCGGAACCAGAAAAATGGTTTGGACTTACCTGAAAACCTAACAAAGAAATGGAAACAAGAGCTGATGTCTCTCACCGGAGGAATGGAAGCGAGAGTCGAGCTCCCTCTCTGAAGAAAAACTTGAAAACCCATGCCTGAAACAAGGAAAATTGTACCGTAATTCAATGTAATCATAAATGAAAACATAAAAAACTTGAAGAAAAAAGCTAGGAATGACAATAGCATTGTCGAAGTATGATTACCGTGGGTTTAATATGATACAGAGTTCTGCCCTGTTCTCATAACTATGGAAATCCGTAATACACCTTGATGAGACTGAGCTCAGCAAAACCCTCCTCAAATCACAAAAGAGTTACACTCACTGTCTGCGGTGAAGGAAAAACCCAGAATGGATTTAAAACAACCTAACTTGCAACCACATGCCAATAATAACTGAAAGAAACCATAACATACAGAGACTAGCTCACTGAGCAGTTGCTAGGAGATGAATCACTCTGCAATAATTGAAATTACTAGTAAGAAATGGGAAGGAGGTTATCTGTATAAGGAATGGTAGATGTGGCATGGAAGAATGCATACAACCTCCATCAAAACAATACCTCATACCCATAGGAAAAACTGAGTCGAACTAGAATCAGTAAGTTTCAGAGAATTTTGACAACCAGAGCGGCGAAAGAATGAGGCAAAATTCCTGCAGTCAGGCGAGTAGTTTCCCTAACAACTCCAGAGGCCTCAGATCTGATGGATCTAGGTTTTCAACATCAACGGAAAATATCATGTCACTAGGATTCGTAAACAATTGTTCACCACAGAATGTCAGTGCCAGATGTCCTTTAAAGGGTTAAATCAAATCTCATACCAATCACTTTGTATTGAATAACCACATACCGATTATCAAATCACCAACTAATCATATTAAATTTCGCATGAACCATTTTACTGCGTGGTACTTCCAGATCATATAAAAATATCATTTCCAAAGTCTAGAATGATATACGAATATATTTTAACATTGATTTATGTGGTTTGTTTAATGTTAAGGAGATACGAATAACATGTCTCCCTATGATAAAGGTAAGTTCTTACAATATTTGCATGGAGGAAGAAAATTATATATGATGTTATTGCATATAGATTATAGTCATGATTCATGTTAATATAAGGTGGGTTAGAATTATGAGACTTGCAAAAAAAAATTATGATAAGAACTTAAGGTCAGGATTATAGATGATGTAATATGTTTTGCTAAAGATGATGTGTTATGTTGTGTCAAGTTTGACTTGGGTATTTTTTTTTTATTTGGTAACTTTATTATTTTCTTAAGTCTATAATTGTGACAAGTGGTATTAGAGAAAATTTTACACACTAGGGCCAGATGGGCCAATGTGATAACATGGATGTTTCATTTTTTTTTTTGCTTGTGTTAAAATTGTACACTGTGATAGAAAAGTTAATTAGAAGTTGCAATGAGGAGAAGGACTAGTCATCAAATGCCCATAAATATAGGGGAAACCCATTCCTTTCCCAATCCCGAGGTCAACCCAAAAATGTGGGTACAACTAAGCGTAGACCAACATCAATAAACCAGTAGGATACTGGAGGAACAATAACACCAGACAAATATATTGTTGGATACAGTAAAACAACTTCAAATAGAGATGAATCGAGTTCAAAGTGATAATGAGAAGTTAATGAGAGAACAAGAAAAGATACTGAAAATCCTCTCGAATAAGCAGAACCATCATACTGCACAACCTAGGCTAGAAAGGGACAACCACGGAGAGGATGAGCAACAAAATAACATACATGATAACCTAGAGGAAGTCGAACTCAACAGAGTAACAAGAGTATGGCTTATAACGAAGCCGAATCTGGTAATTTGTCAGACCAACAAGATCTAAAGAAACAAAAAGTGGAGTTACAAGGGGAATTTCGGAAAATCAAACCTCCTACATTCGATGGAGAAGCCAAGGATATGGCAGAGGCCTGGATAATAAATATTAACAAGTACTTCCAAGTTTATGAATACAACAGAAAACTCAAAGCTCGCCTAAAAATCTACCAATTGAGGGAAAAGGCTACATTATGGTGGGAGGAGGTGAAAAATGTATGTGGAATTGAATACCATAACATGACGTGGGATGAGTTCCAGAAATATTTTAAAGACAAGTACTTGACTGAACGATTTTATGATGAGAAATCATGAGAGTTTCATGATCTGAAGTTGGGGAAAATGTCTATGTATGAATTCATCACAAAATTTACCTCTCTATTAAGATATGTACCATACTTAAGAGATGAAAAGAAAAGGTACAACGGTTCTTGAGCAGCCTACCTACTCACATGAAGGAACGAATTGAGTTTGTGAACCCAAAAACCATGGATGAAGTGATAAGGAAGGCCAGAATGTGTTATCAGCAATCTAAGGTTAAGGGGGAAGTTGGTAAAAGCTGGCCACCTAAGAAAGGATAGAATAGTTCCTCATGCTTTAAAAATAACAGAACAAGAAATTATAAAAATCCTGCCAGAAACCAAGAAAATAAGCAAATTGGGAGAAATCAATAGAAACCCAGATGGGCAGCTGAAGAACGCCATACAGAGGCTTCTAGTAGTCCTGACCTTGGACAAACACAAAAACCACCATTGCAATGTTGGGGATGTGGCGAAGCGCATTATTTCAAGAATTGTCCTCATCGAGGGAGAAACGAAGTAGCAACTAACCTACAAGAGGCATCTACGGTGGGAGATGTGACTTGCAACATACCCAGGATAAATGCTGCTCTAGAAGATAGACAAGCTGAATTTGAACCAACCATGATTGAACTGGAAGGTAAGCTTCAAACTCAATCTGTTTCCATTTTGGTTGACCCTCATGCCAGTTTGAGCTATATAAACCCTCGCATAGTAGAAAATTGTAAATTGAAAAATAAGAAGTTTAAGAATCCATGGCTGGTTCAATTGGATAAGGGGCCCAAAAGGAGAGTTAATGCCAGGGTTCCAAATTATGAACTAGACATAGGAGGTAAGCACATAACTGTAGAGTTAAACATATTACCTTTAGGTTCATATGATATTTTATTGGGCATGGACAGGTTAAAAAGACATTGGTCGTTAGTGGATTGTAAAGATAAAGTTATCTACTTTAAATCTGAAGAAGGTACCCGAAAAGAATTGCAAGGAATTAAGAAACCACTTCAATTACGCCCCATTATCACATCTCAGTTGAGTAAATGCATTATAAAAGGATGCTAACTTTATGCAATTCAGGTGAGTTTCTCAAATTCCAAAGATAAAACCCTCATGATGGAGAATATTCTTTTTATACAAGAATTTATGGATGTGTTCCCGGAGAGTATCCCAGGACTTCCACCAAGACGAGATATCAATTTCATAATAGAACTAGTACTTGGGGCAACACCTGTGTTAAGAGCACCTTACATAATGAGTGTACTTGAGTTGAAAGAGTTAAAAATGAAGCTACAAGAGCTAATGGATAAGGGATGACCAAGTGTGTCTCCTTGGCGAGCACCAGTGTTGTTTGTTAAGAAGAAGGATGGAACTATGCATATGTGTATGGATTACTGACAGCTTAATAAGTTGACTGTCAAAAATAAGTATCCATTACCACGCATAAATGACTTGTTTTACCAAGTAAAGGGGGAAACAATATTTTCAAAGATTTATTTAAGATCAGGATATCATCAAATACGAATTAAGGATGAGGATATATCAAAAACAACATTATGTACCCGATACTGGCACTATGAATTCGTGGTGTTTCCATTCGGGTTAACCAACACACCAACAACCTTCATGAGTTTTATGCCTGGCATCTTTCACCCATTCTTGGACAAATTTGTTTTAGTCTTTATAGATGATATACTGATCTACTATAAAAATATGGAGGAACACAAGGAAAATTTACATGTAGTGCTGAATATGTTGCAAGAACATCAGCTATACATTAAATTCAGCAAATCTAATTTTTACAAAGAACAGATTCAGTATCTGGGACATGTGATATCCGCCGAAGGGATTTCTGTGGACCCGAAAAAGATAAAGGCGATCATGGAGTGGAAAGTCCCTAAGAATGTGGCAGACATACGTTCGTTTATGGGATTGGCTGGTTATTATCGACGCTTCATCAATAGATTCTCTAAAATAGCTTTTCCCATTACCTCCCTGCAGTGGAAAGGAAAAGTTTTTAAATGGACCCAAGAATGTCAAAACAATTTTGAAAGGCAGAAGGAATTGTTAACCATTGCACCAATACTGAGTGTGGCAGATCCAAGCAAGGATTTTGAGGTATGCATTGATGCATGCAAAGAAGGAGTCGGGGAATTTTTGACTCAAGAAGGTAAAGTCATTGCATACGAATCCAGGAAGTTAAAGGAGCACGAGCAGAGGTATTCTGCGTGTGATTTAGAGCTAACGGTAGTGGTGCACGCCTTGCGGGTCTAGAGACATTATTTACTCAGGAAAATATTTGTATTAAGAACATACCATAGCAGTTTGACCAGCTATTTTAAGCAAGCTGACTTGAATGCTTGTCAGGCAAGATGGAATGCATTCCTGAGTGAATTTGATTTTGATATTCAACACGTGAAAGTAAAGGAGAACCGTGTTGCGGATGCTTTGAGAAAGAAATTGCATGGCATCTATGAGCTCTATTTCAACCAAGTGGAATCCAAGTTCCAAGGACAAATTATGGAGGCAGCAAGAATGGACCCTGAGTATCAAGTGTTATGGCCGCAAGAAAAAGATAGTTGAAAAGAGGGAAAACAATAAGAATATGAGTTTAATGAAAAAAAACTCCTAGTATACTGGAATAAGATATTCATTCTGAATCAAATAAGCCTGAAAATTTTGATTCTAAACGAATATCATAGAAGTTCCTAAGCAGGACACCCCAGATATCAGAAAATGTTAACAACAATTAAAAAGGACTATTTCTGGCTGGGAATGCATAAAGACATTGCTGATTACTTGACCAAATGCCTGGAATGGCAGCAAGTCAAGGTAGAACATCAGCACCCAGTCAGGTTGCTTCAGCCTATTCCTATACCTGACTGGAAGTGGGAAGTCACATCCCTTAACTTTATTACTGGGTTGCCAAGAAACAAGAAGCATAATGACTTAATCATGGTGGTAGTGGATAGACTCAGAAAGGTAGCTCATTTTATACATGTTCAGTCCACATACAAAACAATACAAATTGCACATATTTTCATGAAAGAAATATTTAGACTACATGGTATCCCAAGGGTCGTTATATCAGATCGGGATGTCAAATTTACATCTGCTTTCTGGAAGACATTGTTTGCTGGACTGGGAACACAAATTCAGTTTAGTACTATTTATCACCCTCAAATGGATGAGAAAACGGAGAGGGTAAACCAAATTCTGGAGGATATGCTGCACATGTACGTAATGCGACAAACTGCAACGTGGGAAGAGTAATGGCATTTAGTGGAATTTGCATATAACAATGGGTATCAAGGGTCCCTCAAAATGAGTCGCTTTGAAGCATTGTATGGTAGAAAGTGTTGAACCCCTATCAATTGAACCAGTCTGAAAACTAAAATGATGCTTGGACCCGATATGCTTGAAGAAATGGAGCGTGAGGTAAGGAAGATTAGACAGAAATTGAGGGCGGCTCAAGACCGACAAAAATTATATGCAGATCGGAAAAGAACATTTAGGGAGTTTGTGGTGGGTGATCACGTGTATGTAAGAATTAAACCAAAGAGGAGCACCTTGAGGTGGAATTCTTGTGCTAAATTGGCCCCCCGGTATTGCGAACCATTCCAAATTTTGGAATGGATTGGGCTGGTATATTACCGATTGGCACTACCCAGTCATATTTTGGTACATAATGTGTTTCATGTATCACTACTGAAACGATACATACATGACCCTAAGCATGTGATACATTGGAAAAATATACATGTATGTCGTGATTTCATTATGATTTTCTACTATGAAAAGTTCTTGTTGGAACTAATTAAGGTTCATCCATGTTAATGTAGGTAGAACCGGACAACGAGTTCCTAGTAGAGCCTCAGCGTATTCTCGATAAGAGAGAAATAACACTCTGGAGGCTAGTCATCCCCCAATTTAAGGTGCAGTGGAAGCACTTTAGCCCATAGGAGGCTACCTGGGAAGAATCAAGTTTCATGCAGGAATCATATCCAGAATTGTTTCTGAAAAATTAAGTAACACTAGGGAAGGTGTTTTCCTTAGAGGGGGGAGATGTAACACCCTGTTTTATGAATTGAATAAGGTAACATAATTTATGATACATTAATAATTTATTTTAATTAGGCTGACTAACAAATATGATATTTGTTAGTGGGATTTGAATTTAATTATATTAAAAGAAAAGATGGATGATTTTATGGAGTAAAAGAAATTAACTGAATGGTAATTGTTGCCAATAACCCAGAGTAAAAATAGAGACAGTTCTGACAATTACCTTCCCATAAAAGGATTTAATGAAAATCCTGAAGAAGGAAAAAGGTTTTGTTCAGAAGGAAACCAAAGGGGTTAAACAACTGCAAGTTGCTAGGAGTTGTCCAGATCCGGCAAGTTGGCTAGTGAAGCTATAGAATCTGAGATGAGTAGACTGGATTTGAAATCCTGAGGCCTACCTTATCATATAAAACTGTCTGCTACATAAGGCTATGGGAAGGTGCACGGGGGGAGCAGAGGACGTGATTTCCTCTCTCATGGTTGGGAGGACCATCAATTAATAGGATAGACATTGAGATAAGTATAAAAGAATTTCTAATCTCTGTTTTTTTATTGCTTGAGAGAGTAAGACTATTTGTGAATTGAAAATATATTTTAGATTCTTCAATGTATTATTAGGAATGAATATGAATATCCTGATAATGTATAATGGCGGAATATATACTTAAAACGTTGTATTATAGAATTATTATTTCCAGTGAAGACAAGGAATAAACTTAAATACTCAGTATAGGAAAACTTATTAGTTAAATGATAGAAAGGAAGGTTTTAGTAAAATATTTTATACTGTAAAATTACATAATACTTTCCAAAACCAGATGAATAGTTAAACTGTCCAATTCTTTTTAAAGAAATTTGTAAAGAAATGCATGCAGAGGCACATAACTATAGCAAGAAATTTTCCTGTAACGGAAAGGCACTAGGGATTAGACCTGAGCCCTATGAAGACTAGGCAAGGGTCATGGTCCCTAGGCTGAGATAGAATTGCAAACATCATTATTCTACAACTTACTACAGAAACAAAATATTTAGAAATATTGCCATGAAAAATACTGTAACAAAGATATTTTCAGACTACTTAGCATAGAAGCAGAAATTACCACATGAATTATGCATGTCGACTTAAGAGATATCTAAATTATAAATACGGTGAACTTTATGTAATATCATTGAAAATTGTCATAGCAAAGACCTAACAGTATGTTGATACCTTTGTTTATTGAAATATTAAAACTGACGAGAGAAATACCCACAATAGGGTTCTCGCATTGACTAGAACAAATCTTCAACGTTTAGAAAAATTGTATACACTCTCCAAACAAAAGCATCAAGTTATGAACGAAAGGACTCGGTATAAGTGCTCGAGAGACTGTATATATATAGCCCTTACAAATATAACTGAAGGACTAATACAAACAGACCAATGCTCAATGCATAGACAAACATAAGTATTAACACTGAGATTCTAAGGATGTTCGTGCCAGAACATCGAACGAGTAGTAAGCTGGCATTGTAAAAGTTCCTAAGGCACCTTGAAGATAGAGGGGATTTTCCCTCAGCAGCCATAGGAAATATACAGACTTCAAACATATATGCAGAATCGGAAAAATGGTTGGGACTTACCTGAAAACCTGACTAAGAAATGCAAATGAGAGTTGATCTCTCTCATCGGAGGAATGGAAGCGAGAGTCGAGCTCCCTCTCTGAAGAAAAACCTGAAAACTCATGCTTGAAATAGGGAAAATTATATTGTAAGTCGATGTAATCATAAACGAAAACATAAACAACTTGATGAACAAAAATGGGAATATAGAGTTCTGCCCTGTTCTCATAACTCTGGAAAGCAGTAATACACCTTGATGAGACCGAGCTCAGCAAAACCCTCCTCAAATCACAAAAGAGTTACGCTCATTTTCAGCGGTGAAGGAAAAACCCAGAATGGATTTAAAACAACCTAACTTATGGCCATAGGCCAGTAATAACCGAAAGCAACCATAACATACAGAGACTAGCTCACTGAGTAGTTGTGAGGAGATGAATCACTCTACAATAATTTAAATTAGGGGTAATAAATGGGAAGGAGGTTGCATGTATAAGGAATGGCAGATGCGGCATAGCGGACTGCATATAGCCTCCATCAAAACAGTACCTCATACCCACAGGAAAAACTGAGTCAAACCAAAATCAATAAGTTATAGAATAGTTTGACAACCATCGCGACGAAATGATGAGGCAGAACACTTGCGGTCAGGCGAGTAGTTGCCCTAACTACTCCAGAGGCCTCAAATCCGATGGATCTAGGTTTTCAACATCAACAGACAAAATCATGCCACCAAGATTCGTAAACAGTTGTTCACCATATAATTCCAGTTTCAGATGTCCTTTGAAGGGTTAAATCAAATCTCATACCAATCACTTTGTATTGGATGTCCGCATACCAATTAGCAAATCACCAACTAATCATATTAAATTTTGCATGAACCATTGTACTCGGTGGTACTTCTAGATAATATAAACGCATCATTTCCAAAATCTGGAATGATATAAGAATATATTTTAACATTAATTTATGTGGTTTGTTTAATGTTAAGGAGATACTAATAACATGTCTCCCTATGATAAAGGTAAGTTCTTACAATATTTGCATAGAGGAAGAAAATTATACATGATGTTATTGCATATAGATTATAGTCATGATTCATGTTAATAGAGGGTGGGTTAGAATTATGAGACTTGCAAAAAAAAATATGATAAGAACTTAAGGCTAGGATTACAGATGATGTAATATTTTGTGATAAAAATGATGTGTTATGTTGTATCAAGTTTGACTTGAGTAATTTTTTTTATTTGGTAACTTTATTATTTTCTTAAGTCTATAATTGTGATATAACATAATCACATGCTTGGCCAAGTAATGAATGCTCACAAATGTAAGGATACTCATGTATTCTATATAAAGTTTAATATTTTTTCTTCTTATTATTCACTCTTCGATGATGATGTTTCAAAATGCATTAATTATACATAATTTTGTTAGTGAGATCACTATGTTAATTTGTTTTAATCATAAAGTGTTAGTTTCTTTATCAAATGTACTAAGTGTTACTAGTACTTTTAGTGAGTGGACTATGCACTTTTAGTGAGTGGACTATGCATGATGGTGCATATTTTCATATAATGGAAATTAAATCATTATTTGTATTTTATAATAAAAATGGATATTCATAAAAGAAAATTACAACTAAAATTAATATTAGAATATTTATAATGTCTCTCATGTAGATATGCGAAAAAACTTACTTTATGTACACAAATATGGATAGATATGAATTAATTTTAATTATGACCTATTTGTAATTAAAAGCATTAAATATAACTTCAAAAACGATTAAAAAAAAAAAACCACAATGATTGTTTTATAAGTTCCTTGGTTTGTTTAGTTCTAAATCTATTCCATAAATGCTAATCGCAGTCATTGTTTTATATAAGTGCCTTGGTTTTTTTATTCTAAGAATATTCCATATTATACATGTATGCCTTAATCTAATAATAATAGTAAGTTATGCAATGTAAGTACATGACATGTGAAATTTTATGGCTTACTCTAATGATAATAGTAAGTTATGCAATGCAAGTACATGATATGTGAATTATATAAAATTGCACCTCATGTTCACATTAAATATGGTAAGAAGTTTTCTTAGTATTTCATTCACTAAAGTGTGTGATAGGTAAGCATACAAAGTGTGATAAGAAATCACAGGAGAGAGAAATTTGATGAAGGAGAAAAAAATGTGAGAATGTTATCCATTGTAGTTAATTCACAACAACATTTATGGAAAAATAAATAACCCTAACTCAAATTACTTTTTAAAATTCATTGTTGAATATATAATCTATGAATTTATGTCCTTAAACTTTGGATTGGATTATATGGTATTTAAAAATTCAAAACATTGGTTTACTATAAAACTGAAAAGAGGATATAAAGTTTGGATTATATGGTATTTAAAAATTTAAAACATTGGTTGGATTAAGAAGTGATAATGGTACTTAGAAATAATTTGAGAATTTTTGTGTTAAAAATGGGATAATGATTCAAAGTATTATTCCATATACACTCAAATAAATATGGGTTAGTTGGAAGAACTAATAAAACTTATTAAAATGTCATGGTGCATCTTGCATTCAAAGTGATTGAGTTATAAAAAATAGGGTTAATATATTGCAGGTGTTATGGATATTTCAAATTGCATGTTATTCATTTATTAAATCTAAAACATTTAATTGTAGGATATTAAATAATATATTTTTTTTCTACATATAATTTTTTTACTGAAGACTTCTTCCAAATAGTATAATAGAGATGACATTATGATATATTTCTAGATAATTTAGAAATATAAAAGTTACATAATTTATGAAGGATCTTATTATATGACCAAAACAAAGATTGGCCTTGTCCTTATGAAAATTTACCCGATATTTCTTTATGCTTTATATTTTATAAAATATGCCTACTGTTCTTAGAATCAATAAAAAAATTTAACATTGACCATAACAACTAGTAGCATTATCCACATACATGCATGCTAGTTCTACTTTTTAGTCCATGAATTCTAATTCCTTGTCAAATTGGTGCATAGTTTTTTGCACCTTTATCTTTTTCATGGATGAGTTAAGAGTTGTCATTTTATTTAAAGCCAATGATTGGTCATCCTTGTAAAGATTGAGTGTAAAATATATCACATTCCACATCTGCAACTACCAATTATTTCTTTAATGGCACCAGAGACCCCATGATATCTATTATGTGTGATGTAATACAACTCTCAATTTCATCTATTTTTACAGGAATATTAAAGAGAGAAGAATTGTTATAGTGAATGTTTTCTTGATGAATTCCTAAAACCCTATTAATTTCTTTTAAATATCTTAAATCCATTATTTTCCCTATAGAAACAATGGCTTGTTAAAGTGAAATATATGTGTTATTAAGAAAAAACTATCATGTTCTTCAAATCTTGAAAACTTTATAATCTCATCTAACCTATAATAAAGAGCTAAATACACTTCTTAGTATCTCGGTCCAATTGGTTCCCAATCCATGAAGCCACATAATGATATTTTCTACAACTTTAATCTCAATAACTACTTGAGTCTTTTTTAAAACCTATAGATTGGTGATACACCAAGGAGGTGGTTCACCTAACAAATTTTTGGTGTATTGAGAAAGAACAAAGAGAAAAATAAAAGAGAAAAAAATGGTTACTTAACTAAGGAGATTGATAAACTGCCCATGCTTGTTTGACATCAACACCATTATCCCACATTGAGTTGTAGTTCTAAAGAGATTCATAATAAAATCACATGGGATCAATGCTAGTTGTATGCAAGTGTAGGAGTCCCATATTTTCATATTACAGTTGACCCTAAATTGAAGCTAAAGGGGTTGATAATAGTCCTAAAATTTCTTATCAGTTTGAATGATTCCTAAAATTAAGCTAAAATGGTTTGGAAATTTTGAGTCATTGCCACAAAACATATGTGTTTTCTTTCTTATTAGAAGTGATATCAAGTCTCCAAGAAAATTAATCTTGGGGTTGAGAATAGTCGTAAAATATCTTATCATTTTGACTGGTTCCTGAATTGAAGCTAAAAGGGTTTGGAAAATTTGAGTCATTCTCACAAAACATGTGCCTTTTCCTTCATATTAGAAGTTATATCAAGTCTTTATTACCATGGATTGATGATGACGCCTCCTAACACCTACCAACAAAATAAATCCCCCTTTTTAATTATATTCTAGGTAAATCCTTATTTTAATCATATTCTCGATAACCATTTTTAAAAATATATTTTATTTTGGTACACTTTTAATTTTATCTCTATGTTATTGTCTTAATACTAGGAAATATGTTGACTTTAGCTTATATTATTTCAAACCCCTATATGAATAATAAAACTAGGATATTTGCTAAACAGTGTTGAAATATGTAACTAGGTTCAATCTTCATAATATTTTATGTACTATTGATTTTATGTATTTGATGTAAAATACAAGAAAAAAATTATTTTTATTTTTATAACATGGGTTTCATGCTCAAGATAAATTTGTTTTAGTTCAAACACCCATTGTGTACTTCTATGGTTTGTCATAGAGTCAAGAAGTCAAAAGAGACATTTTCATATGTAATATACCTATTGGGCATTTTGTATCATGTAAAAATAATTTATTGTAGGTCAAAAGTGCCAAAAGTCTCCATCCAATACCAAGTTGACATGCAAGAGAAGAGTCGTCCCTATCTAGGGCTATTCGTCCACCTTAGAAGCATATATATATATATATATATATATATATATATATATATAAAAGACATCCAAGACATTCGATCAAGTAAGAGAAAGAAGTTTGATAATAAGGAGAAAGAAGAAGAAAGGCAAAGCAAAGTTTTGAAGTCAATTTTTGGGCGACATTATCTTACACATGTGAATAAATTAGGGAAAAATTTGCTGCAGCAAGGAACAAATTTCATTCATCATAAAAATTTGAAGTTTTGGGTTCAAAAGGATCAAATTTGGAAGTCGAGTTACCAAGGAGAAAAGAAACACACTAAGCGAAGGAGAGAGAAGGTATAATTCAGCCTCTATCACCCACATGTGTGAAATTTCAGCTACTGCAGGAGGGCCAAAGAGTTGCAGACCTGAAATAGAAGCCAAAATTCTGAAATAAAGGCTGAATTCTAAAGTTTGAAGTTGTTTGAATATTATTGACTTTGTGGGAAGGAAACTCATCTACAAAGAAAGTTGACTTAGTCTTGCAGGGGTCTTTGTCTTGGGTCTAGAAGGTCTTGGAATTATTAATTTGAAGATTCTATAAGAAGAGAAGAACTATTGTGGGTTTTCCTCTCTATGAGAGGTTTTGGCCCTGGCTAGCAGCCTATATCCCGTGTCCATTTGTGTTCTTGATATTCATAGTTTGGTAGTTGTTTGATGATAAAAAAATATAATAATTAAGAGAAGAAGATTCAATAATCTAATTGCAAATAATACGAGTTGAATTAAAGAACATCAAAAGAAGTTATCAAAGTAGAGAGAAATCACCCTAATCTAATTTCCTTATATTTCTCAACATGGTATCAAAGCTAAGGTGACAAGAAGAGGCAACTTGAAGATCAATTAGTTGAAGAAGGAATAACTCTTGGAAGAAGAAGAAGACCTCAAGGACCCTAACTCCATTCAAAGAAAAGACTCTACACACATGAAGTACTCTTGGAAGCCTCCAAATTTTACATTATCAACCAAAGGAACAAGAATAGTTATTAATTATCATCTAAAGAATCTAAAGTGATCTCCCTCACATTGAAGGAAATAACATATCTCAAACATCTTTAAAGGAATAAGAACATCTCTCCTTATATTAAAAGAATCATTGTCATTATTGAAGAAGCATAGACATCATCATCAAAGAAACATCCTCATTTGACAACTAAGTACTTTATATTTTATGTCTCAATCTACAAATCAAATGACTAGTTTCTGCAAGGAGAATAATAAAACTGTTGGGACATTGAACTATCTTGCATGGAAGAAGAGGATAGATTTTATCCTCTTAGAAAATGAAGTTAGTGAATATTTCAAGGGCTCAGTCACCAAACCTCGACAAGAAAAATCTTAAGCATTATCAAAGTATATGAAAGGAGAATTAAGGGATCAAAGGATTCTCATTTAATCGATCAAGGATTCTCTCATTCCCTATGTGGAAAAATTGAAGACATCAAAATAAATCTATGACAAGTTGGTGGAGTTGTTTTGTGCAAGTACTGCATGGGAAATAATATATTTAAGAACAGAACTATACAAGATGAAAGTACCAAAAGAAGAATGGGTAGCCTCATATCTAATGAAGGAATCTGAAATAAGAGATCAACTACAAGAGCTAGGAGAAACAATTCCAGATCCATAGATGACCACTCTTGTACTCAATGTATTACCATATGAATGGGAAAACTTTGTATCAAGCATCTATGGAAATAAGGAAGCCACTCCATTTAGTGATATGTGGTCACTATGTAATATTAAAGAAACCATATTAAGGGGAAAGAATGATGTTGGATAAAATTAGAAAACAAAAGCATATGCAACTATGATAAGGAGAAAAGGGAATTCAAAAATTTGAGCCTCAAAAGAAAATTGACATGTATAAGATTTAGTGCTATGAATGTAATGAATATGGGAATTTCAAGAGGAATTGTCCTAAAATTAAGAAGGAAAACAAGAAAAGTGATCCAAGTGGATATTGGTGGCCACCCGCCTATTCCACTTGGACCCCCACCACTGTTTCTTTCAGTTTTCAATTTCCTTAATTGTATCATAGTTTACTGTTTTTAGTAGTTTTTCTGGTCTTGAACTTCTAGAGCTGTTTTTAGGCCCTAAATGAATTTTTTTTGGAAAGAGGGAAAACATGAATCTTTAATTGATGTTTTCAATAAAACATTATATTCCTTGGATAGATATTTCTAATGAGGAATTGTGCATGTCAACAAATTTATGAACCCAGGAAGTTGATGTACCAATTTACCCCAACAAGGCCCACAGTTTTGGTGATTCATCTCCTAGGGTTAGGTTTTTAGATGTTTAGGGTTTTCCATTGTTTCTAAATAATAAATAGGCCTTTGAGCCTCATTGTAACACAGTTCGAAGGTATGGACCCACCACATATCTTCTCAGATATAAGCTACCATCAATTGAGATGGTTTATTTCCATTTTGTTTGTAAGCATATTTCAGTTCTTTGATATTAATGAAATGAAGTGTTATTTCTATTGCATCTTTGTATTTATGGTTATATATGTATTCTATTGTTTTCATGTCTAAGTTTGGATCAGTGGTATCATAATGGTTTTCTATTCTTTATTTTTCTTTTCCTGTCCCCAACGAGGTCAGGGTAGAGTTAGGGCTTGAACTAGTTGAACCTTTGCAAGGCCAGCCTCACAATCCCCGATTACCTCCCATGGAGAAAGAAAATAAATATGAGGGAGCATGAGATCCTTTCAAAATATTTCTCTAAGAAGCCCTTGAGTGACAGAGGAACGTGATGATGGACAAACTTTTCCATATTCTTTAGTGGATGCCCACAGACGACACATCTTCGTACAATAGTCACCCTGGAAACGCCATTCCCTATAAGGTACAAGCCAAATTTGAAATTACCATATTTGAAGGCCATATAGATTAAAATTCCATAGATAGATGGTTAAATCTATTGGAAAGATATTTTTCAGTTCATGATTTTTCCAATATGGAAAAGATTACTTTTGTGCTCCTTAAAGCAACCCCCCATGTCAAGGACTGGTGGGAAACCTACTATGAAAAAAGGGATGATAGATAACCCTCACTGTATTTAACAGAACCCACTTGGAATTCTTTCTGAGATGCCATGAAGGAAAAATATCACCCCTTGGGGAGATATGAGGACAAGTACATATAATGGACTACACTACGGTAGTAAAGGGATCAAGATGTGCATGAGATGATGAATCTATTCCATACCATGCACACAAATTTTGGTATCAAAGATTCATAGAAACATCTGGAGCTTAAGTACCACAGTTTTTTCACAGATACATTCAAGAGGAAATGTAGTTCCTTGACATCTCCTCACTTGGTGTAGCATATTGATATGCAGCGAAGATCGAGCATAAATTTAAATAGAGAAGTGAGACTTTGGATCTATGAATTTGAAGCAAGGGAAAGGTGTCCCCTAACCATAGAATAAAGAAAAATCCAAGTCAGGGAAACCCATGGCAACCCGACGAAGCCACACACAAAGAAAAACACCACAAATACAAAGAAGGACACGAGAAAGTGGTGTGAGTTCCATAAGAGCCCCAATCACAACAAAAGTGAGTGTCGGGACAAGCAGTCACTGGTGGTTGAGTTGAATGCTTCTGAATTAGATACATGATTTGACTCTAAGTCAGAACTCGTCAAGGGAAATGACAAAGGGAAGAAAATTATTGACGTAGTTCCCAATGCTGCCATTGTCACCACTAAGATCTAGAAGGATGAGCTCGAAGATACAGAGGAGGGGGAGTGGCTCTTCCACTCCTAGATGTGGGCGAAGGGTTATCCGTTGCAGATCATTGTTGATAGTGGAAGACAAAAGAACCTCATTTCAGCAGAGGTTGTGAAGCGGCTAGGCCTACCGACCACACCACACTTAGAACCGTACACTATCGGTTGACTTCACCACAGATGAGATCTCTGCGTCAGCCAGTAGTGTCGCCTTCCCTACAGCATCAAGCCCTTCACAGATGAGGTATTGTGTGATGTTTCTCCTCTTAAATTTTGTTATGTACTATTAGGCTAACCATACTTGTATAAGTGGCATGCCATGTATGAGTCTATGCCTCGCACTGTTATTATTACTTTGGGAAATAATTTTTACAGGATACCGTAAATAGCACCACCTACCACCATCTCTTTGATCACTACAAAGAAATGTAGTAAGCTCATTTCCCAGGCTGGGAAATTTTTTTTCCTTATTATTTTTCCTCAGGGAAAGAATAAGATTATGGCCACAACCTCCACATAGGTCTCCTCCGCACAGTAGTAGCAGATGGAAAAGGTCATGGAGGAGTATAGGGACATATTCACCTCACACACAAGGGTACTTACACAATTCCAGGTCAAGCACTCCATTTATTTGACCCCAGGTGCATTGCTACCCAATGTATCAATCTATCGACACTCTGTTTTGGAGAATGTTATGCAGAATTGTGATCTACGGATAAACCAAATTCCCTAAGTGTGGTGCTAATCACATAGAACAACAGAGGAAAGAATTACTATCACTTTCTCTAAAAAAAGCAGATATACAGAATGGTGAAAGAACCTACTTGTGATTCAAGTGCTTCTACTTCTCCTTCTGTTGCTATTTTCATCGCTCTCAACCCAACTCAAATCATCAGAACGATTCTTGCAAACACAAACAAAGAACAAAAAAAAACATGCATATATAGATATCTACTTATCTTATTCAATCAAATCAATTAGATGTGAAATATGTATATCATTCAATAATCCATTTCACAAGAAATAGAGACATATATATGGGAAAATGAACAACAATATTTATTAAATAGTAGAGGGGGGAGGTTACAACCAATGATCGATTTTTTTCCACCAGATCCAGCTTCATCCCAGCCTCATCACATCAAACATCATACTAGCAGGATATCAATACTTTCACTCTCTCAAATGAGAATACAACAACATAAATTTACCAAGTTTCTTCCTTCTCAAGCACTAGGATCTGTGCTCGATTTATAGGGAAACTGATGGTAGTTTCTCAATGAATGAATTTCTAATAATAAGCAAGACATGTTCCCAAGTTCATAAGTGTTAGATGGACACTTGGATTCGAAGTTTGACACATATGGACTCTTCTAGAAGGCACTGGCCATGTGGAGATTCCTGGAACAATGAGAATTTTCTTCCCAGGTGTCCCACACATTCTTGAATGTCGAGAAGTGCATTACAATGCACACTTGAATGGAAAATATTGCATTGCAACAAAGTTAGTCCCTTTAGAGGCTGTGTTGGTGAGTCAATAAGTGATATAACATATACTTCAAACCTTGGAAATCTCACAATAGAAGCTATGAATGAATTGTTCTTCTCTTAGGGCGTATAACAACTGAATTATAAGGGGATGATAGACCCTATTTGATTTTTCTTGGGGATGATGTCTAGTTTGACCAGGTCATGGGGGATGATTCCCAAATTGGCTTATAACAGCTTCCCCCTAAAGCATGAAGTCAAGATAATAATAATAATATTTTGATGAGATGCTTTAAAATGTGATGGGCTGGAACTGAAGTGGAGTGATGACCTGCATCAATCATATATAATACCTTACATCATGACATTTTCATCTTGATCACGAATTGTTGAGGGAGGAATTCCCATGCTCAACACATAAACTATCTAATAACATGTACACAATTCAGAAAGTCATCTGCATTGGAATGTTTCCCAATACAGACATGCCTATAGATATAGGCCCATGTTTAGATGACAATCTATATGTAAAGTCATCGTACAGATTATGTGTACAACAATCCTGAAATCGCAACCTGGATGGATGAAACTAGATCTGAGGTCTTCTTATCTTGTTCACTCTATCGTTTGGGTACTAGTCCAGCCATGCGAATATATGATTTGTAGTCGAACATGGTAAGACATCGTTTGATTACCAACCAATGATGTGAGCTGTTAATAAATGCGAGAGAACCACCATTGTAATATTCCTAACTAGCCCAAGCTAGTAGGAAAATTCAATGTCATTTTATTTTTATGTTTTACGAATAAAATGTAAAGGAGAACAAATAAAAAACTCCTAAACATGAGAATAAATCAATGCCCAATTTGAACATAGTCAAATCAGGGCTTGCTCAATAAAATCCACTTGTATGTGAAACAGGTTCAAACTATTTGACCAGGTCAACAGGACCAAATCATAAAGCAGTCCAGATACAATGAACCTCCTAGATGATTAGCGTAGTCCTATGAGGAGGTCCTCCATGTGAAAAGGGACAAATGGATGAAGGTGGTTTAGGGTTTTGAAAACCCTAATCTTATATAAGGAAGGGAAAGACTCAAGGAGAGGTTGTTGATGATATTTCAATTTTGATATTGCTTGAGAAACTCAAACTCTCTTGGCTGTTTAGCTAGCGAGAGAGGGATTTCCTATTAGGAATTCCTCTTCCTTCCTTGAGGGTCTCTTGGAGGAGATTATGCTACATTGATCCACTATCTATAATTTGGCCAAGCTTCACCTCCCTTGACAGCGTAAATCCTAATTAGGGCTTCATTTTTTAGAGAGCTGCAACAAGTGGATTCAGATCTATTCAGATCTGAAGAGTTCTATTGCATATTTTCAGTGGGGAAGTCATCCAAACCATTGGAAGGAGTGCAATAGCTTCTTAGAGCTTCACATTTCCATCTTGTCATCAGGCCCAAGTGTATATTATCATAGAAAGTGCATTTTCTCTCCCTGATCTGCGTAATTTCTGAAGAGCATAGTTGCAGGTGTTTTGGAGTTCTCCTGGAGGAGAGATCTCTAGTGGAAAGGATCCCTCCTTTCACTGTGGTGATCCATGGATTGGCCAACCAATCCATGTACCCTCCAGATATGTTATTTTCTGATGTATTTACTACATAATTTCTGAATACTACTGCATAACCGTGACTTAGATCTCAGATCTACTCACTGTTGTCCATCCTTTGCTGAGATCCCCAAGGGGAGTGTGATAAAGAGCCTCTTTGGCTTCCAGATATATTTTAGATCTATGTTTTCATGAAAATATCTATTGTAGATATGATTTATAATAAAATGAAGCTTCGACCCCTGAAAATTATGCTGAAGAGTTTCCTAGTTAATCTCATGTGTGGCTGCACCTCAAACTGAGGGTTTATTCATGGAAATCTCTTGTATTTTTCATATATTTTGCATAAGCCATGAAACTAAGCTTATTTACTAATTTTTAGATCATATTAAAAATTTCATCTTCAGAAATCCATGCTGCATAAGCTTCAAAAAATTCCGCATAATCTAAGTCTTGGGAAATCGGGGTTTTCTAGCCTAGTTAGGAAAGGAGGAGTTGTTTAACTTAGAAAAACTTATTTTTTTTTACTGAAATTCGACATGGGAGTCCCTAATAACCCTATATATCAGTTCCAAACACTTTTCCATCTTATTTTTACGAATATCTCTGAATACACTCGTTTTAGAGTCTAAATCACCGCGTTTCCCCACCTTTTGCCTTGTAAAACGCTGTATAACTTTGCTGCTGCATATTTTATGGAATTTTAAGTGATTTTGTGTCTGTATATGACATATTTATGTAGCTCCACATTGGTAATAACTCAGGTTATTCCCGATCTGTAGTTGTTCCTAAAGGAGGAATATTTCAAGCTCTATAGACAGAGTCTGCAGATGGCTAGGTAGCCTCTGGATCTCATACTTTTTTCAAAGGTGACATATCCAGTAAATGACCCTGCATTCAGTCTCTGGAATAGAATTTTTATATTCCTTAATTAGGAATATTACAGTGGTATCAAAGCATGATCTCTGACACAGCCTGTGAGATCAAGCTATCAGCAAGTGAGAAAAGAAGAAAGTAGATCAGAATGATGGAGAGGATGAGCTTACTCTCATCAGTGTTTATATCCATGAAGAAATTCCCCAGAGAGGATGAGAAAACAAAAGAGGAAGTACCCTGCACTTCCTATTCTAATCAAGAAGACA
Organism: Pinus albicaulis; assembly: GCA_034641835.2. NCBI lineage: Eukaryota > Viridiplantae > Streptophyta > Pinopsida > Pinales > Pinaceae > Pinus > Pinus albicaulis. The sequence continues at coordinate 1,209,200,824 of CM076572.1, read as the reverse complement.
GAGAAAAAGGTAGGAGGGAGACTCCAAATTTTGGAGGAAAGAAGGAAGATAGGCTCACAAATATTCTTCCTAAATCTATTCAGAGCATTCCTGAAGATCTCGAGCAAATCAGAAGGGAGATGTCTGAAGAATCTCCAAAAGGGTTTGAACTCTAGTCAAACTCTAGATCTTCACACAATGAGTGGGAGCATGCAGCCACACACTGTGATATACAGCACAGTCTTAAGCCCAGATCTACCCTGAGACAGATTGAAGAAGAAGAATAAGTGACTAAGAGGGGAAATCTTAGTGATTTCTTGAAGAAAGATGAGTCTCAAGCCCTGGAACTCAGAAATTAGTTCTGTTTTTCAGAGCATTGCAAGGCCAAGTTGAAGAGCAGAAAGCAGAGTGATAGATTCACTCTATCGACCTTTGAAGGGTCACCTACATGTTCAGCCAAATAATGGGTGAAAGAGCTGGACACCTTCCTACAGCGGCACCAAATTCCTGAAGAAGAAGCCATCAGAATTGCAGCCTTACATTTGGGAGGTAAAACCTTTGCTTGGTTGAAATTTGAGTTTCTCTTTTACAAAAATGTAAAGACTTCATCATACATAAGTTTCACTAAAGCATTAATGAAGAGGTTTGATAAGATAGTTCATGAAAAAAATATGGTGAAGTCAAACCAGAGAACTCAAATGAAAGCCCTACATAAAAACACAGATCCATTTCAGAAACACATGGAAAGGGCTGAAAACTTGCACCATGCCTTGCTAGAGGCCAGATTACCTTCCCACACCTTTGAACAAAAGAACATAGATGTCTCTTCTTCAAAGGTGGATCATTCCATTGGGAGGATGCCCCATTTGGTTGAAAAGATAAAGGGCAACAACACTATTAGATCTAGATATGATCTAGTGCCTCATGCAGAGGAAGATGGAGCTTTTGCTCCAACAAGAGGGATTCTTGTGGCATGGCAAGAAAATCCCCAAGGTCTCATGCATGGAGATCGAGGCACAATTCATTATTTACATGTGCCATCGATGAGAAGGTGTAGAGCCATGGAGACAGAAGGTGAAGGTAGGGCAGAGATCCAATCTCATTCCTATCCATTGCAGAAGGCTAATGCACCTAAGGTGATTGGATTGCACAGTGGAAGCATGGAGGGTTTTCTCCATTCATATGTTTAGTCACTTCTTGTTGATGATGTCTCATTGCATGGAGGCATTGCACCAAGGAGACCACTAGATCAACAAAGGAGGATGAGTGCTTCACCTGTTGAGGCACAAACCATTGATTTTAGAAGAGTGGAGACCTTGGAAGGTCTTGATACAAGGCTAAGAGTCTAGGGTAGACTCAAGGAGGAGAGAAGCAGTCTCTTAACATCATCCACACCCACTTTCATTCCAGTTTCTGCGCTGTGGCAGGAGAAGCAGGGGAATGGTAGCAACATTCCCAATTATACATTTGGCATGGGAGCTGTCTATGCACCTAAATCTTTGGAAGAGTTAACTCAGTCACCTCCTTTCTCCTTGAGGATGGAAAGAGACTCATATATGAGCTGCTCCTTTTGCATGAGAAAAAGCTATGGTAAGGACATTGTTTGTTTACTTGTTGATTTACATCTTGATTCCTTAACCATATATGTGCATGATGTTTCTTCAAGGAGGAGCATTCTTACTTTGAGGCTGCATGGTCTACTTGAGGCCATGAGCAATGTTTATAACCACTCCCTTGGTAGACTTTGGGGAGATTTGTATTTTGGGTGACATGCTCACCATGCATTATACATCACTCATTTTCTCCAAATACATGAGGAGAATGTAGCAGCAAACCGGTGGTTGAAAAACCACATCTTTTGTCATTCTCTATTGCAGGTTTATGCTCAAACTACACTGGTTGCATATGAGGGATCATGGCCCTACTCACTTGCTACATATGGCAGCCAGCATGACTTTCATTATGGCTCCTTGTGCTGCTATTGATCACATTATTGGCAGGAGCATGATTGAGAGAGAGGCACATGGGTTGAATTTGTCCTTTGGGGGAGAAGATCCCCATATTTTTTGCAGGACATGCTCTGATGGGAGCATCAGAGATGATGTGGCCACCATAGTTCAGCATTTTTTCTTTCTTGAGGTGAGTCATGTGATTGATAGGGTGCCATATGATGATGATGACCTCCTATCCATCACATATGAGGAGCATTGGGCCAGATTGATTCACAATGTAGGAGGGAAGATATTTGGAGATCTAAAATTCATCTTGCCACTTGAGGGCCACCTTTTTGCAGCCCAAGATCAGCCTTCACTCTACACTTGCCATAAGTGGAGAGGTGAACACCATGGGGTAGGCTATGATGCTTACCACTTGCAAATTTTCAACCCACCTTCTTTGCTGGAGCTTGAGGTGGAAGAGGATGTCCAGAAGTTGCCTCATCAAGAGGTAACTAGATTCTTATGGATGATAGCATGGGTGTGGGAGACACTCATTAGGAAAAAAATTTCCCATGCTCTTCATCACTCCTACCTCAATGAGGCCATTGAGCAACAATAATATCACCACTTGCACCTTCCATTTTCTCATGATGTACACTTGCTATCTTGCACTTGGAGGAAATCATTGGAGGACAGATTCATTGCTTATCATTTTCAGCCATGGTGGGGTCCATTGATGAGGCCACAAGAAGAGGGGAGGAGAAGTTTGGTTCTACCCTACAGTTGCTTGAGGACAAGCAAAATTTTGAAGGGGGAGGACTGTAATATTCCTAACTAGCCCAAGCTACTAGGAATATTCAATGTCATTTTATTTTTATGTTTTATGAATAAAATGTAAAGGAGAACAAATAAAAAATTCCTAAACATGAGAATAAATCAATACCCAATGTGAACAGAGTCAAATCAGGGCTTGCTCAATAAAATCCACTTGTATGTGAAACAGGTTCAAGCTATTTGACCGGGTCAATAGGACCAAATCATAAAGCAGTCCAAATACAATGAACCTCCTAGATGATCAGCGCAGTCTTATGAGGAGGTCCTCCATGTGAAAAGGGACAAATGGATGAAGGTGGTTTAGGGTTTTGCAAACCCTAATATTATATAAGGAAGGGAAAGACTCAAGGAGAGGTTGTCGATGATATTTCTATTTTGAGATTTCTTGAGCAACTCAAACTCTCTTGGATGTTTAGCTAGAGAGAGAGGGATTTCCTATTTAGGAATTCCTCTTCCTTCCTTGAGGGTATCTTGGAGGAGATTATGCTACATTGATCCACTATCTATAATTTGGCAAAGCTTCACCTCCCTTGATAGCATAAATCCTGATTAGGGCTTCACTGTTTAGAGAGCTGCAACAAGTGGATTCAGATCTATTCAGATCTGAAGAGTTCTATTGCATATTTTCAGTGGGGAAGTCATCCAAACCATTGGCAGGAGTGCAATAGCTGCTTAAAGCTTCAGATTTCCATCTTGGCATCAGGCCCAAGTTTATATTATCATAGATAGCATAGTTTCTCTCCCTGATCTACGTAATTTCTGAAGAGCAGAGTTGCAGGTGTTTTGGAGTTATCCTGGAGGAGAGATCTCTAGTGGAAAGGATCCCTCCTTTCATTGTGGTGATCCATGGATTGGTCAACCAATCCATGTACCCTCCAGATATGATTTATTTTCTGATGTATTTACTGCATAATTTCTGAATACTGCTACATAATTGTGACTTAGATCTCAGATCTACTCACTGTTGTCCATCCTTGGCTGAGATCCCCAAGGGGAGTGTGATAAAGAGCCTCTTTGGCTTCCAGATATGTTGTAGATCTCTGTTTTCATGAAAATATCTATTGTAGATATGATTTATAATAAAATTAAGCTTCAGCCCCTCAAAATTATGCTAAAGAGTTTCTTGGTTAATCTCATGTGTTGTTGCACCTCAAACTGAGGGTTTATTCATGGAAATCTCCTGTCTTTTTCATATATTTTTCATAAGCCATGAACCTAAGCTGATTTAATAATTTTCAGATCATATTACACATTTCATCTTCATAAATACACGTTGCATAAGCTTCAGAAAATTCTGCATAATCTAAGTCTTGGGAAATCAGGGTTTTCTAGCCTAGTTAGGAAAGGAGGAGCTTTTTAACTTAGAATTTTTTTTTTTTTTTTTTTCTAAAATTCTACATGGGAGTCCCTCATAACCCTATATATCAGGTAAAACTTATTTTACATCTTATATTTACACATATCTCTGAATACACTCGTTTTAGGTCTTAAATCACTGCTTTTCCCCACCTTTTGCCTTGTAAAACACTGTATGACTTTGCTGCTGAATATTTTATGGAAGGTTAAGTGATTTTGTGTCTGTATATGACATATTTATGTAGCTCCACATTGGTAATAACTCAGGTTATTCCTGATCTGTAGTTGTTCCTGAAGGAGGAATATTTCAAGCTCTATAGACAGAGTCTGCAGATGGCCAGGTAGCCTCTGGATCTCATCCTTTTTTCAAAGGTGAAATATCCATTAAATGGCCCTGCAGTTAATCTCTGGAATATAATTTTGATATTCCTTAATTAGGAATATTACAACCATTGATGTTAATGGCTCTCAAGGTATTGCAGTACAGTTTGTAAGGCGTGAATATATGATTTGATGTCGAACACCAAACAAAATATTTCAGTCAAAGGTACAAAAGCAAGGATCTTTTCAATGATGTGACAAGCCTCATGGTACTGTAATATGATGTTTTTAAGTAAACTTCCTGGATGATGAGTTGATGCCGACAAGAAGCCACTTTATTGCGAAACGGGAGTTACTGATTTCAGAGACAAAATGTGACTTGATATAGAAATTTTCAGGGATGACAGTCATGAAAATGAAGGTTTATGAGTATTGTAGAAGGATGAGTATTCATTGGATGACTTCTCTTGAACATATCGGCAACACTGAGATGAGCTGGCAGCATTGACCCAAAACCGAAGTGAAGGTATGATGAACCATATGTATGAATGAACCGTCAAGAATATTACCCAACCCAAATGTTACGATGATGGATTGAAAGTGTCATGTTCAAGATCGGCCTGCTACCATAAAGTGTTATGTTCTCTTTCCCAAATTTTCCCTGTTCATTTGTCAACTAGTGATTATTTATTTTTTAATAAGCTTGAGGAAGATAAAATATGCTTGATCTATAATTCAACCCTTTGGGAGAATATGCATCACTATTTTATAATTTAACAAGTCTAGCAATAAATCAAATTTGATTCTTTCCATGATCGACAAGCTCGTCGCTATTTTATGGTTTATCGAGCGTAACGACAATGACAACCTAGTTCTTTTTCATATTTAGAGAGTTTGAAAAAAAGGAATAAAGAAAACTCCATGAGTCCTTTTTCGTAAATTTGTCGCTTAGGTTCGAAAAAGTGTAAAATGATACCCGAGAGAACCTCCTAGCCATGTTCAACTAAGGTTTTCCTTTTTCGTAAATAATCTATCTTAGTCCGGAAAAGGGTTAAACTTATACTGAGTAGATGTCGTTTCATTTACTTTTAGGATCTCGAAAAGACAAACGCTCGACAATATTTTCACATTATCGAAGTCTAAAAAGAGCTAAAAGAAGACTCTATGGGTTCCTTTTTCGTTGTTATCAAAGCTCTAAAAAGAGATAAAAGTGTGCTTCAAGTCCTTTTTCATTTTTATCAAATCTCGAAAAATAAGGATAAAAGTATGCTTTGTGGTCAGATCATTCTTAAATAAGTGTGCACGACTAATCTGCTATATCAGTTGTAAAAACTATTCAAAACAACATAAAATCGATGAAAAATACCTGTTTCATAGAAAAAATGAATAAAAAACCATAGTCACAGTATGAAATATGATTTTAAAATAATCAAATGACTAATTAAAAGAGTTTTACCATTCATTTTTACCATTTGAAAGTTACCATTTGGATTTTGGAGCTCTAAACAAGTTTTTTCCCTCGAACTTCAACAGTTGATTGCGATAGATTATGTGGATGATTTTCCTCGCCATTTGATCCAGGTTAGAGCTATGAACCTTCTCTTTGCTTCAGTAGCATTTATCTTTCATTTCATTGCAAATTTTTAGGGTTTTGGGACCCTTAGGGTAAATTTATTTTTCACATAGGGAAACGCACCCTTGAATGTCAAAAGGTCAGGCCAAGTGCACTTGCAACACACTATCCCTTGACCTAGGGTGTGGCGCAATTCCCATTTTTGTTTCTTATAGTGCGCCCAAATTTTGCCTAGTTTTTTGCATGAAATAGATCCTTATGAGTCTTATGATTGTTTTTTTGTATTCATCGGACCAAAATGACGATTGCATGGAGGCAAATAGAACATGAGGCACTCTAAGAGTCCTCATACACTGCGGGTTGCTAAAGTACTTCAGACTATCGGATATGAGGCAACATATGGGACTATTGGAGTTTCTTGTTCATTCATGGGATCCAGCGATAGAGACATTTCACATTGGGGACAAAGTGTTCCCAATATTAGTGGAGGATATCTATTTTCTCATAGGATTATCGAGGAGAGGTCTAACCATTTCTCTTTCAGGGTCTACTCTTGGAGGAGAGACAGTGAGAGATTATATATCTACGATGTTCGTGACTTTCCATTGAAGAACATCTTATTCAATATAGCAAAGCTTGTTGGTACCGCTACACTACACGTAGCAAACAAATCTTACGTGTAGTATGCACTAGAGTGCATGGAACCAAAATTTTTCAAATAAGCTGAAGCTCTCCTCTCTCAGATCAAATAATAACTGACCAAGGAAAAGGGAGGAAGGAAGAAAAATTTCAACTATGGTTCGATCCTGATTTCTTTTTCCTTAGAGAGGATTCCATTGATTCAGCCGCAACATGTGACACTGGGTATATCTGGCCCTAGAGATCCAAGGATGCAGAGAGGGGTAGAACTAATGGCTAGACATGCTAGTCAATAGACCATTGTGTTCTCAACTACATTCTTCACCTAGTTCAGGCGACAAATGGTCACCATTAATGATTATGCATATGCAGGCTTCGACTTCCGAGGAGATATAGATTTTGCTTTACCAGATGACGCTCAATGGGGTGTAATTGGTAAGAATGTTTTGACCATGTTTTTTTATTTTTATAAGGTTTATAAATGTTTTTGTATTTTTTTGTTTCCCAATACTAAACTAAAGTTTTAATGTAATGCAGATGTAGGCCGAGTTTGACCAGTGGGACAACCAAAGCAGGGAGCAGATGCGCCATCAGAGAGGGTTTTCGGGAGAGCAGTCCTTCAGGATTTGGATATGGCTGCGACTTTTGTTGAACTACATTAGCACTTACATGGGTTGACTCTCAGGATTCCGGATTTCCAGATCGAAGAGTTACCCATGAGAATGTAGCGCCATACTATTGGAGTTCCTAACTGTTGGATATGGTTATTGCGTAGGATAGCTAGATTAGTAGCATGTTATCACGAGCATCACTAGTTTAATTTTGACATTTTGCATACATTTTGAGGTTAGATGACCAATGTGTCTTGGGCACAAATTTTGTAAAAACCTATAACTATCTATCTATTTTTTTTCATTGTTTTCTTATGTTTATTGCACAATTCTATTCAGTTATGTGATGTGAATTGAAAATGTCTTTACATGTGTTTCAAATGTCTATTTATAACATAATTTGCTAAGGAATTAGTTAATGTGTTCAAGTTTCTGGAAATGTGTTGATATCAAAATGAAATCAAAATGTCTTTTGAAAAGTTGAACTCTTAGGAACATATGATGCAGTGTTGGATTTCTGACAGTAGAAACACTAGTAAGTTGTAGTACCATAAGTTGTGAGTCTAACCTAATAATGATGTAGTTAATACCAAATGAAATGGCATCAGAGAGAAGTTTGATCAACGTGTTATACTTAGCGATATTGTTTGTATATCAATCGATACCAATACCTTGAAAACTCACCAACTCATCGTTCAGAGCGAAAATGGCCCACGCTACAGAGGATATATTATGCGTACTACGACTAGCACCATCAGCATACCCAATGAATGTTTCCAAAGATTTATACATCTACGATGAAATGTAAAGTGGATTACTAACTTCTAGAAAACTTTAGAAAAACAAACTAAGACAGTAAATGCAAATCAACAACATACATAAAATATAATACAACCATTTACTACGTTTGTGTTTAAGCATAGTAATGTTTCAGATATAAACCATTTTGGGGTTGCACCAATGGAATCCCATCGTAATCTACCAACTCATAGGTGGCCTTAGAAAGAAATATTTTGACAATATAGGGTACATGCCATAACAAATCAAATTTCCCTGTACCTATTACATCAACTTCCTGATCATAAAGGAGGACCAAGTCACCCTCTGAGAAGATGCAAGGCTGGACATGCTTGTTTTATTGCGCCTTTATACGTCTCTTATGTGCTTCATTGGCCAATGCGGCTTCATGACATGTTTCATCAAGATGGATGAGGCTAAAAAGACACGCTTCTTCAGAAGAGGTATCAGGTATCAAGTCAATTGCAAGTTTTAACGAAGGTATTTCACATTGGATAGGCAAGATAGCTTTTAGACCATACACCAATTGAAAGTAGGTAAATCCGATTGAATTTCAAACTAAGGTTCGGTACACCCAAAAATCCAAGTACAGGATCAAATGCCAATTTTTTTTATGAACTCCTATCATTCGTTGAGGCATTCGTTTAAGAATCTTGTTAATAGCCTCAAATTTTCCATTTGATTATGGATAATAAGGAGTAGAACTATCATGCAACAGTCCTAATTTGGCAGTCAACTCATTCATCATGTGATTTCAAAAATGCTTACCATGATCTGTGACTATAGCCTGTGGAACACCAAACTGTGAGATGACATGATTAAAAAAGAATAATGGAGTTTTTTCACCTGTGTTGTTGAATGTAGGCATCGCTTCGGCCCACTTGGTAAAGTAGTCTACTATGACAATAATATAACCATACCCCCCCGGACAAACGAGGGTTGTAGGTCATGAAGTCAATGCCCCATTTTGAAAATGGTCCCACAACAATAACAAGATGCATCGACGTTGGCGGTTTGTGGAATTTACTATCAAATATCTAGCACGCATGAAAAATTTTGACCACGAGGATGCAGTCGCGAAATATGGTAGGCCAAAAGTAACCGACGCAAAGTATCTTATGTGCAGTAGCGTATCTAGACAATTTTCCACCACAAGCCCCAGCATAAAAATCATTTAAAACCTTTTCGGCCTCCTCATGAGTGAGGCACCTCCTTAAAATCGTATCGACACCATGACGATAAATTGTATCGCCGACGATCAGATATTTGGCTTGGTATCGAATACGTTGCTGTTGAGAGTGAGAGGTATCGAGCCGAAAATTCCGGGTCTGGAGATAAATGATAAAATCCCCATACCAAGGATAAAATGCTCTGATCAGAAGCAAAGACTCATCAGGAATAGATGGTTCTGATGTAGTAGCATTACTATTAGAGGGAAGGTCGCAGAGAAGCTCAGCCAAAACTAAATACTTTTTTGACTTGATTTTGATGAATTCTAAATCAAACTCCTACAAAATGGCTATCCATTTTGAATACTTTCCCCCTATTATTTGACGTGATAAAATGTAAGTCATGGGGTTGCAATCCAAAATGATAATGGTCTTCTAGAACAAGATATAGTGGCAAAATATTTAGACAGCTTGAATGGTTTCCAAGGCGAGCTTTTCGATGTATGAATACTTCACTTCCATATCATTGAGATTACGACTCAAATAATATATCGGATGTTCTATCCCATATTCTACTTGGACCAATACCATATCAATGGTCATATCAGTTGTGGCGATATATAAGAAATAATCACTCTGATAATTGGGGGGATACATTAATGATGCCCAGACAAGTGTATCCTTTACATCATTAAAAGAAGCTTGCGCAACCTTGTCCCTATGGAAGGGAATTCCCTTTTTCAAGATCCGAGTAAATACTTTAGCCATTTCGGCATAGTTGGGTATGAACCTCCTTAGGAATTTAGCCATTCCCTGAAGTTTTTGTAACTAAATAAAATGTGATGGCACTGGAAAATCAAGAATAGTTTGGACCTTCAGTGGTTCGATTTGAATTTCTTCTTTTGAGATGATGAATCCTAGCAAACAACCAGAACCAACACAAAACACACATGTATGTGTATTGAGGCGTATTTTGTAATGTTGGAAGCATAGAAAGATAGCTCTTAGATGCATCGGGTGGTCAATATGGTTTTGTGAATGCGCAGGTAAATTGTCTAGATAAGGTTGAACAATGTGCTTGATTTCATTGAAAGCATAATCCATTGCTCTCTGAAAAGTTGACTTGGCGTTATTTATACCAAATGGGAGTTTCTGATAAGAGAATGTGCCCTAGGGACAAATGAATGTTGTCTTATATTGTTCCTCTAGGTGAATATTTATTTGATTGTAGCTAGAAAATCCATCCATGAACAAGAAGATTTCACATCCAGCACAATCATCAATAATCTGGTCAATAAAGGGAGTAGGATAGTTGTCTTTTGGACAAGCAAGATTGACATCCCGATAATCGACACACACTCTGATTGTCCCTTGTTTCTTCATGACAGGAACAATGTTGGAAACCCAATCAGTAAGCGGAACAAGGTAGATGAAACCAACACGCAAAATGTTTTCAACTTCTGCTTTAATGGCAGTAGCCTTCTTTGGATGAACAAGACGAAGGCCTTGACGTACTAGTTTGACATCAGGGTACATGTTAATGGTGTGTTCAACGATACTAGTATCTATGCCTGGAATTTCCTCGTAAGACCAAGCAAATACATCACGAAATTCACAAAAGAGAGAGCGATAAGTTTCGAGTTTTGATGGAAAACAAGACACACCAACATGAATGTTTTCTACAACGTCGGGTTTGGTCGAAATATCAACATAAATGGTTGCTTCAATATTTGATAAATTTCGCTTAGATTTGATTGAATTAATGGGAAAATAATTCGAAAATAATGTTTTGATCAATGGGTGATATAGTTCAATAATATTATCTTCTTCGTAATCCTGAAGATGGGAACGATGATGATGATCTTCCCATGGTTTTCCTTCTGGCATCATTGATTCCACAATATTCTCATCTGTTAAGAAAGTGGATGAAAAAGGATTAGATGGAGTACCAAAATCCAATGAATGATTAACCCAATTGAATGATGACGATGATTTCGGATTCGATGCCCAAACCATATAGGTTGATTGCTAGCTAGCTCAATTGGGTTGGGTGGTAAAAATTCATCCAACGTAACAACTTCAGAATCACTTGTAATCTTCCTTAAGCTAGATGGAGTGGAAGATATCATGTAGTAGGTCTCTATGTTTGTAATTTATGCCGACATTGCAGGCGGCGGTAATTTAAAGTTTCCCATTAGGGAGGAATCATTTAAGAGTCCTACACCAATGTTCTGAAGTGATAGTTGGGGTGTGTGAACTAATAGAACTCTTCTAGTTGCCTGGGAACTGGAGGAAAAGAAGGATATTTGATTGATGACTGTGATGATACCTTTATGTGGAAAGGCGATCATTATAAAATATGTATAAACGATCGCAGTCATAGCATATACCCATGACCTTTCGAGTAAAATGTTGTAGTCAAGGGGTCCGTCAAAGACCTCAACTTCAACATTCATTATTTCCCCCCCTAGTTCGACATGCACATTATTGATGACAAGGCTTATATGTACGTCTGTCGAAAGCTTTCAACGTCATAGGCGATTGAGATAGGCGTGGTGAGCCAAGTGATTTCCAAAAATTTAGAGACATAATGCATGTAGATGCTCCCTCATCTATAATAGTACGATGAAGGAGGTGATTGAGAACATTTACTTGGATGTAGAATGCCAATTCTACTAGTAATTGCAGCACATTGCCCGTATATTAAATACTACAAGATTGGAATCTGTCGGATCAATACCACCAATTGCTGACAACAAATCCTGTTTCTGGGAGGTACAATTTTGAAGTACCTCAAGCGCTGAAATAGCTGAAGGGGATTTAACCAAATGTTCAAATATATTATAATTTTGAGCAATTCGAGTACAAGGATTAAATTTCGATTTATGAACGACTCCCTTTGGTGGCTTTATTGTCAATTCAGGAATAGAAGTTGGCGGTATCAATTCCATAGACGGATTCATGGTCGAGGTAGTAGGTTGATTAGTAGCCTGACTACCGTAATATTTATTATGCATTGACACAAAAACATCAGTCGATGGGTTCATGACAGATAGCACAAGCACTTGGGAACTAGAAGTTGGATCCGTAACAACCAAATTTGTATCTGGATTCAAAAATGGATCTGTCAACATAGCGGATGCATGTGAGGTCTTAATCAATTTTGAGACTTCGGCACGGTGAGGATAGTATCGAATAAAGTGTTCCTCATTATAGATTATGCAAGGGTAATGAGGTTTTTGATTTCCAGTCTGTTTATCATATGATCGTTCCTGCAGGGTAGAATTTTGTTTTTTCTTTGATTTCCCCTTTTTCTTACTTCCAAGTTACTTGTCACTTTTTCCTTTGTAAGATGACATGGCATGGATTTTAGAAGAAGGTGCAGGATCATATGCAGTAGAGTGATGTGTGCTTGTAGTACTGATCATACAATCCCTATCATGAGATTCCTTAGATGGAGGAGGAACAGTAAAATTAGATCGCGGCACGTTGGGAATTTTCTTGTAGAGCATGCCAGATTGAGTATAAATCAAATCTAAGTACTGGGCATGAGCAATGACCTGATATTTAGTGACGAAGCCACAATTAGCCACATCCTCAGTTATAGATGGTAGCAGGGACTTAATGAACCACTCAGTAAGGAGTTGATCAAGAACAAATGTCTTAACCATTCTACAACGATGACGCCACTCATGAATATGATCAGAAATGTGAGTAGCATTAGTTTGTTTAAAATTGGTCAAGATTTCCGTTCCAGTTTTATATCATATGGGTAATTGGAAGTGGGTCAAAAATACAGTAGCTAGGGTAGTGAAATTATCAAATGGAGCTCTTGGTAACTCAATGTACCATTTCGCGGCTGGAACAGTGAGCATATGCTAGAAAAGACATAGTCGAACAGAGTGATCATTTAGGGAGTTAGATGAACACCACAAATGACAAGTCATAACATGCGTCGAAAATTCTTCCCCACGGTTTCCATTAAAATTAGGAATATCCGAGGATAATTTATGAGGTATCACTAGCCACCAAGGAGCGTAGGTGATTGGATCATTAGTAATCCAGTCTAAATCTGGTAACTCTAAAGTTACAAAAAAGGGCAACTGTCGATTTAAGTCCGGTTGAGCATAGCCAAGGTATGATGGAATTGCTTGGAAATAGGCCTCTAAGCACCAGCATAAGGAATCTGCTGCTGGTAACCTAGATAGGGGTTGTTTTGATAAGAAAATGCTTGAGGATTATGTTGACCAAAACCTGGGTATGCTACTTGTTAAAATGAAGGTTCTTGCATTTTCACTTGTGGCTGCCAAGGGGTCTGTCCACCAAGATTATAACCCAAACTTGAATAGCCTGGATTCGGTTGTGAATAGGTATAACCTGGTTGTGCTTGCGACATTCCATAATATGGTAATCCAGCTTTTGAATAAATAATTCCGAGTACAGGTGGTAGTTGCAAACCAGTTGAAGGATTTGGAGTCTGAGGGCCTAATACTTGAGGGTATTGGGTGGAAGGACCCGCCTGAGATGGTTGAGGTACAAAATTTTGAGCCTGTAATAGGGGTAAAGATGTATTAACAAGTGGAATAGATGTGGGTGTAATAGGTTGAACCGATTGATATGATTGTACAATCGTTTGTGGTTGGATGGGTAGAGTGGGTTGCCACTGACAAACATTCATTTCGACATTAGGATGACCAAATAATGACGTAGTACTATTAAAATGGGTGACCATAGGTTGCTCCCCAGTATGAGGACTATAATAGCATGGAAAATATTGTTCTCCAAATGTTGGGAGTCTAGTTGAAATTGTACTGGATGGAATATACCCAGATGGACCAGCTTGATATTGCCCTGATGATGTATATAAAGGATCAATTCGTTCAGTACTTACTAGAGATGTACCATATATAATACCAGATGATGACATTGGTGAAGTCCATGGGTTTTAGGATGCACCAGAGAAGGTTCTAGATAAATATTGGTAACCGAGTGAGACGGAAGAGCCACCATATAAATGTGACTCTGGTGAAGTTGTGAACATCGATGGGGTAGCAAGAGAAGGTGTTGTCACAACTGGAATAGATGGTCCAACCAAAGATGTTGGCTCAAGCATGGTTATACGACCTAATATTTACCATACTGGATCTCCGAGAACTTGAATAGACGCGGGATCAAAGAAAGTGAAGTGAGGTGGTTGAGGAAAAGTCTCGTAAAGATAAAGCTCCAATCCAAAATGGGTTGGAGTCGAAGGTGTTTCATATCTTATGGAATTTCTTCAATCAAAATCAAACTAGTTGGAAGGATTTCACTGTCAGGCCCGAAGTATATTTAACGTGGTTGACTGCGCGATATGGGAGACTAAATGGCTACAATAGATTGTGGGGTGACCGATACAAGAACATTTTCTGGTTGTTCCACTTCGGGATTCATATGTTCTGGTAAAAGAAGGACAAGATCCAGATCAACTTTCGGTTGAACGATGTCAGGTTCAGGAGGTATGGTCTCACAAATTGGATGGATCATGACCATAGGTAGTTGTGAAGACTCTGTCTCGATAATAGTAAATGAACCAGGATTTGTAGAAACAACTCGAGATGAATCTGGTATATGTGAGGATGATGTCACACCAGAGGTACTGATAGTGCTAGTTTTTGTAAAACGATGTCGCCTTCGCCGACTAGAAATGGCTTCCAACAGTAAAGGTGGTTTAAGTGCTATTCTATGTGAATGAAGAGGAAAGGGATGTTCTTCTTCCATGATGACTGATTTTTTTTATGACCAAAAACAAATAAAAAAAATAAAAGGGTAATTCTACGCAAAAGGTTTACCAAGTAATTGTGAAATACATAATACCTCTCGACGAACCAAGAATTATAGTTAGGAAATCTCCCCGAAGGTTGTGTTTGGCGTATCACAAGTTACAAGGCGACCGACTTAGTTCACTATGGATGGATAGCAACCTAAAGTTGTCCTCTCAAATATACCCAAAGGTACGTGGAGGCCCAAGTCCATATTAGCACTGTCTAATGCGAAACCGCACAGTGAGAGCACTCCCTTATACTTTTCATACTAGAGCGCTTCCATATATACCCAAAGGTACATAGACGAGCTCCGATATACTTACGTACATGGGTTGAGGTATTACACTCGGAATGTATCGCAGACAAGTTAACGACAACTGCTATGTTTGATGACGTTGGAACACGTCTCTAGCCTAGACCTTCTAAATGTTATCGTTAATGTTCCAATTCTTTTTTAGGTAAATTGATGTAAATTTTATGTTGATATTGTTTAAAAATTTGTCTTTGAGGTTCATTGCGTGATGTGATGGAAATTCCTAAAAATTAAAACTAAATGATAAGCAAACTTTTCAATTTAGTTTTTTCAATGAAAATCCTAGCTACTAAGGGAAAGTGAAATTAGTTTTAGAGAAAACAACAAAGAACACAAACTAAAACTTAGCTTTCCTAACTTGTTCCTATGCAAAACACAAAATTCACTATATGCACATGCATGCTTTTCTTTTTAGTTCCTTTAATGTGAATGTTACACCAATTTTTGGTCATCTAACCTATTACTATTAGATGGACCAAAGTACACCATGTAAGACCAATTTTACCCTAGTAAAATTGCTGTGAGTATGAAAAATAACTTAGTAACCCATAATTTATTAAGTTGTTTATGGTCTAAACAGGAAACCCCATGAGGAAATATTGAATAAATCCCTATTTGTTTGATCTTCCTCAAGGGATAATTAATTAAACAACTGTTTAATTAATATTTATGGTCATATTTAACCCAAATTAGGAAAATTAATTAGATAAATCATTATTTATCTTATTATTTTCTAGGAATAATTATTTAAAATATTATTTAAATAATATTCCTTGTTAAATTTGACTAAATCATTTATAAATAATTGAATAAATCACTATTTATTTAATTATTACTCAACCAAATTCTTAAAATAATAAACAAATCATTTATTTATTTATTATTTACAAATAAAGGGATTTGAACAAATTCAAATTCTTTTTCCTTGCAAAAATAATAATAAAATATTCCATAAAAGTTGGATCTAGATTTGGTTAATAATATTTTAACTATGCACCAATCTCTAGACTAACTCAATATTTTGTTATAAATAGAACGGTTTTTCCATTCATTCACTACTTTTTGTTGCCTAAAGATCACTTTGGATCTATACTTTTTGTCTGACTTTGATCCTCCATCATTGTCATATTTTTCTATCATTTTTCTAGTGAGCTCCCTTTGAGTTCCATTTTTGTCTGGGTTTTCTACACCATCAAGAGAGAGATCTTAGATCTGAAGCCTAGAGGACATGCAAGAACCCATACCATTGAGGAGGATTCGTAACATCTTTCTATATTCCCTTCCTTGGTGTCATAAATACAAAATTCTTTCAAAATATTATTGTCTTGTCTATTGGATGCATGTAGTAACTCTTGATTTTATTTGTTGTTTAATGTCTTTAACTGCATAGATATATATATTTTTAGCATTTATTATGATAAACTAAATGCATATCTAAGAAAATTGACATCCATCTTTGATGTTAGGGTTGTTTGTTACGCACAGCTAAAGTGAGATTTTTTCGTACGCTTGCGATTAGAATTCACACTAACAGTGAATGAAAGAAAGGAAACTATATGCAAAAAATCAATAAAACAAGTGTTTTCTTCTTTGTGAAATGAGGAATTTAACAATTTATCTTGTAGGAAAATTGAAGAATGGTACTACAATTTTTCCTATAGGAAATGAAGAATGAAAAAAATTTTCCTTTACAAAAACAAATTGATCTAATGTAGAAAAAAAATACTTTGAATTTGATTTGACAATGATAAAGAAAAACAGTAAAGAGACATTGAACAAATTTACTTTTCAAAGGAGGAAGAATCAGGAGAGTTTACTGGTCTCTAAGAGGTATCATACAATTGAGAATACAACAAACAAACGGCTGAGAATGGTAGCAATGAAAAATTTATATGGAATTTGGTTGGTTTAGGGGCCAACACAGTATCTAAGGGGAGATAGTGCATTGCAGTGCACCCTTGAGTGGGAGACAATGCACTGCAATGCACTATGTCTTGACCAACAGTGCGTTGGGCACAACGGGGGTTAAAAAACCAAGTAGAAAAACACACTTCTAATTCAATTATTTCATTCAAATTTCTAACAACTGAAAGAAGATGCTACTGATGAGGATAAGCAGATGCAAAAACACCAAGAATGATAGGATACTCCCCAGCGGATTCGCTAATTTATTATGCGGAATTTTGATCTACAGATAAACCAAATTCCCTAATTGTGGTGCAAGTCACTTAGAAAAACAGAGGAAAGAATTACTATCACTTTATCTAAAATAAGTAGATATACAGAATGGTTAAATAACCTACTTGTGATTCAAGAGCTTCTCCTTCTCCTTCTGTCGCTGTTGTCGTCGCTCTCAATCCAACTCAAATCACTAGATCGATTCCTGCAAACACAAACAAAGAACAACAAACAACATGCATATACATATATCTACTTATCTTATTCAATCAAATCGATTAGATGTGAAATATATAATCATTTAATAATCCATTTCACAAGAAATAGAGACATATATATGGGAAAATAAACAACAATATTTATTAAAGAGTAGAAGGGGGAGGTTACAACCAATGATCGATTTGTTGCCACCAACTCCAGCTTCACCCCAACCTCATCACATCCAACATCATACCAACAACATATCAATACTTTCACTCTCTCAAATGAGAATCCAACAACATAACTTTGCAAAATTTCTTCCTTCCATAGCATTAGGATATGTGCTCAATTTATAGGGAAACAGATGGTATTTTCTCAGTGGATGACTTTCTAATAATAGGAAATACATGTCACTAAGTTTAGAGGTGTTATATGGACACTTGGATTCAAATTTTAAAACATATCGACTCTTCTAGAAGGCATTGACCATGTGGAGATTCACGAAACGATGAGAATTTCACTTCTAGGTGTCCAACGCACTCTTGAATGTCGAGAAGTACATTCCAGTGCACCATTGAATGGAGGATCTTGCATTGAAACACAATTAGTCCCTTTAGAGGTTGCGTTGGTGAGTCAATAAGTGATATAACATATACTTCAAACCTTGGAAATCTCACAATAGAAGCCATGAATGAATTGTTCTTCTCTTAGGGCATATATCAACTGAAATATAAGGGGATGATAGACCCTATTTGATTGGTCCTGGGGATGATTTCCAGTTTGATCAGGTCATGGGGGGTGATGCTCAAATTGACCTATAATAGAGAATGATGAAATAAAGAGGCAGATTCAAAAGTTGTTGTAGAAATGGCACATCATGACAAGTTCATCACCCTGTGGGAGCCTGATCGTGTTGGTATAGAAGAAGTATGGGACCTGGAGACTCTGTATTGACTATCAAGCATTGAACAAGATCACTGTCTAGAATACGTATCTAATCCCATGGATTGATGACCTTTTCGACCAGCTCAAGGGGGCCAAATATTTCAAAAAGATTGACTTGAATTTTGGGTATCACCAGGTATCAATTGAACCCTCTGATGTGTGGAAGACTACCTTCAAATCCAAGGAGGGCCTTTTTGAATGGTTGGTCATGTATTTTGGGTTGATGAATTCCACCACAAACTTCATGAGGCTGATGGAAAAAAATTTGCAACCCTTCCCCAACTCATTCGTGGTGGTGTATTTTTATGAAATCTTGATCTTCAGCTAGAGTTCGGAAGAGCACCTCCTCCATATTCAAAAGTGACAACACAATTTTTGTGCCAATTTGGAGATATTCACTTTTGGTATGACACAGGTTCAATATTAGGGTACATCATTAATGAGTGGGGGATGCATGTGGACCCAACCAAGATACAAGCTATTTGGGATTGGCCAACTCCAACCACTCTAACAGAGCTCTGCAACTTTCTGGGTCTTACCAATTTCTACGGCAGGTTCGTGTTGGGGATCTCTCATATCACTTAGCCTTTGAGTCAAATCACCAAGGGCAAAGCGAAATAAAAAAATATTTTGGTTCGAATCCCAACAGAAGGCATTTTCTGAGTTGAAGTATCGCCTCTACTCTGCACCAGTGCTCACATTACTAAACCTGTAGCAAAAATTTGAGATCGAGGAAGATGCTTCCGACTATATTATTTGTGCAGTTCTTACTCAGTAGTGGCATATGTTGTGAAACCAGCTCCAAAAAGAGAAGAAAAGAGATATCAACACCTTAGAAATAAGCCACTTCGAGGGGGCAACCTCCAATACATTACATGAATGAAAAATTCTTAGATGATTCAAATTACAAAACCTCCTTCTATATATAGGAGTCCATGGCAGACTATGATGTGATCTAGTGGGCGTGATGTAATCTGGTGACCTGAGCAAAAAATAATTTAAGGGCACAATAATAACAATATGGGGGTTACAAGGCTGCAATAATAACAATAAGGGGGTTACACTAACAACAATAAGGGACTATACTAGTAATATAGGGACCTAACATGCCCCTCTCCTTCAAAAAAGTGTTGTCCTCAACGTTTGAGTAGCTCTGGGTGCTTCCGTATAAAATTCTCATCCTCCCATGTAGAATCTTCATTGGGTAAGTTCTTCCACTTGATGAGATACTCTGAAATTGATCGATTCCATAGTTTTCGAGTTCTTGTTTCCGTGACCGCTTCAGGTTCCAATATCATTTTTTCTTCCTCATCAAGTTCTGGAAATATTATTTGAACCGAAAGATTTTCACCTATAACCTTCTTTAAGCATAAAACATGGAAAATTGGATGTACTCGTGAAGAAGCAGGAAGCTCCAATTTGTATGCCATAGTACCAATATTTTGCAACACCATGTAAGGACCATATTACTTTGGCGATAATTTATTGTCCTTCTTAGCTTGCTTGAGGGACATTTGTTTGTATGGTTGAAGCCGTAAAAATACCCAGTCTCCTACATCAAAACTTCTCTTGCTGTGATGTTGATCTACCTGTTGTTTCATTCGATTTTGTGCCAAATTCAAGTTGTCCTTTAAGAGTTGGAGAACTTCTTGTTGATGCTTGATGTCATCTTCCACTGCTTGAACCTTCAAATTTTCTCTTAAGTATGATGTGATGGATGGTGGATGATATCCATAAAGTTCCATAAATGGGGTCATTTTTGCTGCAGTATGGAAGGAAGTGTTATACCACCATTCGGCTAGAGGTAACTACTTGACCCATTGTGTTTGTTTATCAGATATAAAACAACTAAGATATGCTTCCAAAAATTTATTTACCATCTCAGTTTGACCATTGGATTGAGGATGATAATATGAGCTATGAGCTAATTGAGTACCCAAACAAGAAAATAACTTTGTCCAAAAGTTTCCAGTAAAAATTGGATCTCTATTGCTCACAATAACCCTTGGGTTTCCATGTAGATTTTTAATTGTGTCCATAAATGTAGTAGCAACTGTACTTGCGTTAAATGGATGAGATAATGCCCAAAAGTGTGCAGACTTGGTAATTCTATCAACTACCACCATGATGAAACTCTTTCCTTTGGACTTAGGTAAACCTGTGATAAAATCCATTGAAATCTCCTCGTCGTTGACTTGGAATGGATAAAGGTTGTAGAAGACTCGGGGTCTTAATTGTCTCAACTTTATTCTGCTGGAAAACCAAACATTCCGTCAAAAAATTTTGAATATCAGATCTAAGGCCATCCCAAAAAAATTATTTCTTCACCCTGTGGTAAGTTTTTAAAAATATTGAGTGTCCTCCTAAAGGAGAAGTGTGCAATTCCAAAAGAATCTTTTGTTTTAGTTGGTAATTCTTACAAAGATATAAGCGATCTCTGTACCATAAGGAATCAATTTTCCAACTAAATGTATCAGATGTACTAGGATCTTGATGCAAATTTTGAATGAGTGTCCACACTCCTTCGTCCTTATTCCATTCATCTCTTGCTTCGGTTATCCAATATGGTTGGATAATAGAAATGGCGCAAAGCAATGCTTCCACCTCTTCATTCTTTCTTGAGAGTGCATCTGCAACAACGTTTAGCTTCCATTTTTTTATATTATTTCAAGGTCATAACCCAACATCTTTATGACCCATTTTTTCTGCTCTTCTAAAGATAGTCTTTGTTCCAAAAAGTGTTTAAGAGTATCATGATCATTTTTTACCTTGAAGTGTCTTCCCATTAGGTAATTTCTCCATTTCTTTAGTGCATGCAATATTGCTAGCATTTCCTTCTCATAAACAGGTTTCTGTAAATAATTTCCTTTGATTGGATGACTTTCAAAAGCAATGGGTCTTCCTTCTTACATTAAAACAGCACCAATTCCATTTCCTGAGGCATCACATTCCACAATAAAGGTTTTTCTGAAGTCTGACATAGCTAAGACTAGTGCTAGGCACATTGCCTCTTTAAGACGTTCAAAGGCCTTAGTTGCTTCAGGAGTCCATGAAAATGCATCTTTCTTCAATAATGTTGTTAGAGGTGCTGCTATTCTCCCATAATTCTTAACAAACTTGCGATAATACCCTGTTAACCCAAGAAATCCTCGCAACTCCTTTATGGTTGTGGGGACTTTCCATTCCTTAATGGCTTTAATTTTGTTAGGGTCTACTTTAACACCCTCGTGAGATACAATATGACCCAGATATTCCACCTCTTGTACTCCAAAGAAACATTTGGATGTTTTTGCACATAATTGTTTCTCCTGCAATAGTTTGAGCACCCTGTCAACATGTTCAACATGATCCTTCCAAGACTGCTATAGATTAGTATATCATCAAAAAATACTAGCACACATTTTCTAAGGGTTTGAAAATGGAATTCATCAACCCTTGAAATGTAGAAGGTGCATTGGTAAGGCCAAAAGGCATGACCAAAAATTCATAATGACCCTCATGAGTTCGAAATACTATTTTCGGAATATCTTCAGTCTTCATTCTAATTTGATGATACCCTGAACGAAGATCCAATTTGGTAAAATAAATTGCTCCATGTAATTCATCCAATAATTCATCAATCACAGGAATGGGAAATTTATCTTTAATGGTGAGCTTATTGATCTCCCTATAATCCTGACACATGCGCCATGATCCATCCTTCTTGTGTACCAATACTATAGGAGCAGAGAAAGAACTTTGACTAGGTTGAATTATACCCGCCTCTAACATTTCTGCAATCATACATTCAATTTCTCTCTTTTGGTAATAAGGATATCTATAAGACCTAATGTTTGGAGGAACAGTTCCTGGAATCAAATGAATAGCACGATCATGATCACGAATAGGTGGGAGTCGTTTTGGAGTTTCAAAAACCTTGGAATGATTGTCCAAGACTCATTTGAGATCTGCAGAAATAGATGATTTTGATGTTGAAACTTCTAGTGAGCATAATTGTGTAATTATGCCTCTTTGTTCTTTCTTTAGAAGCTTTGTCATGACATTAGAGCTTATTATCTTTCTCGGCTTCCCTGCAATACCCCGTAATTCGACTTCCTTTCCTTCTGAAAAAAATTTCAAGAAAAGTTCTTGAAAATTAAAAGCTACCGTCCCCAAAAATTGTAACCATTGTACTCCTAGTACAACATCAGCACCTCCCATAGGAATGGAAAGCATTGGACTAGTCAATACATATTCCCCCATGGTTAGCTTGATATTATGGCATTTTCCAGAGAAACTTATAGTTCCTCCATTTGCAACCATCACTTGACATTCTGGTGCTGGGTATAGGAAACAATTCAATTCCTTGGCTACCTTACAATGAATAAAATTATGGGTACTACCTGAATCAATCAACACTATTACCTTTTTCTTCTTGATATGTCCTTCTATCTTGAGAGTTTGAGGAGTGGTAATTCCTGCCAATGCATTACACAATATGGTTGGACTTATTTCTTCCTCTTCTTGGGTTGGTTCCTAGTGTATATCCTCTTCTTCTTAATTTTCTTCTTCCTCTTAACAATCTATGTAAAATAATTTCTTCTCAGCACACTTATGACCTTCAATGTATTTTCTATCACAACTGTAGCAAAGCCCTTTATCTCTTTTTTCTTCCAATTGTTGTGGTGTCAACCTTGTAGTTTTTGGAAATCTAGGAGTAGCAACACTTCCCTCTTTATAGAAGTGAGTGGTAGGTTTCCTTGTATCCATAATTTTACATTAAATTTTTCTTACCAACTTGAATGCCTTCTCTAATGAATCAGGTTCCAAAACGCGAACTTCATGTTGGATGTTATACTTTAAAGTACCTATGAAGAGATCAATCCTATGTTCCTCTGGAATATAAGTTACCCTTATATTCAATTTTTGGAAGTCCTCAATGTGCTCCCCCATTAAACCCTTTTTTTTGAGATTTATCAATTGGCTAAAGAAGGTGTTGCTCTTTGTATCCTCATAATGTGCTATCATTTCCTCCGTAAAAATTGACTAGTTGATAATTTTTTATGGGAGCAAAGCCATCGATGCCATACAAATGTATTTTGTTCTAAATGTAAAGTTGCAATGCGTACCTTTTGTGTGTTTTGCACATTATGGAGATCAAAATATTGCTCCATCCGTAGTATCCATGTTACAGGATCATTTCCATCAAACTTCCTCATATCCATTTTTAGAATATAGTGGTTCTTCCCACCAACATTAGAGTTTATGAAGTAACGATTAACATTTATTTTGTTCTCATCATGAGTTTCCTCTACTATCTTTTCACCATTAGGAAACATTTCTTGTATCAACTTTTTCAAGCCTTCCATGTCTGATTTTAGATCATTCTTCATGTTTTCCATTTTCTCATCGATCTTAGCTTCCATGTCATCCATCTTCGATTCCATGTCAGCTTCCATGCCATCTATATTAAATTCCATGTCATCTATCTTAGATTCCATGCCATTCTTCAAACCATCCATCTTAGATTCCACGCCTTTCTTCAAACCATCCATCTTAGTTTCCACGCCTTTCTTCAAAACTTCCATGTCATTTGTTGTTTCTCTTTGCGAGAGCGAAATTTATTGCACTTTCTCTTGTAATTTTGATATGTCATGTTGCCATTCTTCGTCTTCATCAGTCATAGTAGAGATTTCTAAAGGCTTAATGGGTGTTGAATTCTTTTTAGAGGCAATTTTAGAATCCAATACTGATATCTATTCTACAATATGCACTTGGAATCGATTCAACTTGATTCTTCAAACAAGACTTATGCAATTCGGAAAAAAAATACACACCTTTTACTTGCTTTTGAGGAGATCGATATTGAAATTGAATTATATCTATAATTTCTGATCTTCAATATCTGAAATTCAGCCCTATAGTAGCCCTCTAAAGCTTCTTTCAAATTCCATAGGTCTAATCTGATTTGGATTCTTCAAGACAAAGTTATGTCCAATCTCCCACAATGACCCAATTCTGGACTGGTTCAGTAGAGGGAACTTGTACGAATTTCCACATGTCACTGTTTCCACCTATGGCTCTAAAATTTTGATAGAACACCTGGCTTCAAAATTATTGTACTTGTGTCGAGTTTTACAGCATTCCAATCCGTTGCTCGAGGAGGGAGCTATGAATATTTCCCCACGATCACCTATTTGAGATGAAATTGGAAGCCTTAAAAAAAGCCTAACTTTCACGAGATCTTATCTACGAAAATGTGCGAATCCACTTCATCTTCAATGCGATGATGATTGGCAAGATTGCGACTTAAAATTATTGGCAGAATTTTAGCTTTTGAATCTTCGTAGAAAAAACGTTATTACGAAAATACGACGATGACCTGTTTAGGTTAAATTTAGGAGCTTGCAAAATGACCTAACTTGCATAGATCATATCTCCTAAAATATTGCGAACCAAGATCTGAAATTTTGTGACAATGTTCCTCGGGATTTTGGGTTCGCACTCTAAAAATTTCAGATTTTGAGCCTTCGTAGAAAAAACGTTATAGAAAAAATGCCACGCTGACCTGTTTGGAGCAGCGAAACCTTAGAATCACAAAGCTCTGATACCAAATTTTGTGAAACCAGCTCCAAAAAGAGAAGAAAAGAGATATCAACACCTTATAAATAAGCCACTTTGAGGAGGAAACCTCCAATACATTACATGAATGAAAAATTCTTGGATGATACAAATTACAAAACCTCCTTTCTATATATAGGAGTCCATGGGGCCACAATGTAATCCTAGCTGACCTAACAATAATAATTTAAGGGCACAATAATAAAAATATGGGGGTTACAAGGGTACAATAATAACAATAAGGGGGTTACACTAACAACAATAAGGGACTATACTAGTAATATAGGGACCTAACATCATATCACAGTGAGACACTTTCAGACATAGTTTGAAAGTATCCCACACATGTCAAAGAGATGTATTCCATTGTTTGGGCTTGCCGAAAATGGAAGAATTACATTATGGGGAAGGAAATGGTCATCCACACATACCACCAACCCCTACAGTTCATACATACACAAGGGAAGTTACATAATGATCGTCATCAGAAATGGTCCACATACCTACAACGGCTCCACTTGAGCACTAAGTAGAAGAAGGGAAACACCAATAATGTTGTCGACTACCTCAGTAGACCATCGATCATGGCATTGACCACTGTGGTCCACTCTTATGGGAATGAGACTTTAGAGTGACCGCATATGTACAAGAGTGATCCAGAATTCGGTAACACATACCAGACACCGATGGAAGGAAACAATGTTCCAAATTTTCACCTCTAGAATACACTATTATGTCACCTATGACACCTATGTGTTCCTTCAAGCGAGTGTGCTAGATGATTTTGGAGGTGCACTACAATCGGGTTGGTGGACACTTTGGAGTAGATAAAACTATGGCAGTGCTGAAAAAATATTTTTATTGGACGAACCCTTGACAGGATGTTGGGAAATAAATTATATCCTACACTACCCGCGCCATTTCCAAACCAACCATCAAGAAGAAAGGATTATATACTCCTATGCCTCCTCCTAGTTGACCTTGGGAATCCATCTCCTTAGATTACATGTCGGGCCTCCCTTCGTGGTCATCGACGGATTCTCTAAGATGGCCATTCTGGCGGCTGAAAAGAAGAGTATCACAACGGAAGATACTCCTAAGATCTTCTTTGATTGATTGTGGGTACACTTTGGCATCCCATATTCCATTATCTTAGATCGGGACAACATGTTCCTAAGTACATTTTGGTCAAGTCTCTAGTCGATGTTGGATAACAAACTCACTAAGTCCATGACTTTCCACCCCCAAATTGATGTCCAAATAGAGTTCGTCAATAAGATGATCATACACATTCTACATATGTGAAACTAGAAGCATACTCACACATGGGATGCAATCCTCCCCTATTTCCATCACAACTAAACTAGATATCTCCATAGCTCAACTGCCCACAACCCCTTTCAGGTGGGGTTGGCATTCTAGCCACTATGTCCCATTGATGTGGCCATACCATTTGTATCTACTCAAGCAGCTTTGGCCCATGTCCAGTATGAAACCAACAGGCCTAACAACTTCATTGAGTGAATCCTTCACATCTGCGAGTAGGTCCATGAAATATTGGACAAAGAAAATGCTAAGTACAAGCACTGAAATTATCAACATCGGGTGCCACACAAGTTCCAAGTCGATATCAAAGTTTGGCTACATTTACAAAAGGAGTGCCCCGCTGGGCCCCACTGTAATATTCAGATACTCCTATATGGGCCGTAAACCATCACCAAGGATGTAGGGGAAAATTATTTCAAGCTCAAAATTCCACCACTCCTTGGCCTACACCTAGTGTTCAAAGTGGACCACCTTCGGCCATACTTTCCACCATTACTAGACACGTCCGACATTTCAGAACAACTCACACCATTAGAGCTAAACCCCGAATACATGGAACAAGCAACAAATTATTGGATCATGGACATGCAGATCAAGAACACTTGCTAGCAGAATATCCAACTTTATTGGGTTTTCAAAGTTGTCCAACTCCTGCACCAAGGCAAGTGACTCACTAGGGACCAAGTTCAACAAATGTTTCCCCATCTCATGGAGGCACTCAACGTAATGGGGACTATTGATTCCTAAGGGGGGAGGAATGATCTAGGTTTATATTGGTGGCAACTTGCCTATTCCACTTGACCTCCACCATTGTTTCTTTCAGTTTTTTAATTTCCTTAAATGTGGCACAATTTACTATTTTTGGAACCTTTTCGGGTCCTGAACTTCCAGGGCCATTTTTAAGCCCTAAATGACATTTTTTTGGAAAACAAGAAAACATATTTCCTTCTTTAATTATTGAAGTCGAAAATTATATTCCTAAGATATATACTCCTAACGAGGTATTTTGCATGTCAATCAGAGATCATATGCCAAAGTTATGACCCCGAGAGGTTGATGTACCAATTTACCCCAATGGGGCCCACAGTTTTGGTGATTCATCTCCTAGGGTTATATTTTTGGATGTTTACAGGTTTCCATTTTTTCTCAATAATAAATAGGCCTTTGAGCCTCATTGTAACATGGTTCAAAGGCATGTAGCCGCTACATCTCTTCTCAGAGATAAGCTACCATCGCCCGAGCTAGTTTATTTCCATTATGTTTTTAAACATATCTAGTTCTTTGATATTAATGAAATGAAGTGTTATTTATGTTGCATCTATGTATTTATGGTTATATCAGTACTCTGTTGCATTATTGTCTAAATTCAGATAAAAAATAAAGGAAAGAAGATAATCCCATGTGTCTAAATAAGTAGAAGAAGTGGAAGAGAATAAGTCAAGAAGGAAGAAGTAAAAGAACTCTACTATTAAAAGGTCCCTCACATAAATTTAGTTTATTTTCAGTATATATAAAATTAATTGATATGAAATCATAAAAGCATGAAAGGATAACCAATGAAATAGTTTGAATGGTTAAATAATTTCATCTACCAAGATATGAAGATAAGAGATCATCACACCTCATGATCATTATAAAGAAGCATTTGCAGAGTAAGGATCATCAAGATCCTCCATTGAATCTTTGTTAAAATGTTCACCTCTATTTAAAAGAAGAAAGTATCACATAGATAGTCTAAAGTCCACCTAGTTTTGGATACACAATTTAGAAGGGTGAAGGTATGGTGTCAAAGGAGTGCATCATGACAATTTAGATGAAGCATTTTCATCTTCAAGAAAAGAAAGGGAATCTACTAAAGGAATCCTAGATGATCACATGAAGGAAGAGGCATGCATATATTTTTTAGTTTTGATATATGGATAAGAACCACGTCATCACTGAATTACAGATAGGATGGTTAGAAGGTTCTATTTCATAAGCATGATTGAAGAAGATGGAAACTTTTCCTTCTGAATGATACATGAAGGCACAAAATTCAATATTCCTTGAACTCTTCTACATGATGAAAAGCTATAATCAACATGATATGACCTCATGAAGATTATGAGGTGGTTGGTAACAACTGTTTCTATGTAGAAAGGAGCTATGTATAGATATCCCAAAGAAGTAGTATATGAAGAAGTTAGAAGGATACTTTGTAAATATGTATATATAGCCATTTAAAAGATTGATCAACATCTAGAAGGATTAAATATAAATAAATTATGAAAGAATATGGATCCATGATGAAAAAAATCAAATTTCATTCATGCTAATATTATCATGATCTCCACCAAAGAGCATATAGTTGTTGTTGGAAACAATTCCATAGTTAAGAGGGAGCTTGGGTATATTCCTTTTATAGGAATAAGTATATCCTCCCTAGTTGAGAGGGAGAGATATACACATCATTATTTTCTTCACATTAAGAAGAAATAATGAAGGATTGGGTAAGCATTTGAGACTGATATTGATACTCTTTGAGGATAAGGTAGGGCATCCAATAGGTAAGAGTAGTCGAAGAGGAAATTCCTTGATGATATGTAAATCCAAGATAGGAATGATCCTAAAAGGACATACCTTGTGAACATACGGATGAGGTATGTGCCTTGAGGGATAATGATGAAGGTGTCTATAAATCATTGTCTGCCCAGTATTGTGCTCTAATCTAGTGGAGAGATAGAGTTGTTATTCAAGGCCTTGTTATATGACAATGTTGGTTGATATGATAAATATGCACTAATATAAGCTTAAAATATAGCTTATGAGATGGCTTACCAATCCGACTCTTCTTATAAGAATTATTTAGTATGAGAATGTCCATGTACCTTCTATGTATTATGAATACCTTCCTAGTTAAGAGGGGATGTTGAAATATGTAACTAGGTTCGATATTCATAATTTTTATGTACTATTGATTTTATTTATTTGATGTAAAAGAGAAAAGAAAATTATTATTGTTATTTTTATATCATGGGTTTCATGCTCAAGGTCAATTTGTTTTAGTTAAATCATCCATTGTGTGATTATAGGGTTTTCATAGAGTCAAGAAGTCAAAATATCCATTATCATATGTAATAAACCCTATTGGGCATTTTGTATCATGTAAAAATAATTTTATTATAAGTCAAAAGTTTCAAAACTCTCCCTCCAAGACCAAGTTAGCCTACAAGAGAACAATTTAGCCTGTAGAAGACAATTCAACCCTATCTAGGGCTATCCGCCTCCTTATATATATATATATATATATAGAGAGAGAGAGAGAGAGAGAGAGAGAGAGAGAGAGAGAGAGTGCAATTGACCTCATTTGAAGAATGCATCTAAGACATTAAATCAAGCAAGAGAAAAAAATTTGATCATAGGGATAAATAATTCAAAAGGGAAAGTGAAGTTTTGAAGTAAAATTTTGGGCTACATTATCTCACACATGCGAAGAAATTAAGGAAAACTTTGTTTCACCAGGGAGCCAATTGCAATCATCATAAAAACTTGAATTTTTGGGTTCAAAAGGATCAAATTTGGAAGTCAAGTTAACAAGGATAATATAAGTACCCTAAGCAAAGGAGAGAGAAGGTCCAATTCAACCTCTAGCGCCCACACGTGAAAAATTACAGCTATTGTATAAGGGTCGAAGAGTTGCAGACTCGAAATAAAAGCCAAAATTCTGAGATAGAGGTTGAAATTTGAAGTTTCAAGTTGTTCGACTAGTATTGAATTTGTGGGAAGGAATCTCATCTACAAAGAAAGTTGAACTTGTATTATATAGGTCTTTGTATTGGGTCTAAAAGTTCTTGGAACTATTCATTTGAAGAATCTATAAGAAGAGAATGATTCTTGTGGGTTTTCTTCTCTAGGATAGGTTTTGGGCCTAGCTAGCAACCTATATCCTGTGTCCATTTGTTTTATTGTGTTAGGTCCCTATATTACTATTTTAGTCCCTTATTGTTATTAGTGTATCCCCCTTATTGTCACCGTTGTACCCCTGTAACACCAATATTGTTATTATTGTGCCCTTACATTGTTCTTGTTAGGTCGGCTAGGGTCATATTGTGGGCCCATGGACTCCTATATATAGAAGGAGGTTTTGGTCATTCGTAGCATCCAAGAATTGTTCATTTATGTAATGTATTGGAGGTTGTCCCCTCGAAGTGGCTAATTTCTAAGGCATTGATCTCTCTTTTCTTCTATTTTTGGAGCTGGTTTCATAACATTTGGTATCAGAGCTTTGGATTCTATGGTTTTGCTGCTACAAACAGGTCATCATGGAATTTTCACTATAATTTTTTTTCTACGAAGGTTCATAAGCTGAAATGTTTAGAGTGCGAAGCCAAAATCCTGAGGAAAATCATCGCAAAATTTCATAGCTTGGTTCGCAATATTTTCGGAGATATGATATGTGGACGTTAAGGCTTTTTGTAGGTTCCTGAATTTAACCTAAAAAGTTCATCGTGGAATTTTCACTATAAATATTTTTCTACGAGGTTTCAGAAACTGAAATTTTCAAAAAGAAAATTTTACATCCTAAAGAACCTCCTTTAAAAATTTCAGATCTTGGTTCACAATATTTTTGGAGATATGATCTCTGGAAGTGATGATTTTTTAGGCTCCCGAATTTCATCTCAAAGAGGTGACCATGGTAAAAACATCATAACTCTCTCTCTGAGCGTCTGATTGAGATTCTGTAAAAAGTGGCCACAAGTGCACTGACTGTAGTTTCCTTTCTATACATTTCAGAGCCGAAGGAGGAAACAGTGACACATGGAAAGTTTTACAAGTTCACTCTATTGAACCAGTCCATAATTAGGTCATTGTCGGAGATTGGAAATAAATTTGCCTTGAAGAATCCAAATCAGGTCAGACCTATGGCATTCGAAAGAGGATCCAGAGGGCTACCTCAAGGCAAAATTTCTGATATTGAATATCCGAAATCACAAAGATAATTCAATTTCAATATCGAGCTCCTCAAAAGAAAGAAAAAGGTGTGTATTTTTTTTCGAATTACATAAGTCTCATTTGAAAAAATTAGTTTGAATTTATTCCAAGGGCATATTGAAGAATAGATATCAGTATTGGGTTCTAAAATGCCCCCTAAAAAGAATTCAACACCCATTAAGCCTTCAAAATTCTCTACTATGACTCATGAAGACGAAGAAATGCAACATGAGATGTCAAAATTACAAGAGCAAGTGCACCTATCGCAAAGAGAAATAAAAAATGAAACGAAAATTTTGAAGAAAGGCATGGAAAATAAGATGGATGGTTTGAAGAAACGCATGGAAGCTAAGATGGAGGGCATAGAAGTTGGCATGGTAGCTAAGATAGATGACATGGAAGCTAAGATCGATGAAAAAATGGAAAACATGAAGAATGATCTAAAAGTAGAAATCGAAGGTTTGGCAAAGTTGATACAAGAAATGTTTCCTAATGGAAAAAATATAGTAGAGGAAACTCATGATGAGAACGAAATAAATGTTAATCGTGATTTCATAAACTCTAATGTTGGATGGAAGAAATCCATCATATTCCAAAGATGGATATGAGGAAGTTTGATGGCAAGGATCCCGTAACATGGATACTACAAATAGAGAAATATTTTGATCTCAATAATGTGAAAATCACATAAAATATACGTATCGCAACTCTTTGTATATTTAGAACAAAATACATTAGTATGGTATCGATGGCTTTCCTCCCACAGAAAAACTGTCACTTGGTCAATTTCTACGGAGGAAATGACAGCACATTATGAGGATACAAAAAGCAACACCTTCTTTAGCCAATTGACAAGTCTCAAACAAAAGGGTTCAGTGGTGGAGCACATTGAGGAGTTCCAAAAATTGAATATAAGGGTAACTGATATCCCAGAGGAACACAAGATTGATGTCTTCATAGGGACTTTAAAGGATAACATCCAAGATGAAATTCGCATTTGGGAACCTGATTCATTGGAAAAGGCATTCCAATTGGCAAGAAAAATTGAATGTAAAATTATGGCGAAAAGTAAGACTACCACTCACATATATAAAGATGGAAGTGTTGCTACTCCTACACTTCCACAACCTACAATGTTGACACCACAAAAATTGGAAGAAAAAGAGAAAAAGGGCTTTGCTATAGTTATGATAGAAAATACACAAAAGGTCATAAGTGTGTTGAGAAGAAACTATTTTACATATATTGTGAAGAGGAGGAAGAAAATGAATAAGAAACTTCAAAAGAAGAGGATATACACCAGGAAATAACCATAGAGAAAGAACAAATTAATTTGACCATATCCTGTAATGCATTGACAGGAATTACCACTCCTCAAACTCTCAAGATAGAAGGACATATCAAGAAGAAAAATGTAATAGTGTTGATTGATTTAGGTAATACCCATAATTTTATTCAATGTAAGGTAGCGAAGGAATTGAATTGTTTCCTATACCCAACACCAAAATGTCAAGTGATGGTTGCAAATGGAGGAACTATAAATTGCTCTAGAAAATGAAATAATATCAAGCTAACCATGGGGGAATATGTATTTAATATTCCAATGCTTTCCATTCCTATGGGAGGTGCTGATGTTGTACTAGGAGTACAATGGTTACAATCTTTGGGGACAGTAGCTTTTAATTTTCAAGAAATTTTCAAGAAATTTTTTTCGTAAGGAAAGGAAGCTGAATTACAGTATCATAGGGAAGCCAAGAAAGATAATAAGATCTAATTTCATGACAAATCTTCTCGAAGAAAGAACAATGAGGCTTAATTTCATAATTATGATCATTTAGAAGTTCCAACATCAAAATCATCTATTTCTGCATATCTCCAAAAAATCTTGGACAATCATTCCAAGGTGTTTGAAACTCCCAAAGGACTCCCACCTATTCATGATCATGATCATGCTATTCATTTGATTCCGAGAAGTGTTCCTCCAAACATCAGGCCTTATAGATATCCTTATGTTCAAAAGAGCGAAATTGAACGTATGATTACAGAAATGTTAGAGGCAGGTATAATTCAACCTAGTCAAAGTTATTTCTCTGCTCCTGTAGTATTGGTACACAAGAAGGATGGATCATGGCACATTTTTCTGGATTATAAGGAGCTCAATAAGCTCACCACTAAAGATAAATTTCCCATTCTTGTGATTGATGAATTATTGGATGAATTATATGGAGAAATTTGTTTTACCAAGTTGGATCTTCATTCAGGATATCATCAAATTAGAATGAAGACTGAAGATATTCCAAAAACAAAATTTTGAACTAATGAGGGTCATTATGAATTTTTGGTCATGCCTTTGGCCTTACCAATGCACCTTCTACATTTCAAGGGTTGATGAATTCCATTTTCAGACCCTTCTTTAGAAAATTTGTGCTTTTATTTTATGATGATATACTAATCTACAACAGTCTTGAAGGATCATGTTCAACATTTTCATGTGGTGCTCAAAATATCAGTAGAGAAACAATTATATGCAAAAACATCCAAATGTTTCTTTGGAGTACAAGAGGTGGAATATCTGGGTCATATTGTATCTCACGAGGATGTTAAGGTAGACCCTAAAAAAATTAAAGCCATTAAGGAATGGAAAGTCCCCACAACCATAAAGTGGTTGCGAGGATTTCTCGGGTTAACAAGGTATTATCGCAAGTTTGTTAAGAATTATGGGAGAATAGCAGCACCTCTAACAACATTATTGAAGAAAGATGAATTTTCATGGACTCCTGAAGCAACTAAGGCCTTTGAACATCTTAAAGAGGCAATGTGCCTAACACCGGTCTTAGCTACGCCAGACTTCACAAAACCTTTATTGTGGAATGTGATGCCTCAGGAAATGGAATTGGTGCTATTTTAATGCAAGAAGGAAGACCCATTGCTTTTGAAAGTCGTCCAATCAAAGGAAAGTATTTACATAAACCTATTTATGAGAAGGAAATGTTAGCAATACTGCATGCACTAAATAAATGGAGAACTTACCTAATGGGAAGACACTTCAAGGTAAAAACTGATCATGATAGTCTTAAACACTTTTTGGAACAAAAAATATCTTCAGAAGAGCAGCAAAAATGGGTCACAAAGATGTTGGGTTATCACTTTGAAATAATCTACAAAAAAGAGAAGCTAAATGTTGTTGCAGATGCACTCTCAAGAAAGAATGAAGAGGTGGAAGCATTGCTTTGTGCCATTTCAATTATCCAACCATATTGGATAACCGAAACAAGGGATGAATGGAAGAAGGATGAAGAAGTGTGGACCCTCATTCAAAAGTTGCAGCAAGATCCTAGTTCATCTAATACATTTAGTTCGAAAAATGATTCCTTATGGTACAAAGATCTCTTATATATTTGCAAGAATTCCCAACGAAAACAAGAGATTCTTTTGGAATTGCAAAATTCCCCTTTAGGAGGGCACTCGGGATTTTTAAAAACTTACCACAGGGTGAAGAAATTTTTTTTTTGGGATGGCCTTAAATCTGATATTCAAAAGTTTGTGGCGGAATGTTTGGTTTTCTAGCAGAATAAAGTTGAGACAATTAAGACCCCCAGTCTTCTACAACCTTTATCCATTCCAAGCCAACATTGGGAGGAGATTTCAATGGATTTTGTCACAGGTTTACCTAAGTCTGAAGGAAAGAGTGTCATCATGGTGGTAGTTGATAGACTTACCAAGTATGCACACTTTTGTGCATTATCTCATCGATTAAAGGTAGTACAATTGATACTACATTTATGGAAACAATGCAAAAGCTACATGGAAACCCAAAGGTTATTGTGAGCAATAGAGATCCCATTTTTACTAGAAATTTTTGGACGGAGTTATTTTCTTGTTTGGGTACTCAATTAGCTCATAGCTCATCTTATCATCCTCAATCCTATGGTCAAACTGAGATAGTAAATAAATGTTTTGAAGGATATCTTCGTTTTTTTCTATCTGATAAACAAACACAATGGGTCAAGTGGTTACCTCTCGCTAAATGGTGGTATAAAACTTCCTTCCATACTGCAACAAAAATGACCCCATTTATGGCACTTTATGGATATCATCCACTGTCCATCACATCATCTTTAAGAGAAAATTCTAAGGTTCAAGCAGTGGAAGATCACATCAAGCATCAACAA
Source organism: Pinus albicaulis (assembly GCA_034641835.2). Lineage (NCBI taxonomy): Eukaryota > Viridiplantae > Streptophyta > Pinopsida > Pinales > Pinaceae > Pinus > Pinus albicaulis. Next base: position 1,209,165,100 of record CM076572.1, on the reverse strand, counting down.
GAATTTCTCCAACTCTTAAAGGATAACCTAAATTTGGCACAAAATCGAATGAAACAATAGACAGATCAACATCGCAGTGAGAGAAGTTTTGATGTAGGAGACTGTGTATTTTTACGGCTACAACCATACAAACAAATGTCCCTCAAGCAAGCTAATAAGGATAATAAATTATCGCCAAAGTACTATGATCCTTACAAGGTGTTGCAAAAGATTCGTACTATGGCATTCAAATTGGAGCTTCCTGCTTCTTCACGAGTGCATCCAGTTTTCCATGTTTCATGCTTAAAGAAGGTTATAGGTGAAAATATTCCAGTTCAAACAATATTTCTAGAACTTGATGAGGAAGGAAAATTCATATCGGAACTCAAGGCCACGGAAAAAAGAACTCGACAACATATGAAATCAATCAATTTATATCTCATCAAGTGGAAGAACTTACCCACCGAAGATTGTACAAGGAGATGAGAATTTAAGAGTAAGCACCCAGAGCTACTCAAGCGTTGAGGACAACACTTTTTTGAAGGAGAGAGGCATGTTAGGTCCCTATATTACTAGTTTAGTCCCTTATTGTTATTAGTGTAGCCCCCTTATTGTTACTGTTGTACCCCTGTAACCCCAATATTGTTATTATTGTGCCCTTACATTGTTAATGTTACGTCGGCTATGATTATATTGTGGGCCCATGGACTCCTATATATAGAAGAAGGTTTTGGTCATTTGTAGCATCCAAGAATTGTTCATTTATGTAATGTATTGGAGGTTGCCCCCTTGAAGTGGCTGATTTCTAAGGTGTTGATCTCTCTTTTCTTCTATTTTTGGAGCTGGTTTCATAACATATTGATATTCATAGTTTGGTAGTTGTTTAATGATAAGAACACTATAATAATTAAGAGACGAAGAAGATAATTGCAATTAATACAAGTTGAATTAAATAACATTACAACCAGTTATCAAAGTAGAGAGAAATAACCCTAATCTAGATGCTTTAGATATCTCAAAAAATAGTGTACTTCTTTTCAATTTGAATAAGGTCGTACTATTGTAGTCAGGGATATTATTTTTTAAAGGGAAAATAGTGTGATAGAAATAATATAACTATTTAATGTGCATATATGGTAGTATTTGTTAATAATATATATTTATGAAAAAATATTTAATATTGAATTATGAAAATAATTAAATATTTGTTATATATGATAAGGAAATGAATAACTCTGGATTTAGAGATTAATGGTGTATTAATTTATGTAGATGTGAAATTTTTATGAATTCTTCTTTATTTATAACTTCACAATTATACAAAAATTTCCTCAGGTAAGGTTATTAATAATTATTTTGATGATTATTACATGATTATTGCTAATAATGATAATGACATGAGAGATAATAATTATAATAACAAATTTACCCTAGTCAATTCTAGTGTTTATTTTTATTTATCCTTCATCCTCTAGTGATGTGGTTGACTTTTTTCTTCTTCAAATGTTGATGTTTTTAGTGTTGTTTCTAATTAAAAAAATGTGCTTATAAAATATTTTCCAAACAAGTTTTAAAATCCATTAAATTTTCATTGTTGATGTGAATGATCACTTTATATTGAGAAGGACTAGAGAGAACATTAATAATGCTCTCATGGCTAAGGTAATGTATGAAAAATACCCTATTAATTATCAAGAATCTGAAGATAAAGAAGAATGAGAAAATTCTACGAAGTAAGTGGTATATCTTAATAATGTGTTACATAATCTTGGTATTAATAGAAATAACACTAGATAAATAGGATATGACAATCAAAGAGCAACCTAGTTGGTGAAGAACCTATTTTTTCTTGAAATTATTAGGGATGTGGAATTAAATGTTTACTACCTCAAAGAAATCACGAAGGATGAAATTATTTAATTGAACCTTATATACATCATGAACATGCAACACACATCTTCATCAAATGTTTAAGATAGGAAAATTTTTTGAATTTGAGATTCATTCTTGGGGTGAAAGAAGTTGACATTAAGGGGTAATGTGATCACTAGTACAAAAAGACTAATTAGTTACTAAAAAAATGCTAAAATTTGCATGTAAACGACCATTTTTCAGTCGGTGATCAGTAGTAGCTAATTTACAGTATCTTATAACGTGACAAAATTTTAGTCTTTTTTAGCTTAGTCATTAATTGGTTGGCTCAATCTTATCATATAGTAGTATATTTAGCCATAAATTTTTTTATTAATGTATTCATTAATTTCCACAATTAATGACCAAATATACAACAAGATATATTACTATATGATTACCCGAGAAAACCAATTAATAACCAAAGAAATATGACCAAAATATTGGTCGTGTTATAAGATACTGTAAATTAGCTACTAATAGTCATATATATGCAAATTTTAGTCATCGTTTGAAACCAATTAATGACCAAAAAAATATGACTAAATTTTTTTCATGTTATAAGATACTGTAAATTAGCTACTAATAGTTGTATATATGCAAAATATAGTCGTCATTTGTAATCATAAATTTATCATTTACAATAGGTATTCATATTTTTTTGGTAGTTTCATATTCATTATATAAACGACTAATTTAGTAGTTTATATTCATTTCATTTACTTTAATTAATAATCATTATAAATTACTAATTTAGTTGTATATTCATTTTATTTGTGTTCGTCACAAATCAATATAAACTACTAATTTAGTAGTTTTATATTGCTTTTATGTGTTCATTATTCATCAACATAAATTAATTAGTATGAATTTGAGACTAAATTTAAAAAATTTCATACAATGTGAAAATTCATCTAATATGAAAACACAAAGTTGCATATGTTAATTATAATACTAAAAAATATAAAGTGCAACTATAAATAATTTCAACCACATAAATTATATTATATGAAATGTTGAAATATTACAATATGAGTTTCCAACTTAATATTGGTTGGAATACAATTTACACATGAGATTATGTTTCATCATTTCAAAACATTATTTGCATTGCATTGCCAAGGCATTGTAGGTGAATTCACCAACTCTGAAGACTTGACCATCAGTCTCTATGTGTGTTCCTTATGCGGGATATTGGCTCTAAGGATATCACAAGACCGGTTCTCTTCTCTCTCTTTTTGCATTTGTCACTCCAGGGTTATTGTTCTCCTCTTTCTTCAATTCCTGCTAATTATTACCATCAAGATTGAGTTTTCTGAAAACAAAAGAAGATACAATGCATATCGTAAGACATGAAAGAAAATATAAACTAGAATATAAACTAAAATAGAATATAAATAATTTTTACGACATATACTTCAACATCAACAATGTCAAAGCTATTTTTCCTCATACAAGAAAAAAACTGATCCAGGAGCATCAAAGTTAAATTTTCATTATTCATTTGTGTAATTTAGGGGGTGAGGTGTTTTAATTATTTTATTAATTATTTTGCTCATTTTTAATAAATTAAGAGAGAAAATTGGAAGTGAGGATTATTGTAAATATTATTTTAATAAATTAAAGGATATGAGTGGAGTTGAATTAGGTAGATAATCTAGGGATTAGGAAGTCCATAAACGGGACTTACTTGGGTCCAAAAAAAATTAAATCTAATTTAGATTTTAGTTGAGATTTTTGTGGAGGAAATTATGGAGTGGAATAAATTGATATTTGTGTATAAATAGGAGGATTGAGTGAGGATCAAAGACAAGTGATGAAGTGAGGAATACAAAGATGGTTTGAGAGCCGATAGGCCATCCATTGTAATACTCGGCCAATGATTGAGTCTGAAATTTTGTGTTAATATCAATCAATATTTTGTTTGTATAGCTCTCTTTCCTTTATGTATATTTGAAGCTTAATAAAATGTTTTTTTTATGAAGAAGTAGATGAGATTATTAATGCTTTGGAAGCACACATGAGTTTTTATATGCTAGGATCTGATTTAACCCAATATCCTGGCATCATTTGGTATCAGAGCCTCGGGCTTGTGCTGGGATTGTGAGAGATAGTAAAACATATTTGAAATATGTTGAGTGGGTGTGACAGAAGCGACTTTTGCAGTGTGTTTTATGTTCCTGTTAATAGTGGTGTGATCGTGCAGCTTATTGAATTTTGGAATACCCAAATCACTTGAACGATTCGCCAGCCCCAAGAACAAACTCCAAAGATGGGTGTAGGAAGGGCCAATGCTTCGGCATAGTCTAGTCTGAGGATTGTCTTCAATGATTGTATGCTCTCGTCTCGTTGTTATAGAAGGAAATCACATAGCGTCCATCGGTGCTTTATAAAGGTCGGAGGAACCTGGTGCAAATTCGTTACATTTGTTGGAAGGGACCATAATTTTTACAGTCGTGTTGTGTGGAAGAGATACCAAGTCAACTACTCCTACCAGATTTTCCAGTGGATTTGGATGTGTTATCTATTGAATTCTAGAGCAGTAAGACACAAGCTAAAGTTGGGACACTATGACAACTTTCCTAGCGACATGATCTTGAAGGTAACGATTAAATTTTTACCATTTTTGAAAAGGTCTCAATGGAGAGGAATTTGTGGTTGTGTCACACAAACCAATGACAATGACAGTTTTTGAATAAATGGAGGCGGTGGAGTTTGAATCGCTCATCTGAGGTCTGTGATGGACCGATTATCCTTTGATTCATTATTATTTGAAGGCAAGGGGCATTTCATGGAAAGCTAGGTGAAGAGCATGCAGGCGTATGTATCACAACATAGATGCCGTAGGTAAATAACGTCAGCGTGGATGCCACAGGTAGTGTATATTATAACTGGGTGCATAGTAGAAAATACATTGTTAACATGGGTGAACAACACCTTTGTTATATCACGGGTATTATATCATAGTCCGCGGCATCAGGGAATCCGTCTCAGCGTTAATTAATTTATGCAACATATGTTACATGCAACATAAAATACAGCGTGTTTGAATCTTCAGACTTGGTCATGGTGTTTGATAGTGGCGTTGATTGGTATGAACCGTGGCTTGAGGATTCCGTGATCACATTTGTTTGTTTGCTTCAATAATATATGTTGTTGTAGCCAAACATTGTATGGAATGGGTCAGTTTCTGTCACCCTTCAGCTTTTTCTAAGAGGGCCCAATAGTGGACCAGCACTTAAATTTGCAAAGACAGTCATTGAAGAACATTGGGACCAAGGCGTAATTTGGACGAGTTGTTGACCAATTGATAGTTCTGGTGCTAACGCCTCACATTGGTGGTGGTGTCGACATTGTAATGGAATGGTAATTCCGTTGATAATTAGTGTAGTCACAAAGGTTGTTCTATGTTTTATAATTGGTTGGAAATCAGAGTGACACATTAAGAGGTAAGGAAAGCGTGACTACCAATCATATGTGGAGAGCTAAGTTATTTGGAACTAAAATAACTTTTGTGTGGATGTTCATAATGGAATGGCATTTTCAAATAGCGAAGTTGCAGATGCAATTGTGGCTCATCAAGTTTGATAGATATAAATCATGGCCTCTATGCTTTATGATTGTACAGAAAATTGATGCTACGCATAAAAAGCAAAGCATGAATTCAATTACATATGGAGAGTCCACTATATTGGGAATAAAAATTTTTTCGCTTAACAAATGAAGCCCATGGTTGCGTTTTGTTTGAATTTGTGCATCAAGGAGAGACATAGATGGGTGGAGACCTCAATGATTGCAAGCACAATCATGATCTGCTATAATTAAAGGCCATGGAGCAGTAAAACTGAAATTGCAAATTTGAAATTCGCCTAGACAAAAAATATGAATTAGAGTGGCACAGCAGAATTATGAGTCAATGGAAAAGGTATGAATAAGCATGTTATGTGTTGACATTTTTGGTTTTCTTAAGCAAAATTGAAATTATAAATAAGTATTTTTGCAGAGATGATGTATATATATGTCAACATGCGATTCAAAATTAAAGTGAAATATTGTAAATGCGGAGGTATAAGGTTTTATCACCACAGTAACTTTAAAGAAAATTAAGTTCCACTTAAATGAATGAAAAAGGAGAATGTGCTAATCCTGGGTGATATAAAGAGAAGCATGCACTTTTATGTGAGAGGGTTTATTATGCATAGTGTGGGTTCTTCACAGTTTTGGTTAAGTCATTTTGGACCAAAGCTTGTAGTTGGAATGAGAGAATTATTTTGATTTGTGTTCTATGATTGTAAACACAATTGCTTGATGTTGTAAAACATTTGTTTTTACCGTCATTCTGCGGCATCTAAGGAGGTGTTATCCAGGATAGACACAATGTACGAGTGTACATCATTCATCGAAGAGGTTGAAATATGAATAGCTTGTTCTCTGTACACAGGTGAAGAGATGTGAATTGATGTCGTATGGTGCATAAAAGTGTAGGAAAAATGTTTGCATTAAAATGACGAGATTATGGTATGAAGGGCATGCAAATGTTAACAGTAACAAATATGGCACAGAAGAGTGGAATCCAGAGAATTGAGATTGCGAAGAGAAGGTTTGTTAAAAACCTTTAATGGAGCATAAGGCATGATAATTCAGGAAGTTATTTTTTGACTGTTGAAAAGTGAATGGTTTATTTATTTTTATCAAAAAATAAATCTTGGAAAACATGGATTGCATTTCTACTAAATACTTCAGTATTATGTGAAATGATAATAAGAAACTTACAATTTTTCATAAGAATTAAGTATGAGAGAGAGTGAAGATGTTACATCGTAAGAATGTATTAGGGGTGTGTGTTAGTTGGAGGATTGTATAACATGAATTAAGTCAAATATCCACTAGTAAATTATTGGGTCAAGCCTTGAAGTCAAAACAGAGGTTAGGGTTAAATGAAAGTTTGGATAGTTTGAGTGAATATTGAGTATTTTCATCCAAGATGAAGAGTTGGTGTAAATTCTAAATTCAAATAATCGTAATCTAAATCAAAGGTATGAATGTAATTGGGTGCATGATTGGCGGAGCTCGACACCCAAAGAATTGGTCATTGTAACACATGAGTTACTAAAGTGTTGTTTGCAGCAAAGTAAAGCAAGAGAATTTCCCAGAGATGATTCCAAGACAAAGAATCGAAAGATACCAAGTGTTGGAAGAAAGTTTGCATTGTTGAATGGCAAGTGGGAAGGCTTGCTGAAAAGGGGATTGAATGAAATCCACATGTGAACAGATGAAGTTTACAAAGGAGGAGAATATGGTTGTTGATATTCATTTCAGAAGTTCTAAGAAAGACCTCAACCAAAGAAGGAAGAAGGAAAATGCCAAGGTAAGTGGCATATGTGAACAGTTGACTGATGAAGATTATGAGCGGGAGAAGGTTGAGATAATAGTTCACCTTGAATTATTGATGGAATTATTGCAGAGAAATGTGAAATACTAGACACATGGTTGGACCATGAGGAAGAAAGTGAAGTGGCAGAGACTACACGCAAAGAGGGAAAAGCAGGTAAACATACAGTTGACAGAAGAGCTGAGGAAGCTCGAGCAAATGATAAGTGTTCAAATGAGGTGTGGAGAACTCAGAGACGCTGAGTTAAAAATGGATGTTTCATTTTGTGGCCCAGAACAGGGTGAAATTCTAGGTGAAGAGATCAATGAGGAAGATCTGATGAACTATTGGGATAGTTCAGAAGAATCTGAAAATGTGTTGGCGAGAGAAGCAGATGAGGCTATGAATCCTTGCATTTTTTCTCACAGTTTATGTATGTTTACAGGATATGTGAAAGATGGTGAGGAGTCTGGTGAAACTGTCACAGAAAAGAATGAAACTCTTGAGGTAAAGTGTGATGTAGAATGCCTTTCAGAGGAGGAAGGTACTAATTTGTTGCAGCAGGAAGAAATCATAAATGAATTCTTGTTTGGGTTAAGAAAACCAATTGAATCTTTTATGGAGAAGAAGCAAAATGGGAATGCCGAAGAGATATTCCAAGGAGGTAAACAAATGTATTTGTTTAATGAAATTGTTGACGTAATTTTGCAGTGTGATGAAACAGAAACCATGATAACTCAGAAATATTGCCATAAGAATAATGAACCTGGGAATGAATGTTGTGATGAAGTCCTGGAAATATTTCACAAGGAAATCGAGTTCTTGGAAGGATGGCTTAAGGAACCTGATGGAGAAGTAAAACTTGCAGAACCTGATCCAAAAGAGATTGCATTTACTGTGCATGATAGAGATGAATTGTTTTTAACATTTATAGAGTTGAATGAATGTTATAACTTTTCAAATAATAATGTGACTTTGGATATAGAAAAAGACATTAACAGATATGATGTTGAACTCAGAGAAATTGAGCAGAAATTATTTGGCGTTGAGATGGAAGATCAGGAACAACAAGAAAATTATGTCCATAGGGACATAAAGGAAACATAAATAGTGAACTAGGGGGATAAAGATGGAAGCAGCCAGCAATTCAAAGCAGGATCTACTGAAATCTAGAAATTCGATGATGGAAGATTGGTGCTTGAAGCATCAAAAGAGACCAAAAGGTCTTATCTTTTTAAAACTAACAGTTTGTTGATGAATGCAGGTACAACATCGGATGAGAAAGTTGTTGCTATAAAAGAAATCAAAGACTATAGTTGTAATCAATAAGGAGTTCTTGGTTATTTTTCATTGCAGAAAGTTGAGTATTCAGCTTAGTTGGAGACAAAAGAATTAGAAAAAGAGGAATTACTCCAAGGAATTGGCAGAAGAAATTGTTGTAAAGGCTGATGGAATCCGATTGACAGAGTGCATGATGAGTTACCAAATAGAGTTCGTACTTTGAAGGACCAGCGGGCAGAATAGAGTTTGGAATCCTGGAGGGAGCAAGTCATCAGGACTTGTGGCTGTCACACTGTTACAGAAAAGTGACAGACCTCATAGACAGGAGTCTATGTAAAATTCTCTACATGGGGAGTCTGATGCAGGAGCATCAAAGCTAAATTTTCATTATTCATTTGTGTAATTTAGGGGGTGAGGTGTTTTAATTATTTTTCTCATTTTTAATAAATTAAGAGAGAAAATTGTAAGTGAGGATTATTGTAAATATTATTTTAATAAATTAAAGGATATGAGTGGAGTTGAATTAGGTAGATAATCTAGGGATTAGGAATTCCATAAACGAGACTTAGTTGGGTCCAAAAAAAGATAAATCTAATTTAGATTTTAGTTGAGATTTGTGTGGAGGAAATTATGGAGTGGAATAAATTGATATTTATGTATAAATAGGAGGATTGAGTGAGGATGAAAGACAAGTTAGGAAGTGAGGAATACAAATATGGTTTGAGAGCTTTTGTAAGAGGGCCGAGAGATGAGAGGCCATCAATTGTAATACTCGGCCAATGATTGAGTCTGAAATTTTGTGTTAATATCAATCAGTATTTTGTTTGTATAGCTCTCTTTTCGTTATGTATATTTGAAGCTGAATCAAATGATTTTTTTATGAAGAAGTAGATGATATTATTAATGTTATGGAAGCACACACGAGTTTTTATATGCTAGGATCTGATTTAACCCAGTATCCTGGCATCAAAAACTCGAAAAAGTTTTCTTCAGTTGGACAATAGAAAAGAACACCTTGGCAAATAAAATGTCACCATAGAAAAGAACACCTTGGTAAATTAGTATTCAACCTTCATGGAAAACTTAGGCACAATCATGACAACTAAGTTACATGCTAAAAATATCAAGTTGTAGATAACTTGTGAAAACAAATAATCTAAGGTGTGATGTTTAATCCTTGTCATTTTATTCACAACAAAATTTCATTTTCTAATGCATGAACTTGGTCAAGGATATTAATAACATGTGCTCAAATAACATGAAAGTAAATTTTTCTGATAGTCATGAAAATCTTTTAACACAAAATAACTATAAGGATTCCAACCAATATCGTGTAATACTACTTCCATCTTGGTTTTTTAAATGGACATGATACCAAGTATTTTCAATATCATAGTTAAAAGACAAAATAAAACCAAAGGAAATGTTCAAGGGATTCATATTTTTGGAGAGCACTTATTAAAAGCGATGATAAAATACAATTTTCAACTCCTAATCGATGTGAAAATATTTTACTTTGATCTAATAAAACTTGGAAATTAGTTTCATTCACATGATGTTTGATGCGTTAAATTTCTCCAAGTTGTATTTGTTTTTTAAAACACTTTATGTATCAATTTTCCAAGTCCATGTCAAAGTTTAGAAAAATAAGGCAAAGAAGTAAATGCATGTAAATTGTTAAGAATTTGGTTTGGAAAATATCAAATTTTAGTGTAAGGCTAACCTTGAGGCAAATTTGACCTACCGACAAATTTTTCCTAACCTTCGACACATGACCATCCTTGAACCCACCGCCTATCCCCTCACATCCATATTTATCTTTGTTTTCATTTTTGGCCTTCCATTTATATTACCCCATCTGCCCATCTCTCTCATCATCTCCAATTATGTGCTTAAGGTGCTAACATTAATTCCACCACCCCGCCACCATCACATGATCGTAGTTGTCATTCCCCACAAAGTTCAAATTATAATGGTGAATTCTCGCTCTCTACTTCCTTATTTCTCCTCCCATGTTTCTCAACATTCAACGGAGTTCATTGGAGCTCAAGTCGTAATCCACTACAAACCATAGACCAGGAAGATTAAATTTGATTTCTAGTTAAATAAAAGATTAGGCTAAAGTGATTGTAATAGCATATAACGGTGGAAAAAAAATAGACAGAGGTTGGGAGGGGTTGAAAAATATCCATCTCGATGCAAATCATAACATAGGAGGCATATTGGCCTCTTCGTGTGACTTTAAATAATTTGAGAAAGTGTCCCAGCACCTTTTTGATCCCTTCAAGGGTCTCTTCTTTCCAATTTTTTTTAGGAAGGGAGAAGAGTTTGATCTAGATTGGCGTGACCTTGAAATATTTCTTATTAAGGTTGAATCGATCCATCCAAAAGCATGAGTACAAACATGCTAAGCTAAAAAGTTAGGCGTTGTTTTCGAAGATCCTTACCTGATATTCTAAATTTGTAAATATTATGGTAAAGAATCCTTTATCCCCAACTCCAAATAAATATGCCCCTTCAACTTCCACTTGTTTTAGATCCAAGTGATCAGGGATCTTTCCATGGGCCAAAACCCAAGGTATTTTGCAATAAGTGCATATTCTTCAATTTATCGTATATAACTTAAGATTCAACTTAAATTTAATTCAAATTTCGTGTATGTTGCTAGCGTGGGCAAGTGTCTCTTGAGTCCTTGTTGATGCCGACGACACTACAATGGAGCCAATGTTGCATGTTTTGGGTCCTTGTTTGGTTACATGAGATTGTGTGGTCCCTAAAACGCATGGGAAGTTGGTTCTATAGGAATTCCCCATATGCATGTTGTGATATGAGGGGGAAGGGACCCGCCACCTAAGCTTCTCATATGCGTAGTTGAAGATCAAAGAAGGTGTATGCAGAAAACCTATTTGCAGAGCTCTACATTTTCTCCATAAAATACATTACCTTACCTCGTGCATTTTTCCCTACTAAACTCTTAATATTTTAAGATATTAATTGGTATTCAACAGTCACGCAAGAATATGCCAAAGTGCATGAGGGAGATGAATAATCAGAATCAATCATTGGAATCCTATGATTTCCCATGCATATCTACAGAATCATTATACATAGTTTGATCAGTTAGTTGTGAGCCTATTAATGGGTTGTTGTAGTTTAGCTTGAAACCAAATCCAAATGTTCATTTGATGAAATGAATCTATAATTTTTGTTTGTTTACCTGATTATTTAGTTAGTCAATGTTGCTTCTGGCGTAATTAGTTGAGGGTATTGTTATTTTTAGTGTTCCACATTCCCACCTACATTTTCCATTGCATTCTCAAGGATAATGTGGTAAGTAGTACTAGTGTTGTGTTAGTCTATTCTGCAGTGCATAGTGCTTACATTTTGGATAAGTTTCTCCTTCATTTACGTACTAAACCTGACTATTTTTTAGCATTCCTTTGGTCACCCACCATCATGAGGTTCCTTTGCTCTAAGAAGTAGTAATGATGGAAATGTATGGTTTAAACCCCCTTATTGAAAAGAAATTAATGAATAAATAACATCCTTATCGAGAAATTAATTAATAAATATCATCCTTGAAAATTGTAGCAGGAGTGCCCACAACCTTATAGTATGAGTTTCTTAGATTTCTCTCTGCAAGGAGAAGGATTTACACAACACCAATTGAAATTGACATTTAGCTTAATGAACTTTACATTACATGAAGAACCACCTGTAGTTCATTTCTTAAGAGGAACTTGAGATTGCCCAATAACTTAAATACATGGCCAAGTGTGTCCATGGTGGAAGATCATACAACTCAAGGTTCATGTTGCAATGTTTTCCAACAAAGGCTAACCCCACTAAATGATGGGTTCCCTGGCAAGTCATGCTAGTTTGGTAATGATGCATAACTGCACATGAATGATGCATAAATACACATGAACGTTTCTGTGAACATGTAATATTGTAACAAACAACATGCCTCATTCTATCCAAATCCTATATATAATCCTGTAGGTGTAAGATTTTTGGAGGTAAAGGGATCCTGCTATCAAATTTGTGCAGTGTGAATTTGTGAACCAAGTGCATGCATGACTGCACACCCTCATGATTTGCATTAAAGGAACCATTCCTGAATTAGTTGCAATTTATTCCAAAAGGTATATCAACTACAAATAGGTGCCTTCATACATTTGATATACATGTGAGTTATGCTTCTCTAGCTTACCATTCAGGAAGGGCATGTGTTTTAGTACGTCACACCAACCACAAGCTTTAGCCATTGAATGTAAGTATGCATTTAGCTCTAAAATTTTGTTTCAAATCTAAGGAATCAATTTGGATGGCCAAAATTAGGGCTTGAGATAAAATGTTATGAGTTGGTCACACCCAATAGCATGGCATTCTAAAAGGAAATGAGGCCCAAAATATGAAAGTTAGTTTTTAAAGACCTCAATATGGCCCTTAAATCTTGAATCCTTAGTCAATGATGTGGATCCTGGAAAGGAATTTAAATTTAAAGTAAAGGAGGAATTAAATGCGTCAGATAACATTTTGAATACATCTAGAGGGAGTTCAAGGAAATCCTGCTTATTACAAGTTATTAATTTATCCAACCATAAGTTATTTATTTAGTAAGTTATTTATGAATATTATAGCACTTGCCTACTTTGTCTTAGAAAATGGAATCACATGTCATATTAACTTTGAGCAATCTAAAATTTACAGGGCATAAATTAATCAATTTTTAAAATAGAATGAACAAGAATTCTTAAGAAAGCAGTACATAAATGGCAGAAAAAGGCATCCAACCAATCTAATTATGAAAGAATATAAGGTTAGAGTCACTTTTATTACTCAAATTTCTAATTAATTTCCTTCTCTCAATATTAGCTCAATGTTCTCAAATGCTCACTAGTGCTTCTCTTGATCTGCCAACAACTTTTTCAACTTGAGATGTTCGGGATTTTGGGCCAAACATCAGAAGTATTATGATTCCTTTGGTAGTGCTTTATGAATTGACCCACATTTTATGGGAATACATTTAATCTAACTTTTCATTGTCATTTATACAAGGAGGCTGGCGGTGGAAGCGTAGGAAAATTCTATAACTATGGACTTGATTTTGGAGAATCATAGGCAATGGAAAGAGGATTTCCAAATTTTAAAAAAATTACCTTCGGAGTAGATATTTATTTAGAGGCAATATCATTTTTAGATTTTAATCTAAACTCAAAATTTTTTGACACTGGATCATCAAAATATGAGTTATGATTAATTTTTGCTTCATAAGGTTGCTCAAGATCACATTTCTAGAGCTTGAAATATGGAGATTGAAATTTTTTCCTATGATATGGCTGCATATCAAGCTACCTAGACTTGGGAGAATCTAAAATAGCCACTTGAGTTCGAGTTGAGGCAACTTCTGCGATCTTAGCAATTTCAAATCCTTCATCCAATAAACCTTTTACTATTGTGGCATGAGAATCTCTATACTATTGAACACGGTCCAACTTCAAGACATGTAATGAGTAGGTTGAATCTCAAGTAGAAAATCCCCTTGAATTGATTGAATCCTCTCTCTCTTTATAGAAGTACAATCTAGAGGATAGCTTTCTACCTGTTCTTTATCTTCTACTGTCTTCGAATGGTCTGATTTAAGTTCCTGACAAATTTCCTCATTTTGTGACATTGAATCATTAATATGATTCTTTGTAACATATAAATCTACATCCTCCATGGCCTTGATAGTTACGACATTATTATCCAGGTTACTTTCTTCACAATCGCGAAGGGCCTTCATGGCAAAGCTACTTGGGTGATTTTTTCTGGCCAATTTTTCAAATCTAAGGGAACTTTTAGGGACCCACCATTTAATTTTATTAAATATGAGGAGATATTCTTTACAATGAGTGATTATTTTTTCATTGAATTCAAGCTATCCAATTCATTTGAAGATGACTTTGAAACTATGCCATTGGATTTTAATCTATCAATATTCTCCCCCATCTGCAAAACTAAAGTTGGGTTTCTTTTCTTCTTAACATTAGAGATACTGTAATTTTATTTGTTTAAAATATTTGGCCCATTTGAATCCATCACCTTTTCATCAAAGACCTTTGTAATAATCTTAGAATAAATGAACGATTTACCATTAGCTTTTACATCATCTTCATTTTTTGTCTTGCTCGAAATAGCTTGTCTACTACTGTTCTTAACATTGTCTGGAGTATGTTTCAGTGTAGCACCTAACCTTTTCTCTTGAGGAAGTGAATTTTTATCTCTAGTATTGACTGAGAAGAAATGGATTGACTAACAGTTTCCTTCGACTGGTTTGATTTTTGTTTATGTGCGCTCAATCTATTAATTGCTTTAGTAGAGACATTTTTTACTAGGGAAGGAAGAGAATGTGAAGTACTTAGGTGAGGAGTATTTCTACTTTTCTGAAAATTTAAAGATAATTTACTTGTTGGCACATGCTTCAGTTGTTGTTGTCTTAATAGACGGGAGTTAACTACCAATTTATTTACACTTGAAGTTGTTTTTCCTGCAATTTGTTGTTGTCTCTCTGTCTTCAGATCTTCAATATGTTTCCTCTCCTCATATTCCTGAATAGAAGCACTCCACCAAAAAAAAATGTAGAAATATAGATGATACTGAATAGAAATATATTGTAGACCATAATCCAGCACAATTCCACTAGAAAAAACCAAAATATTTCATATTTTATAAAGAGAAATTGGTTAAAAGTGCAGAAAATTTTAAAAGAAAAAATATGAATACCTTCTCCATTTTAGTCTTTTGTAAACCTGCTTTAAAGGAACGTAATTGTTGGGCACAAAACTATGCTTCAACCAGTGGGGCTGACTTTGCTGATTTTCTAATCCTTGCAGTCATTTCAGCTCCTTTCTTTGTTGTGACCTCTTCTATTTCTTTCAATTGCCTATCCTTGCACCCCATTTTCATTCCTGGTAGTCCCCTGGAAATTTAATCATTGGCATAGACCCTTGTTCATTCATCTAACCATTAAAATCTTCATTAAGATACATTTTATAATAATTTTTGACTAAAACTTCGGGATCATTATCTGTCATAGATTCATAGCCCAAGCATGGTATGTCACTATCCTCAGGTGGGCATGCTTTGTTTGTTCGACATATAAATCTGTAAAATATAAGTTTATAATTGGTCGAAGAAGCTATGACTCTTGTTTCATGTTCACTTCTTCTTGTATTTCTTCCAACAAGTCACCCTTACTAGTGCTAAGAATGTTGTCGCCAAATAAATCATCAAACAGGGCCGAAAATTTGTGTGAGTTTGTTGTTGGCAATTAGACCAGTTGCCACATTAACTTCAAATATCAACACAAAAACAACAGAAATAAATATAATCAAGGCATTCTAAATTTGGTCATACTAGTACCAAAATATTCATCAAACAACCCAAAGGACAACCTCTGATAACAATCATGCAAATCTAGCCCACGAATGTTAATAACATAAAATATGATGAAATACAATGAGACAACTCATTTGGAGATAGACATCAAGAAAAAAATCATGGGATATTTTATAAATAAGGAAAACCATCTAATTTATATGACCATTTCCCTACACCACCTAGTTCAAATACCAACATGCCAAATAAAACTGGTAACCTCACCTCACCCAACTAAGAATCTTATCCATACTACCCTTACCTTGAATCTAAAGCATA
The DNA here is from genome assembly GCA_034641835.2 of Pinus albicaulis. Classification (NCBI taxonomy): domain Eukaryota; kingdom Viridiplantae; phylum Streptophyta; class Pinopsida; order Pinales; family Pinaceae; genus Pinus; species Pinus albicaulis. The sequence continues at coordinate 1,209,148,857 of CM076572.1, read as the reverse complement.
TTACAATATTTGTACATAGTAGGAGGAACCAAGTATTAGGGTTGACTGTGAAATTAGTCAATTCCATCTCTGCATCCCTGCCTTTAGAAATTATATTCTTGGACTTGGTAAATTGTAGAGTGTAAAGGTGGAATATAGAGATGATGGAGAATTGATAAGCTAGAGATTACTGGCACTAAAGAAAGCACTACAATTTTAATGAGAGTTGAAAATTTGGGTTGCATGGTTTCCTTGAGACATGAAATATATAGCCAATTTAATCAGGATGATTATTTTCCCTAAAAGAAAGAATATAATCGAGTTGACATCATGATGCAGTCACCTTGCCATCATGGATGACAAATTAATGTCAAATTCCCTGATAAATTCAAAGTTGAACCCAAATTTTCAAAACTACTCAAAGAATATTGGAATTGGGTCACAGAAAAAGGACATAAAAGAGTTAAGAGAAACAATAGTAGGATGATCGGAGGGATGTGCATTACATCCTTGAAAATAACCTTCATTTTCACCACTACTAGGTTGCATTTAATGTTGCTCTATCCACAGAGAATTATTATCACAAAAGCCTTGACACAATGACAAATCTGGAGAATATAGTCACCTCTCTAGTCAAAACCATCAATGTATTGGTCTACCTTCAAAGGGAAGGTGAAAACCAATGAACTTATCTAAGCACTCCCAACCCATGGGTATAACCAGTGAGACAATTTAGCTTGTCGGTGCCCTCTACTTTCTTCTATGGTAGCACATTTCAGTTGTCACAAAAGGCCTCATTTTTCTAGTTTTCTAAAATCATTACCTCATGGATGGCATAATAATATTAAATTTCTTGATAAATTTGGAGCTAAACACAACTTTTCAAAACTTCCCAAAGAATACTAGAATTTTAACAAAGATAAACACCTAAAAAGGAATTACGAGCAACAAGAGTGGGGAATATGGGAGGGATGTGCATTTAATGCTATATACAAAGACAAGAATCATCACAAAAGCATTGATATTGTAGGTACTAGAAATGCCAAGCAGTCAAATCCTTGAAAACAATATTTGAAGCTAAATGAACATGGAGAAATTGGGTAACATATTGAAAAAATTACATAATCACATCACCTATTTTGCCAAATATATGTCATGTCAAACATTCATAAGGAAATAATGAGGTTTTAAGATTTCAACCAAGAACTCCCAACCTATGCACAATTTGTTCAAATTCCACTGGCTGATGATGTCAAAAACAACTCACTGTTGCTTTTTATGTGCTGAAAAAATGTTCACTACTTCTTTGTTGTCGACTGCCTATACGTCCATCCCATAATAGTGTTCTACATTTTGTCGTCCTTCTTTAATGAGAACTTTTGGATCGAATTTGTTGTCGTGATTTTTCTGGTTTCTCTTGACTTCTGGGTTGTTAAGAATGTTAGCGGAAGAATATTGGTAGACCTAAGATGGTGGAACGAGATAAATGAGCGTGGGGAAAGTATCTGGAGATATGAATGTCTTGATCAAGAGTCATTAGCGCGAATAAATAAGAAGGATTCCTATATTTTCTGGTGGATGCTCTATGTTGCGGCCATTATTTGGTCGGCACTTGGAATTGTGGCTTTACCAAATGCCTTAATGATGCAAAGAGACAGATTCAGGATTTTGCATCCCAGTCATTTTCTTCACATGTTTCATCAACATTGCAGTCGACATTCAGTGTTTTTTGATGCATTCGAAAGCAATGGAAATGGTGTTCTGAAATAGAAATTTGGCTGTTCTTTCATTAGATTACAGATAATGAGGATGCGGTATCTCCGCGATCAACAAGTAAAAAGGTAGGAAGCCGTCTGGGGCGAGATTCGTAGGGTTTGATGGAATCAGGAGGTTTACAACCATTCTGATTTTCTTTGGGATAAATCACTGCTCCCAGCAGTGTTCTGCCATACTGTGGGACGCCAAAGTTCCCTATGGCGCTATCATAATTTCCCTTCAAATTTTCTGGAGAAATTACTCTCAAACTGTTCTTCTCCACTATAAATTTGGACATAGCCGACATTGGCACTGTATACAACACAAGTAATGCTGCCAAAGATAGGACAAGTCCCCCGCGCATCCCCATTGTTACAGGAGCTAAAGTTTGCAGTGCAAGTAAGGTGAATCGACCTCAAAACCCTCTGCTTTCTATGTTTTATATTATTGAAGGAGATGCGAAAATTACATGCTGGAAGTGCTGTAGTGGCAGAATTCTTGACTATTCCCCAATTGTCGATCTTCGTCTGAGCTCTGTTCGGATTTCATCCTGGAGAGACGTGCACGCGCCTAGCATTTGTTTTGTCCCAAAGGATCTACAGTTAAATGAATTTAATGATGTAAGTAATAAAACTAAATTTTTAAATGGAGAATGGGATTTGTAATTTTACAGGGCTTTTGTGGTGTAGGATGGGGATAATCAGGAATAATGGACAGTATTTAACAGACATTTTTCCGTGGAAACAATGCTTTAAGGCATTGAATTAATTTTCTAGCTTTATATGAGTGGTTAAAATATTTTTGGAGTCATAAGGGTGAATATTGTCATTGATTTTGTAATAAGAGTGATGCTTTTGTTGGGGGAAATAAGGTATGTTTTTTTTTAATAAAGTGAATTTTAAAGGAGAGATAAGATGATTTATTTTTTGTAATTTGGAGTGATAAGATTATTTATTTTTTGTTAATTTGGAGTGATAAGGGAAAGCCATTGTTGTAATTCAAAGTATTGTTTTACTTTGAGAGATATTGTGTCACTATCCATTCCGATTTTGAAGACAAATTGCTTCCAAGGGTTGTGAGCTTGGCATCTTCATTACTTGAAGGTGGAGATTTATTGTGACCTCAATACTTAATAAAGATATCATTTTTTGGTGATTGTGTCCTAGATCCGCCTGAAATTGAATAAGGGGATCTTAGGTACACCATGTGTGTTTGTGATGGCACATGTTTTTTTTATGGCTTCATGTTGTTGTTTTTTATTTGTGTCTAGTTGTGACACATCAATGATTTCATTTAATATCACATACATAAAGTTAAATATCAGCAAGCACAACACATGTAATGAAATAGCTGCAAGATCAACACATGCATTTACGCCACTACAACATATAATCAAAGATTGTCTACATCATCATTCTACATCAACAATCAAATTCACTTAGTCAAGTTAATGCATTTCAAAGCAAAGTTTACATCAGCGTTCTTGCAAATCCATTTCAGAACTTGTAATCAAATTCATTGTTTTAAGTGAATCATTAAAAATTCATTGTTAAGAATTTTTAAGAGAACAAGTGAATCATTAAAATCATTGTAAGCTTTCTTGGGTGCATTGTCGACAGTGTTCGACACCCTTCCTTTACACAAAAACAAGTGAGTGCATGAGTTTTTAAAGCAAACAAGCAACAAGTTTACATCTCCTGCAAGCGAGCATGATTATTCATTCAAGCAATTTGCATCAAGACAGTACAACTTTCAAACCTTCAAGAGAGCCAGAGTGCAGTTCATTGCAACAATCATCAAAGCAACCAAACAATTTAAAACAATAAAGCAAGTTGAGATCGACATCAAGCAAGTGTGGCTATTCATTCAAGTGAGCGTGAAGTCATCAAGTAAGTCAAGTGAGCGCTTAAACAAATGTGATCATCAAGCGAGCGTGAATTCCAGAGTTTAAGCAAGAAAATTCTACAATTCTAGCAAGTGTTCCAAGCAAGCGCAATAAGCAACAAATCAAGCAAGTGTGCCATTCAAGCCACATTCAAGCGAACCTGTCATTCAAGAGAAACAGTTCAAAGTACGACATCTCTGACAAGAGAGCTTGATTTCAAGTGCGCAAGTTCAAATGGCGCAACATATTCAGTTGTTAAACATTCTTCACAGTTTGATCATCTCCAGTGATGAAGACATGGTGCACGTCAGCAAAGAAACTCTTGTTGATCTTTCACGGAATCTAAAACAAATACATGAAACCATTGAGTTTCGTCAACTCGAGTCACAACTTCAAAGGATTTAATTGCAAGAAAATAGTGATACTTTCAAGTTTTTGAACCATCCAGATGATAAGTCATTCATTCAAACAACTTCAAGTGTCGAAGTTGTTCCAGTTCCAATTTCTTCCAAGCCCATCATCAAGCCATGGGAATAAATTCAACATAACAAGAATTGACGAGGCTTAGGATATGTCAATGATGACACCAACCTGCATATTCCAGATTATTACAAGCCAATTAAGTTCGTCAGTGCAAGATTTCTTGCACCACTCACCTCAGCAAGTTTTGATAAAGTTGCAGACAACCAGCAATGCACACAACCCAAAGTTGCAGACAAATAGAATTTCACGCAACCTGAAGTTGAAATCCAACCGAAATGTTCTCATTGTCAAAGAACTGGTCATATGGAAGATCAGTGTTTTGATCTCCATCCTTGTCGCCATTGTGGCAAACCAAATCATTCCTCAGAAAAATGTGACAACGAACGACACTCAGCCAGATTGAAGATACATTATGAATGGATCGACTCTTGGAAATGGTCATCCACAGTCAAAATATTGTCTCAATTCTACAAGCGAATACAATCACACATTGTGTAGCCAACAGTGAAAAGATGATGGTACTCTCATGCCGTTGAACGAGGGAGTACACTAGTGTAAAACTCCTGCACCTAAAGGGGGGGAGTTCAGGAAACTTTCCAGAGAAGTGTCTCTCCTTTCAGCTGACAAAGGGGGGAATATGTCAATGAGATTAACAGTGGTTGTCAGACTGAAAGTCTCAAAAAAACCAGCAAAAGCAGCCAGTGGGCATCTTCAACAGCTAGTGGGCATCAAAAAAATTTCCAGTGGGCATCAACAAATTTTCCAGTGGGCAGTCGACAGCAAAGAAGCAGTGAACAGTTTTTCAGCACAACAAAAGAAACAATGAGTTTTTTTTGACATCATCAGCCAGTGGAATTTGAACAAATTTTGATGTTGATTTCATGCAAAGGACAAATAGATCCTTTTGCAACTTGGCACTTGATGGAGTTGTCAAGCAACATTCAGAGATGAATCAGATAGACAACTGACTCGTGGTCTCTTCAGATTGAAGATTTTTTCAGCATAAACTTGAGAACTTGGAAGATGGTTCCTCATTCTTATTTTGGATTTATCCTTGAAGGGGGGAATGTTAGCCTCTTTCATAAAGGCAATTATAAATCCAAAATTACTTAAATTAAATAATGTAAAGTTAGGATAAATATAATTATTACATTAGAATATTTAATAAATATTAGAGATACTTAGAATTAGAATTTTGTTAGTAAAAATAGGACTCTAGAATATATTCGTTTCCTAGGCTATAAAATAGGAATAAAGTTAGTAGTATGGTTAGAAGGTCATTTATTGTAAATGAGCACTTGTTGATTTTCCAAGTGATCCATAACTAGATTAAGTTAGAACATAGAGCTTATAAATAGGTTAGTTTCCTAATTTCATTGTAATGTGAGAGTGAGAGTTTACGTTTGTAAACTCCTGCAATTTGTTATGTAATATTTTTCCATGGTCAATAAAGTTATGTGTCTGAGGACACTTCTGAATCTACACAATGAGACTACTTGAACCAAATGTATTCTCTATTTTCTTCTCTAGCAGCACATTTTGGTTGTCACAAAAGTCCTCCTTTTTCAATTTTATAATATCATTACTAGCTACAAATAATGGCTACACTTCTCCATCTTTATTGAAAACTCATAAAGCCCTCTTGTTTTATATTATAATAGTGTATCAACTATATAGCAATTGGTAGAAAATATCATTTTATCCATGTATATGAATTTTTCAAGGTGCTACCACAAAGGTCAGATTCACCCACCAACACCTCGTATTACCAGTATCTAAAAGTATGTTCTCATATTTTTGTTTTAAAGGCCAAAAAATCACATTACTATCATCATTTTAGTTGTAGGTCGATATTATTGTATAAAGAAAGAACAATAGTATTTATTGAGAAAAAACATTGAAAAAATATATAAATAGCCTGAGAAATAGAATATTGTTCTCTCAAAAATCAAACTGCAATGTTTAAAGAAGTTGTCAATCAAGAAAGATAAATAACTTATTACCAGAATATATAGGATCCTCCAATTTTTCAATCCTTTTGTAGTTACGAAGATCAACTGTTGCACTACTATCACTAGGCTTGGCCATCACAACTCCATGATAGTCTAATACTTCGTCATGACTATCTAAGTGAAATTCATGCATCGCTCTTGTTAAGCTTGGGGTGGCCCCAACATTGACAACATTTGATCTCTTTATGCTATTTATAAGGTTGTTTTTACCAACATTAGGAAGCCCCACAATAGCAACAATAATGGATGTATTCAGTTGTAAGATAAGCATGCCATATATCAACAGTACAATTATTTTGCAAGTAAAAAAACACAAAAATATCACAAAACAAAAGCTTAAGCATCTATTGACTGAAAACAAAATCTTACACCTTTTCCTATTAAAATATAACACATTTTTCAATTAGTGTGCTTATACATATGAAGCTCGGCCTAAAGGAAAATGCAAGATCAAAAGTGTGGAATTGTACAAGACTATGAAATAGTGCAAAATCATCTCACAAGGACATAAGAAACATATTTTATCAACATGCCTCATGAATTCTAGAATTTTTTTTCAACAACCTTAATATTGTTTTGTCTCCAAGAAAATCACTGGTCTGTTGTCTAGGAGTGTGCTTGGTAATTTTTGAAGTTGATTTCCATCCTAAATTTGACCTCTTCTCCAGGGTGTATCACTTAAAGGATATAGTTGGAAGTTCCTCCCTAAGATTTTTGAGCCAATTCTCTGCAATATCCCTAAGAATATGATCTGTAACCGTTTTAAAAATCAAGATCAAGAATGTTAGAAGATCAGTGTCAATTATCATGTTTTTTTTTAAATAATTTGGGTTGTGTTTTAAGCTCAGTCATATATTTCATAGAGAAAGAACAAACATTTGCTTCATATTCTTAAAATCATGTTCCAAGTATTTCCCATTATAAACTTGAATCAATGAACCACCTTCTTCACATAGATATAATATGAACAAATAAATTTAGAAATGAGTTTTAGTTAAAAAATAAAAATACAATAAATGACACAGAGTACATGAAAGAGAGACTTAAAATATGTTGTAGCCTTACAAAATTGGACTATGTAATTACAAGTGATATGAGTTTAATATCTCCCTACTAGAAATAGCCCCAAAAGGTGAAAAACGAGGCAATAACCTTATTATCAACATAAATAACATAATTATATGGTTGGCATCTGACTTGCCAATGACGTTGTTATCAATCCAAATATTATAATTAACTCATGTTTTGTTAGGACTCTGCAACAATCTTCTTATCAACCTAAATATTACAAATTAATTTTGATGTAGAGCATCCATCTCCATTTTGTAAAGCTCTGCACAATCAATATATCACATAATGCACCCCTAAATGCCACAATCTTGCAATGCTGCAAGGTTCGTTTTTCAGTATTATTTTTATAAGAGGTAGGAAACAATAGTGACTGGGAGGCTCAAGAACTTTGTAAGCACACTCAACGTAAAAAACACTTATTCTCAGCCCAAAAGTCTCTAAGTTTTATTTTATCTCCCTAGTTACCATTTAAACAAGCATAACCCCCCAATGGATGGGACCATGAAGGTATTTCATTGTTCATCCATCTTGTTCTCATCGAATAATAGACCTAGCTAAGTAGCAATTAATAGATACCCACTGGCATTACTGATTGTATAGTCACAACAAAAACACCTTGGGATTTATCTTAAGATGGTGCAGCGTGTGAGTCCTCTTCCTTACCACTGTGAGAAACATAACTAATCTTATTGGACTATACTTGTAAGTATGTGTTGAATTAAATAACTATTATATTTTTTTGTCAATATCGGTAATATATATGGGATCAGGTAAAGGTTTCTGAAAATGGATCTCATGGTCAGTAATTTTATATAAAATAATAGACTGTGTCTCTATTATACAAAATGTAAAAAAAACTTTGCTCAGAAAATTAATGATAGGAAAAATCTAGAAAAGCCTCGATACAGTCTCAAACTGGTGGACTCTATTCATTTTATACATGTTTCATTATGCAAACGGTATCGTGCAATTCTAACAAAAAGGATACAAAAAAAAAATTATTAAAGATCTTACCAGATAGAACTAGTTGCACACTATTAATAAGCATTGTCACTGAAAGCAAAGTTGCTAGCTTGGATGTTTCATGCACAACCTCCTCGCTATTCATAAAAGCCACTAGAAATTTATTTTGGTGCTGAAAATAATGATCCTACATACTATTCCTATCACTAGTGAGGTCAAGGTCACCACGACTACTACAAAATGTCCAGCCTTTGGGCGCCTAGCTCCAAGTTCATTCGATACTGTCACACTACATTAGAACAAACTGAATACAACGATAAATAGTAATACTCTGGTTTTTTGGCACGACTCAAATGATTTTATTTAGTTCAATTAGACTATCATAGGGATGAACTGTAACCACCCAATAGACCTGACAACCTCATTGAATCCAAGGGCTATCATCATTTCCCATCCTTTCAAATTCATACTGCAAAACCATAATGATTGGTAGTAAGATAATTACTATACTTTGTAACATTGATGTACTGATAAGGAATATTATATACAGAAATTGATTTTGCAAATTATCATACCAAATGGAGATTGAGTCTACTACAATTTCTGGAATTTTCAGTCACCCAACTAAAATGATCAATATCATGAGATACCAGAATTCCATGCTGCCAATTTAAGAGTAGATGATAAGAACGAGTACTTTTTCTAAGATATGAACAAACTAAACAGTAAAACCAGAGATCATAGCAATAAATAATTGAAGAAAAAAAACCATATCATCACAACAGAAGCCAAGGAAATCCTGACAAAGGCAGGCAAATCCTAGAACGCCAACCGTGACATTCCAGTCCATGAACCAGGAAAGGCACATGACAGTATATATATCAGTTGTCCTGCATCAACTATCACCCATGCAAGGTTGAGAGTTATGGATGCTCCTAGAAAACCCCATCCCAGCTGTTATTTTTAATAACAATTAGGTTGTTTAGGAATCTCTTTTTGAGTTATATCAATTTTTTTTGGTCAAATAAATTTATGAAATTGATCAAATTTCATATTTGGTATATAGTCCTAAAGGGTTTAAGTGGTTATCGAACATGTGACTAAGGTCTTGTCATAGGTAGAATTCAAAAATCCGAATGCATGAGGTTAATTAAGTCATTTTTGACACTTGGCACTTTTTACTCGAGTCCGCAGTGTTTTCTGTTCAAAACAGGATGTTTTCGCTACAGACTCACCTGACAGTTCCATAGCAAATTTGTCATCCCACTAACTAAACTCGATACAAACTTGCGTTTTCCTGCTAATGGTGAGGGGATTGGTGTGATGTCATATTTTTAGTGGTTAGAGGTCATTTTTTCATCATGTGCATATCTGTTATGAGTCATCATTCGATGTATTTCATGCTTGGCAATCATCACACCACCATCATTCTATTTTCCCTCCCACTTTTCTTTCCTAATTTAGCCTTCATACATTCGAGTAGAATCACTTACCTTTCGATCCTTGTGAGCTTCTTGATCCATTTCTAGAATTTTTCTCTTTTATCTTTTGTATAGTTGTTGTCTTAGGTTAGTTTCCACCTCTGTCAAACAAGCAGCTTGCTGTCATATACATTTTTTGCAAGTGTCAAGAGTTGAAGTAGGGCAACGTTATTTTGGACGACATGGATTCACATAAGAATACCAAAAAAGGAGGATCGGTAGTTAGATATGAGCTTATGGACTTGAAACTAGTTATGGAGGATCCAATTTTTTCAAAGTCTTCACAAATGATGGCAACATGATATTTTTTTAAAAGTTGCAGGGGTACCATGCACAAGTCTCCAAATATTTTGCTGTCAAATTTGTTGGCACAGCTTCAAATGTTGCCATATCTAGTTTTACAGTTTATCCTAAGACTATTGCTCAAGAAACAAAAATTTCGAAGTCAGGAGAAGAGTGGTTCAAGGCCACCAAGTTCAAACTGCAGAATTGTGACAAATTTCTAAAGCAAGAGCATGTATGAGTTGATATGACCTTAGGTATACCCAGGAGCTGTCTTAAGGAAAACTACTAAAATCTATTGATGGTAATCCAAAATTATTTTACATGTGAGGGTTAATTTCACATGATCGACGAGTATAATTTCAGGCTCTTACTCCACTTCACAGGTAAATAACTCCTATATCTTTCATTTTTTTCTTTTCAGAAGCACACATAAGATGTCTGATAAAGTACAAGCCAAACTTGAGAGTAGTGAGATATCCATATTTCATCATGGCTTAATCAAGTTGTTGGTTATGGAGGAATTGAAGAAATTAAATAGAGATTGGGCTACCTTTATATTTTTAAGTGGCTATGATGTGGATGTGCTTACCCTAAAGAAGACACCTAATTCAAAGAAAAGCACTCCCAAGAAGGATAAAGAGCCCATATTTTAAGCAGAGGTTGGACCTGAGGAAGAAGTGTAGCCTATAACAGATCCCATGGAGGTAGAGATTGAACATTTTCAAGAAATAGTGGCACCTCGGCCAACACATACAAGCGACAAGCTCAAATCTGACACAAGGGTTCATAGGAGAATCACCAGGAGTAAAACATAAGGAAAGGGAAAACTTGAAGACATTATGCAATCCATTGATATTGAAGAGACCCCTGTGGTAAAACCTATGGAGATTAAAGGTACAAAAATGAAGAATAAGGGTCTCACTACAAAAATATTGATTTCTCCAATGAGGATTCAGGTTTTGTCTTCAAACCTAGGAAACCTTTCACTAGGTCACAACTCACAAAGGGAGGTAAGTCTGATAAGAAGCATAAGGAGACAAAAACAAGGAAGCAACCCATGGTGGAAGAGATTATTGATTTATCCCCAGTTGAAGCAGAAATCACCAAGTCACAGAAATCCAAAGAGAAAGTCCAAGAGAAATCTGAAGTAGACCTTCTTAGAGAGAAACTTAAGGAAGCAAGAGATGAGGTCTTAGAACCAAGCTGGAGTTGGAGGATTTTAAACAAGAAATGGAGCTATCAGATGTCAAGAAGGAAGTCAGCAAGAAATCATTTTTTATGATGAAGTGGCAGAAATATCTAAGAAAATGCTAAAAATAACACTACCCTTGCACAGGATGATGAAGCACACCATGAGGAAAAAAATGTGGCTGTAGGTAGAGAGGAGAAAGATGCAAAATCAAGTCAAAGAGTTAGAAATTAAAATTGAAATGATGAAGACAGAGTTAAAAAAAAGGGATTGAAAATGATAGTGGTAGATGAACCTGTTGTGGATGAACCTGCTACCTCTTGAGGAGGGTAAGACATGTTTTGATCCAATTTTTTATTAAGATGATCCCTCTCATCTTTTAACATAGCTATGGATATTTTTTGGAGGTAAGAAGTGGAAATTTCAAATTCTGAAAAATATCAGGAAAATTCATAGTGTACTCCAGGCTTAAAGCCGAGTTTTCACTACGAAATCGTTGAATATTACGTTATGTTATAATGTCCAAAATTTTTCATAAGAGGAGTGGGTAAAGGCATGTATTTAAGTTTTTTGGCCTAATGAAGACCCTCTAATGAGCAGAGAAGTCAAAATGGTTGCATAAATTTCCAAGTGGAAAACGCTACAAAATTTTCTCTACGAACTTGCCAAAAGTGTTTTGTTTTTGCAGCGAGGGAAAATTTTGATTTTTTCGAAGTATTGAATTTTTTTTGGGAGCACCTCAGTGGTCAAGATATGTTAAAGTGTATCAGTGGAGACTCTAGTTTGTAAGAACACTCATCAAGGAAGGTGATTGGGCTACTAGCTCATCATTCTTGACACATTATCAAGAACAACAGCACATCCTTAAAATCCGAGAAGCAGGCCCTAGATTCCAGTGTGGTTATTTATTACTTAGTCATGGTCATTGCCACCTCACGAAAAGTTGTCTTTTTCGATAAACATCATCATGTATGGGTCATTTAAAAGTAGTTAGTGAAGTAAATGGTGTTAGAGTCATATTAGGTTTTAAACTCTTTGTAAACAGAAACATCTCTATATTCTCCCCTTGTAATCAGTTCCTTTTTGGATAAATGTCTTTAGTAGTTTCGAGGGTCTAACCTAGGTGGTAGACTTCATGTAAAAGGTGTCTAATTATACAAATAGGGAGATGAGAGAATTAGGGAGGTTTGATCGATGTTATGCCTTATAATAATTTTATAATATTTTCCAATCAGTAATATATAGTTGCAGAAAGCTTCTTTCAGAACTGAGATTCTTCATGTACTCTCATGTGTGTTTATCTTATCTATATTTTTAATATCCATTAATTTTACTTTATGTATAATCACTTAGAATTTAGGGTTAAACATGCTCCAAGTTCTTTTACGCATCTAGTTTGTTGTTCAAGTTATGTTTTTGATGAGAGCACACATGCCTTAGCTTCCATGAAACATGTTTTTATGTAATTTAGTTTCACACTGACTCCATGACCAATGGTAGCCATTAATTGACATCCTTCACCTGCTAAAAACCATTCACAACACACTAAAGTGTTAGCCATATTTTTTTAAGCATTGTTTATTCAATATTATACATTTCCTTGAGAGATCCCTCTCCGATTGGAAGGGATAACTTCCAACCATAAGTGGTTTAAAACAATTACACTAAATTGAATATTGAGCAGCCCTATCAGCTTTAATTTGGTGATAACATGTTGTGGAAAAACACAAGCCCCCCATTTTTTACTTATGTACTTCAAATAATGGGGACCCTTTCCACAAAATTCTTGGCTAAACACCTTTTAGGATTTTGATAAAGTTAATTATTTTATAAATTTTTCATTTTTCATTTTTTATCGGATTTCTATTTTGATTATTTCATTGAATCTGGTTTTTAAAATCTTTCCAACGATACTTGTTTCGCTTCATTTTGTCAATCGGTTTGTAAATAGCACTCCTTTGAAGTTTTGATCATTTTCTCGCTTGGGTTAAAAAATGTATAAAGTATACCAATATTTTAATTCTCGTAGTTAAAATAGTCATTCATTGTAAATATTAACTTTTAGTTAATTTTTACTAATTTTTCATTTTTCACTAACGGTCCTACAAAATGACCCAGCTAAATTGTATAATAAGTGAAAACACATTTGATGATCTTGATAATTCACTCGAACTTGTTATTTTAAAAAAATTGTCAAACCCAAAACTCCAAAATTGCAAAAATCTGAAGTCTAAATTGTAGGATGATTAATCCCATGTGGGCCCCACTTCACAATGATCACTCTTCCAAAACAATCCCGATTTACAAAAAGTGTCGCAAAAAATATGCGATGCGATATTGCGATTGTGATATATTGCAAATCACATATCGCAATATCAAACATCTATTTTTATGCATTCATTTTTAAAATACTGAACTTTGATTGCGATTGTAATTTGGTTTTCATGTGCGGTGTTAAAAAAATTTATCATAAAGTTCTAAAACTCCTTATGACTCCCACTCACATTAAACCACCGATTAAAACCTTTGGTAGGACCCCTTACCCTTTCGCATATCGACCATCGCAAAATATCCTCATCACATTCATGTGCAACCCTTCTGAAACACTGATGTGATATTATGTGGGAACCTTACCTACCTACTGCCACTTCACTCCCATCACGCATCGCATATCTTAAACTTTTTATTACCAAACATTCATCGTTACCTGTCTCCAAGTGCGGTTTGCGATAAGTTTTGACTTTGTGATTTTCAATTGGCCCCACCTCTACCAACCACATCACTTTCTTTTACCGACAGTCCCTCCGCTATTACTCTCACTCCACTCCTCCTCTCTCTCTCACGTGGTGTGCATTTTTGTGAATTATTATTTAAAATAAATTTTATTATATAATATTATAAATTAATATTATATTTTAATTATAATATTTTTTATAATTTTAATATAATTTGAATTATAATATTAATATAATATTTTAATATTTTAAACAATCAATAAAACATTTTTTTAATTAGTTTAATTGTATTTTTCAATTAGTTTTTATTAAAATTAATAATGTAATTATAAATTAATTAATAGATAATTATAACTTAATTTAGAATTAGATTATAACTAAATTAGATGAATGATATAATAGAAATTAATTAGAATTAATTAATTAAATATCATAATCTAATTTAGGATTAGAATTTAATTTAAAATTTGATTTTTTAGCCCAAGCAACAAAAATTCCAGATTTTTGGCAATTTTAATATATCAACTTTAGAGGCTCTTAAATGGAGTTTTACTTGGCCAAATGAGGCCCAGGACAACTCATTGGAAGGTTAAAATGATGGAGATTATTCCTCAAGAGGTTTCATTTCTAGATTTGATCATTTATTGGGTCTAAAATTCAGCAAAATATCAAACTCTGAATTTTTAAACAAAACTAATTTTCTAAGTTTTATTTTTTGCATTTTAATTTGCCACAACTTCTTATGAGTGCAATTCCATTCTTCTATGTTCTTCTTGGCAAATTAGATTAGCACAGACATCAAAATAAAGCTTATATTTATTTTTCAATTATTTATTTAATTAATTTTTAATTGGATTTATTTTAATTTCTAGATTTGACATTTTGATTTTATTTTTACATTTTAATTCTGTTTTTGATTTATTTTTGCAGGAAAACGGTTGAAGAGATGAGAAGAAGAAAATCTCAATCAATGAGAAGGCTCCAACAATTGAATAATATTTTTGAACCAATGAAAATTGATTGAGAAAAACCACTCTTCAAACAAACTTTCTTATGAAGAAATCCTTTTGTAAAAATTATAAATAGCAGATTGCAAAATGTAATAGAGGCTTCTCTCCTCTGCAATTTTGGAATTCTAAAAGCACTTTTGTAATATGAATTTAGAGGTGCAGGGTGAGAGGAGAGAAATCTCAAATCTAGAGATTATTAAGGTTTTTCTTTTACATTCTGAGTTATGTATAATGAACAGAGTCTTGCATTACTATAGCTCTGATTTTGAAAGCAAAATTTCAGGTATATATCTACGAACAGGTATGTGATGATTTCGAAGATCTACGAAGGTTTGAAGGTGAGTCATTAATTGATTTTACCATCAGTTTTCATTTAAATTATTTGAAATTTAAAACTGAATATAAACCTTCGAAAAAAGAATTACTAGATTGGTTTGAACATATTTGCAACTTTCCTTCCATTCATAATCCATGTGAAATTATTTCAAGCTTTGATCAATATCCTTATAATTTCATTGACATAAGTAAGAATTCCAACATGGAGGTACACACAAATGATGATGAAATGGCCTCTATTTTGTATAATCAATTCCTTCAATTTCTACACATTTCTTATAGTGTTGAGAAAGATCAAGGTGCACCTTCACATGTCCTTGAAACTCAATCACGAAGCTTGGAAAATTTCACTAATCAACCAAAAGAGGATATTAGCAACACTCTTGAAGAAAATACCGCTTTAAAATATGAAAAATAAGTATGAGTTAAAATCAGAAAATCAGATCATAATTCGTCAAGTACGAGCAACGATTAAAATTTCCAATAATATGCAATTTGCTTTACAAATTTATGAATTCTTTCATGATGAGAAAATTCCAAATTCATATCAACAAAGAAACACTCTTCAAGAAATCATAAGCCAAGAAAATGATCTTAAATTTGAAAATTGCAATGAAGAAAATACACCAGAGTACTCAAATAGAGACATTTTCAAATGCATTGTTTCAGACTCATATTTTTTTCTTTATCTTGATAATTTTTCTAATAGAAATTTAAACTCTCTTCACATTAAAGATATTTCAGAAAATAGAGAGGATGATCTAAATGAATTTCCAATTAATTTTTATCAAGATAGAGAATTAATTAATGATAATTTTTCTGGCATTAATGAACATGAGCTCAATATCCCTTTTTGTTTTGATACATTAAAAAAGATCGAAAGGAATTTTAATGAATGTCTTGAAATCATTTATGATAGCTACTTTGACATTGAGGATATTGATTTGTCTTCTTTACAATTGAATCATCATGATCTAAGTCTAATCACATGTGAAAATGAAGAACAAACTAATGTAGAAATTGTTCCAAATAGTTCTCCTTTTCAAACAAATAATCATACTTATGATTTCAGAATTCAAAAAACCATTCCAAACTATGATTTATATGATGATCAAGCTCGCATTCCTATTCAGAGTCATATCCTTCTCTATAATTCACAAGTGGGTATCAACAATCATTCTAATTGCATTATTCTAGCAAATTCTTGTGAAGAGGAAATTACTTTAAGTCACTCCCAATTATGTCGTAACAATAATTGTAACACTAGTGTAAACTATGATTCAATTTTGTTATTTTTTATATTTTTAATTTTAACTTCAGATTTATTTTCTGTTTTTAGTCGTAGATTTTTAGATACTTTATGCTGACATATTGAGCAGCTCAATATTGAACACTCAATTGATGCATTACCTCAAGGGAAAAATGAAGATTTAAATTACAATTGTGAACATCAAAAGTTATCAAACCTCTAACTTCAATTGATGTTCATTCATTATCGATTACTTCTTACTTCTCAAGAGCAGTGCCAAAAAGAGAATGTATTTTCACTTTATGACCATCAATCTTATTGAATTAATAATCTTCCGTTGAATCTAACACACTTCCATCCGTTTTTCATTCACTCATTTGAAAAACATTTGGAAAGTTTTTCTTCACAGAAGATTGTTTATAATTTAGCACTTAAACATAACACTAACAAAATCACACAGGCCATTCTTTTTGAAAGTTCATTTATATAACATGGCCTGTCATCTTCTCTTTTAAACCTCTCCCACTCAATAATGGAAATCCATCCAAATTTCTATGATCCAATTGAAATTCAATTGGAAAGGACATTTCCAGAAAAGGTAACGGTGAATAATCTACTAACAATAAAGATACATTCTGCTTTTAAATTTAGTTTTTGTAGTTTAATTATATTTGCATTCTTACTAATGTTTCACATGTACATACATGTAGGAATTAAAATGCTTACATGGTTTCATTGGAAGTATGACTATACCTAGTCATGTTTCCTTTATTGAGTTAGAAATAGGAATAGATTAATTTTATTTTTTGTTTGCATTTATTTCATTATTTCAGATTTTCAATACAACAAGTAATGAATCCAATTTCTTTTAGGCATCATATTTCAATTCTAGAAAATCAGCCTAGAGAATTTTAGAAGCCTTGAATTATCAGATCATACTTATTTGTCAAGCCTCCAATTTTCTTGGTTTTTAAAATTCATAACATTGACCATACATGAAGAAATTCCAACATTTTTTTTATCACTTGACAAATTTTTTTTTTTTCACAAGTAACTCTAAGAACTCATTTTTTCCATTCTTGTCTTCTGATGTAATTTTGGAAAGGATGCAATTTCAAAAAATTCATTACTTAGCATTTTAGATTAAAATAAGTAGGTAATGTTGAATATAGGAAAATTTTGAGAAAATTTGGGATAACTTGAAACTCCAAAGAGGTAAAATTTACAGTCAATTTTCTTCCAGGTATGTGTTTACATGTTCATCATCATCTATTGTTTATTTTAATTTCAAAAGTTGCTTCTTATTTCTAATTTTTATTTTGTTTGCAATTTTTCATTCATTTTATTATGAAGACTCAAGATAAGCAAGTAGCCAGTTTTTTTTTCAAATCTACAACATGTTCAAGGAAGTATTTATTATTCATCTGAAATTTGAAGGATATATTAATTTTTCTTATATTTATTGAAATACTAATAAGACTTAATGAATTGTTGGAGGAAACATATCAGATCAGTATATTTCACAAACTCTCTTCATAAGGAAGATCTGGTAAAATTACTTTCCAATCAGTGATTCTGATAATTAATTAAAATATTAAAGGGTTGTTTATTTTAAAGCAAAGTTAAATCACTCACTCTCTTTTTGAATTGAATACTTTAAGAAATCATTAACCCCACATATGGCTTATCATATATTGCAATTCGCATATCGAAGGTTTTGAAATGAGCATACACCAAATATCGCTGATCTCCCGATATTCTCATTCCCTCCGATTTCCAATGATTCTTCTGTCTCATATCACATCATCCATATCACAACTATTTGTATCACAATATTCCATCAGAAGCGACTCTTAGAATTTACTGATAAAAATTTCTAATGAAATACCTTTGATGTTCTTTTTCATTCATTCTCTCGCATATCGCATTTCGCATATCTAATAGTTAATTTCTCCAAATATTGCGATGACCACACAATTCTGAACTCGATATAAAATTTAAATCAAGTTCATAAAAATATAACGTCCATTCAATCGAAATAATGGTAGGGGCATATGTTTAAAATTCTCGATGTCCCGAAATAGATATGAGATGAAATCCATATAATAAAATATCAGGTCCATTCTCAATCAGCATATCAACACATAACAAGTTCTTTGAATTGCAAAGTGAAGCAGAAGACTAAGGGAACAATGAGGAACATTAGATCCGAGCAAGACCAACAGTGGAGTTTAAATCGCACCCAGGAAGGTTTTGCATATCGACAATTTTATTGGTTATTGTTAAAACCTCACCTCGTAAATTATATTAGTTGTGATGCGATAAAATACAAGGTAAGGATATTCCGATGCAACGCTACACATATTGCATAACGCACGAGATAAGTGATATGTTAAACGATAAAAATTGCAACGAGCGATGTGGAGTTCGCTGCGAATTGCGAAATCGAAAAATCACAAAATTGAAAAAGAGTTAAGTTTTGAAATCTGCTGGAAGGTAAATTATGAAAGATGCAAAGTGAACCCATGCGTGATTGGTCACCATTTGTGTGGGTCGCAAAACCAAAGTTTCGCGCATATATTTTGATATTTCCAGTCACATTGCATTAGTCATTTACCACATTTTCATTATCACAAGAATTGTATCGGAATTTCATTTCATTCACAAGCTATAATCTTCTGATATGATTATTCTCTGATATCGCATTCATTCCTTTGCAGTTTCCCATAGCACATTCTCATCTCGTGACATTGTCATCACAATAGTTATATCGCATTGCTAAACTCAAATGAAGCTTTGTCTTCAAGATATTTTGATGTGATAAACTTTGATATTTGAATTTCCATGATTGTCTTTTAATTATTATATAAAATTCAATCGCATATTGGCAAAGATGGAAGTCACAGTTTTTAAGTTATGTATGGAAAAGGATCTCGCAATGCGAAAAATTTAGCAAGGTAATGAACCGATGATTAATTCATATTTTTAATTTTATTTTATTCTGAATTTTTTTCCATACTTATCATATAAAAATTCAAATCCTCTTTATATACTGTTACATTATTCAGGATTTTGAATCAATCTCAATATTTTGGGGCTGTTATAAATTCAGAATGAAAGAAGAAAAACGAACATTCATTGTTACAATTCATAAAGAAGCATAACTTCATCCTCATTTCTGATGGATTCAATTTATTTCTAATTATTTGAACACGAAACATTGTTTTCTTTTCGTTAACTGCTTGTTTTACTATAGATTTAATAAATAATGTTTTTGGGTCAATAAAACGTATTCATGCTATTAATTCTAATTAAAAAAGGAAGTTAACTTGCATTAGAGAAAATCATCTTTCTCAAGTAAGATTAAATGCAGTTCTTCAATAGTAAGTTTTATATGTCCACTTTCATTTATTCACATTTCTTCATTTTTGTTGTAGTATTTGTTGATCTTGAACTATGTTTCTACATGTATTCATGAACCATTTTCACCTCTACCAGATCAGTTTTCAAAATTTCTTTTTACTCTTTGAGATTCTTGAGAGAAGCAATAATGATCCTCATTCAATCAGCTAGACTAGAGAGTTTCTAAACCTTTATTTCTTTAAGCATTAATTTTATTAGAAAATAGTTAAGATGTTTTTATGCAGGTTTTGTCTTGAAGAAGAAAATTTGCAATAGACAGAAACTTCTCATTCAACATATTATCTATTAGCATAACTGCTATTCACCTTCTACATTTTGAGAGCCTCATTTTTATATAACTCGGCAAGATAAAAAATTTAAAATCTCAACATAGGAATGAACGTACATATGCTTATTTTATTTTATAATCCTTTGTTGAGAAATTCATATAAGTGATATTGTTAGAGTTTAGTTTTTAAATTTTGTTTTTCTTTTTTCTTTCTTCATTTTTCATTCGCTGATTTCTTTTCTTACTTTAGTTTAGGAATTATTTTTTCTTTTTGTTTTCATTTTTTATTTGATTTTGATGACTTTGTCGTGATTTATGTGAAAGGAATTTTTCCTACCTTACATTTGTTGACATACATGGGAAATTTTTTACTCTATCCATTTAAGTGAATTTCATTTATCATTAAAGGCATATCTTTATGGAACCATAAAATCATCTTGCTTTAAATATTTTTCATGGAGAAACACATATCCTTTCTAAGTGATTGAGTTTACTTTTTCAAGGAAAGAACTGATTTGAGTTTAATACAATGAATCCCTCCCACCCCTCCACATAAAATGCCTCTGATTGATAGTTGCAGGGAAAGAATTTGGAGCAAACATTATGAAAGTACTATGTCCATTAAATATAAAATCTCTATTACCATCCCACCTCTTTCACTCAAATACATCATAAACTAAAAGCTTGCAAACACGCTTATCAAAAGAGTGATAAAAAGAGGAAGCATGGGAAATACAAGGAAACCCGTCGGGGCTATGAACGCTTGCTGGCAGCGAGACTAGGCTTGTATGGCATAAAAGACAACTTCGTCGGGGTACTGTTCAGGCTTTCTGGCAACGAAGTGATGTCAGAGACAATCTTAAAATGGATATATGCTTTATCAAAAACTCCTATCTCTACCTTTTTCTATTTTTCACATGAGGAAAATTTAAAAAAAAAAATTCCCAAATTTAGATTCATCACTTCTACTTAAGTCTGTTTTAAGTACTTATCTTTACAAACTCACATTTCTTAATCTATTTATGTGGGACCTATGGAAATGTTTACTGTTAGACAATTTCATGATTTCCATTATTTTTAATCTTTGGGTAAATTTAAGTTCATTACCTTTAGTCAGAGATAATTGGTTCTTCTCCTGCATGTCGCCATTGTTGTGGTAAAACACAACCCCCCCATTTTTGACTTATGTACTTCAAATAATGGGGACCCTTTCTACAAAATTATTGGCTAAACACCTTTTAGGATTTTGATAAAGTTAATTATTTTATAAATTTTTCATTTTTCATTTTTTATCAGATTTCTATTTTGATTGTTTCATTGAAACTGGTTTTTAATAAGCTTTCCAATGATACTTGTTTTGCTTCATTTGGTCAACCGGTTTGTAAATAACACTCCTTTGAAGTTTTGATTATTTTCTCGCTTGGGTTAAAAAATGTATAAAGTGTACCAATATTTTAATTCTCATGGTTAAAATAGTCATTCATTGTAAATATTAACTTTTAGTTAATTTTTACTAATTTTTCATTTTTCACTAACGGTCCTACAAAATGACCCAGCTAATTTGTATAATAAATGAAAACACATTTGAGGATCTTGGTAATTCACTCCAACTTGTTATTTTAAAAAATTTGCCAAACCCAAAACCCCAAAATTTCAAAAATTTGAAGTCTAAATTGTAGGATGGTTAATTCCATGTGGGCCCCACTTCGTAATGATCACTCTTCCAAAATAATCCTGATTTACAAAAAGCGCCACAAAAAATAAGCAATGCGATATTGCGATTGCGATATATCGCAAATCACATATCACAATACCAAACATCTATTTTTATGCATTCATTTTAAAAAGGCCGAACTTCGATTGTGATTACGATTTGGTTTTCATGTGCGGTGTTAAAAAAATTTATCATAAAGTTCTAAAACTCCTTATGACACCCGCTCACATCAAAACGTCGCTTAAAACCTTTGGTAGGACCCCTTACCCTTTCGCATATCGACCATCACAAAATATCCACGTCACATTCATGTGCTACCCTTCCGAAACACCGATGCGATATTATGTGGGACCCTTACCTTCCTACCACCACTTCACTCCCATCGCGCATCGCATATCTTACTTTTTATTGCCGAACATTCATCGCTACTCATCTTCAAGTGCGGTTTGCGATAAGTTTTGACTTTGTGATTTGCAACTGGCCTCACCTCTACCAACCACATCACTTTCTTTTACCGACAGTCCCTCCGCTATTACTCTCACTCCACTCCTCCTCTCTCTCTCACGTGGTGTGCATTTTTGTGAATTATTAATTAAAATAAATTTTATTATATAATATTATAAATTAATATTATATTTTAATTATAATATTTTTTATAATTTTAATATAATTTTAATTTTAATATTGATATAATATTTTAATATTTTAATTAATCAATAATTCATTTTTTAAATTATTTTAATTGTATTTTTAAATTAGTTTTTATTAAAATTAATAATATAATTATAAATTAATTAATATATAATTACAACTTAATTTAGAATTAGATTATAATTAAATTAGATGAATAACATAATTTCAATTAATTAGAATTAATTAATTAAATATCATGATCTAATTTAGGATTAGAATTTAATTTAAAACTTTGATTTTTTAGCCCAAGCAACAAAAATTCCAGATTTTTGGCAATTTTAATATACCAACTTTAGAGACTCATAAATGGAGTTTTACTTGACCAAATGAGGCCCAGGATAGCTCATTGGAAAGATAAAATGATGGAGATTATTCCTGAAGAGGTTTCATTTCCAGATTTGATCATTTATTGGGACTAAAATTCAGCAAAAGATCAAGCTCTGAATTTTTAAACAAAACTAATTTTCTGACTTTTATTTTTTGCATATTAATTTGCCACAACTTCTTATGAGCGAAAATCCATTCATCTATGTTATCATTGGCCAATTAGATCAACACAGACATCAAAAGAAAGCTTATATTTCATTTTCAATTATTTATTTAATTAAGTTTTAATTGGATTTATTTTAATTTCTAGATTTGACATTTTGATTTTATTTTTGCATTTTAATTTTGTTTTTGATTTATTTTTGCAGGAAAATGGTTGAAGAGATGAGAAGAAGAAAATCTCAATCAATGAGAAGGGTCCAACAATTGAATAATATTTTTGAACCAATGAAAATTGATTGAGCAAAACTACTCTTCAAACAAACTTTCTTATGAAGAAATCCTTTTGTAAAAATTATAAATAGCATATTGCAAAACGTAATAGAGGCTTCTCTCCTCTGCAATTTGGAATTCTAAAAGCACTTCTGTAATACGAATTTAGAGGTGTAGGGTGAGAGGAAAGGAATTTCATATCTGGAGATTATTGAGGTTTTTCTTTTACATTATGAGTTATGTATAATGAACAGAGTCTTGCACTACTGTAGCTCTGATCTTGAAAACAGAATTTCAGGCATTGTAAAAGATTGTTAGAGATCAGAGTTGGAGAAATGGACTTAATAAACTGGTATTTATAATACTATTATTTTAAATGCTGGTTTCATTTTATGATAACAGGAATGTGTCAATTTACTCGCATACTTGTGCACTTCTGTCGGTATGAGTAATTTCCCTCAATTTATGTTATTAGTTGTCTCTACTCTTATGGGTTGAATTCTGATTTCTGAGTAACTATTTACTCATAAATCTGTCTTATAAAACTTATTTATTGAATAGTGATATGTTGTGAACTATTTCCGCATGTTATTGTTTAATTATTCAAGTTACTGATTAAATGATCAATATCATTTTGAGAACTACTTCCTGAGTATTGTTGATTGATTATTTCAGTTAAGAAGGTCTCTAGATAGAATGTGTTTGGTATTCACAATGTCAGTTAATTGAACTACTTCGTTAGCTTGATATTCATTTAAAACAAACATATTTAAATCTCAATTATTTAAAACATCTTGCTCTCAGTTAGGATAGATCTATATCTGCCTAATTGAGATAGGATTAAAATAGTTTCTTTTACTTGCATCTTAGAATAATATTGCATATAGATTAAATTTTACATCCCTAAAAAGTCCTCTTCCCAAAGAGGCAAAACTTTAGTTGTGGCTTGGCTAAGCCCAAATTAGTTTAAGGATCACTTTTCTTGTCTGATCAACAAGAGAAATCATCTAATGTCTCTTTCTCGTTGATAGATAAAAGTCATATTTTAAGCCAGTGGAGATTGAGAGAAGGTAACTAGACCTAGTTAAACTAGTCGAAGCCACCATTCCAAACGGAAAATGAACTGCTTTAATGTCTGAACCGAGTGGTCATCCCCCATGTTGTTGCAATGAATTTCGAGGCCTCAACATAACACCATCTTCAAAATAAATAGTCGGCTCATTTAAATGTGTATTACTAAAGCTATTGTAGTGATCCAGGCCATAGCCATGACCTTTCTCTGCGATTGAAGGAACTTCTGCATTGGA
Source organism: Pinus albicaulis (assembly GCA_034641835.2). Taxonomy (NCBI): domain Eukaryota; kingdom Viridiplantae; phylum Streptophyta; class Pinopsida; order Pinales; family Pinaceae; genus Pinus; species Pinus albicaulis. The sequence continues at coordinate 1,209,124,260 of CM076572.1, read as the reverse complement.
AAATTTACTGCATAGGAAAATAATTGAGGAAGCAACCAGATGGAAAACTTCCCAGCCAAGTCAGAAATCTCATCAGATTTCCCAAAGAGCTTCAAAATGGGCAGTGAAAAAATGTAAATGGGGCTTAAGCCTGATGCTATGACAAGAAGTATAATCCATGACCTCTTCATATTCAATCCCAACATGTGTACCTACCCTCCTCCAAAGGCTTGACCACACAATGTCTCTAGGGCACTGCCCATGCCAAGCTGGAATTCAATTCAATTCAAGTAAAACTCTACAAAACTGAAGAAAATAGAAAAACTACTAATAGAAAATGGTTTTTAGTTTGGTCCACCATAACTCTGAAGGACAACCCTGCTATAACAGAGTTCTTGATAACCACTATATCTAGTTCAACAGTACTCAAATTCCAAACAAAGGTATGGGTGATTTCTCCTAGTGAATACTAGCATATAGTAGTGAAAATCACACGGCTTCAAATAGCCCACAACTTTTTGGATTCTATCCAACTTTATCGAGTTAGATTCTTTGGATTCAAGATTAAATGGGCATCCAGAGAGAGATCATTCAGTCTGCTCTGAATCAAAGGCCCATCTCTTATCTATCTACCATTTTCCTCTTCCTTCTCTAAGAAAGGATATCTTAGAGTCTCCTCCTCCATTGTTGTAACTTCTCTATCACTCAGAAAACAAAACAATGTAATACCAAATGGCCACTCGAAACCAATTCAAGAGTGCAGTTTCTTTGCACAACTTCTAAATCTCCAACCAGGACTCTTGTGCAATTGAATGACCTGCTAGTTCCGTAACAATGAAAATACTCTTGAATGTCTCATCTATGACTTCCATAGCCTTGTCACTTTACTTTTTTATTCCAATTCAGCAATATAAAATTTGACTAAATCATAAATTTTAACTGTTTAAAATGCATTTTTTTAAAATATAAATAAATTAAACTTCTTAAATATTGATATATTCATTAATAAAAATTATATAAATAAAACTTAATTCCATAATTTTTTCAAACCAATAAACACCCTCCAAAATAGCAGAGAAAAAGCACTGGTGTGGTTTTCTTTTTTATTTTGTGGGGTTTGTAAGGTTAAAAATTTCTTTTATAACATTGTCGAATGGAAAAAATTGTTATAAAATAGAAAAAATTGTCAACAACTGGTTTCAAATTAATCTTAAGTGTTGTTAGGAACCATTGTGGCATTCCTTCTCGAGAATGCTTGAATAATTTCTCGGATCATGCGTATGTGAGGAAAATTAAAAACTTAAATACATTGAGAAATATTAATTTGTCGAAGTGTTGGTTTTTTGCAGGGGTGTGGGAAAACAAAAAGGAGATTCCCATCTTCCAAATCTACACTTCGGTCCTCCTCTAAAAATAGCCTGATAAAGCTGGTTGATTTTCCAAGAGAGCCAAATCCTTTAAATTAGCTGCAAAATTTTGTTATGGATCTGTAACAATAGATATCAATGTGTCTAATAAATTGTGCCTTGTAACCACTCAGACAAACATTGCACTGTAAATTCAGATATTGAGAGTAGAGTTCAAAACACTTGAGAAGCTTTTCCAAAGTATTTTTGAGCAGCGAGAAAAGTTTCTGCAAAGAAGATCAATATTTTTCTTACATTTCCATGGAAGTAATACAAGTAGAAATCAAGGAATAGAAAACATAAATGTGGCACATTCTCATAGCCAACCCCTAGTCAACCTCGATTCAACTTTGAGCAGGAATTGATGAGAATAATGAGATATCGTGTAGTCGGGTCGCCAAACCTAACTGTTTAATGATGTGGAATAGTAGCAAACTAAGAAGGAATCCTATGGTGCAAATATTTCAGGTAGAGATGTGATCATATGATGCACAAATGTCATGGGTAGATGAAAATGATAGAGTAAAATTTGAGGTGAACTTATTCAAAAGAAAGGCCTATCGACCTAACAAGCACATGCCATTAATAATATGAAACAACAAACATATAGATCTAAAATCTCAAGACAACATTTGTATTTATTAATTTAAATAATCAACCCAGGAAACAAAAGCTCAATTCTATAACTCACTCAGAAATACAATAGTGCACCCTTCATCTATTTTATAGAAAAAGAGAAGGGAAAATATAATGTATCTAGATCCACATTATTTCATACAATGTGTAGGGCCTACTCTCTCCTCTCTTGGTTGAAGCCACACTTTTGTCTAGATTTTGCTTCTTCACTTGATTTCTTCCACTTTCCAGGCTTTCCCTAGTTCTACACCTAGGTTATATTGTTTCATTTTCTCTTGGTATACTTGTTTTAAATTCCATTTCTTCTCATCACGGGGAAATTTTGTACCTACTATTTTTGGATGGGCTTCTCATGAATGACTCACTTCATCTCATCACATGGAAATTTTGTAACCACTATTTTTGAATGGCCTTCTCATGAATGGCCCACAATTTGTAGTCCCTTTGACACAATTTTGTCTTCTATGGACACTAATATAAATTCATTTCATTTGCTTTTGACACAGTTTGGTCTTTTGTGGACACTAATTTAAATTAATTTCATTTTATTTTGACACAGTTTGGTCTTCTATGGAAACTAATATAAATTCGTTTGATTTTCTTTTTAGTTAGTCAATTGAGAGTTCCTCGCTATCAAGACAAATGAGGAAAAAATTAAATGAACTAAAATATACAAGGGCTTCACTATAAAGTAGGCATTACATTTTCAATGACTAGACCTAGATATAAATATTGAATAACATGGATCAAGTGTTGTAAAGTTCTGCTAAATCATATACAAAAAAAGTTACCTAATCCTACTAATTGAACCTGTGTTTTCTTTCTTGATAAATCATTTAAACACATATTTATCTATCAATTAAAACCATTTTCTATGTTTTCAAATCATTTCTCCCTCCTCAATGGATACTCCCTTATATTCACTGGATCTTCCATGGATGTACACCCCTCACTGGATACTGTCGTATATGCATTGGATCCTACATCGATCTATATCCGAAAGGTATATAGCACAAATCTGTATGGGATCTGATTCAAATAATTCTATGACATATGCCATGTCATATTATGTACATGCAATCCAATTACTATCTTAATGTGCAGAAATATATCAAATTAATTTTAGTGGATATTGCGGGCCTACAATAAGATATTAGGAAATATTTATGGTATATTTCCTTGTCGTTTTACAAATTTATTGATAATATACAAACCCAAAGAAAAATATGGAAAGGGCCATCCATATTAATCCATTTACATAGGCTATGCAAAATTATTTTGACAACTAGCTCTCTTACTCCATGAAATCCAATTCAAAAACATTATAAGACTTCAAAACTATATAAAGAAAAATCCTTTCCAAAGATGATGTTTATAAGCAAGATAAGACATTTCTGCAGCATTCATATATCCTAAAATATAATATTCCAGGAAAAGTTAAAAGGGCAGTCATGAATGATACTGAAACATTTAGTTAAGAAACTGATAAAGCATTTCATAATTTGAATCATGCTTTTAATTTCCATTATGTTATTTCTAGATTTCTGTGTTTAATTTCCATGATCTTGGGTCTGGGTTAGAGTCTTAAAAATCTCATGCTACCAAACCAAGAATTTCAACCATAACTACTATATATAGTGGAAAAGATAAAGCAGTAAATCACACATGCACACACATACACAAGTTTTAAACAAAATTGTACACTAATGTACAACCCCAATATTCGTTGTATTAAAACAACTCTGAATAATGCAAAAATCTATTATATACAAGATATAATGACAAACTTTGTTTAAGCTTCGATGTCGTATCTTGCCTTGCTAGTCTTTTGCTTTCATATTTATCACTAGCTTCCCATTAGTCCTTCAAAGGACAACACATTAAGACTCCAAGAGGGATGCCACCTAACATTGTTTCACGTCACTTTTGTATCATGTACATGGGTTGATCCAATCTGCTCTCTGGGAAAGCCTAAGCCTGAGCTCCAATCTGCCAGGCTAGCAGTCACCTTTTTCCATCAAGGTGCTGCACTTCGGCACCAATATTCACCCAACCTTCAACTCCTCTTCATCAATTCAAGATATCTTGTCTAGGGCTACTTTGGGTAACCCAACAAACTTCCCTCCACTAGGTCAATGGAATCCAATACTACATTGAAATATCTACACTAATGAAGGTTTTTGATCACACAAACAAGCCTCCAAATTGGTTCCCATGGGATGCAAATGAAACCAATCCAAAACTTTGATACAACACCTACAATAATGTCTTCAAAAACATACCTTAGCTCACTGTTTTTAGGGTTGATTCAGTTGTAGAAACCTAGGCCTAGTTAGGGCACACCACTGTCCCTTAGCAAGCCTTCATTTGCACCAAACAATCCTCCTAAACAATGTGGTTTCCCTTCCTTAAGGGGCGAAGATGGCTGCTGCAATTCTGGGTTGTTCTAACCCTCGACCTACCTCTAATTTTTTGTGGCACCCTACAACAAGTCTGTGTAGGGATGTAGCAGCCTTGCAAGGGGTCTTCCTACCTTTGTTTAGCCCTCAAAAATTCCTGAAATGGAAGTGGCTCCTCCAACAAGGTACTCGACCTTCCCTCCAGGAGTTCAGACCCTGAACTAGCCCTCAACGATCCACTCCTCCTTCACTGGTCTGCTTCTCTGTGCTATGGCCCTAGAAGAAAAAGTTATTTATCCTCCAACAAGCTACTTGTATTGTGTGTGTGTTGCACAAATGTATGCATAAATGCTTCCTCTCCACCTTATATTTATACCATAAATGAAGGGCTTCTTCCATGTCACAATATGGGTTTTCAAATTGTCGTAATCCTAAAACAACCTTAGGCAAACCTTGACACTTATGGTGTCAACCCCACAAATAATCTTCAAAAATTCATGTCTCCACTTCTACAACTCATAATTAGACGATTCTCGTTGCGTTAGATTCATCTCTCCAAGAGCTATCATCGTCATCCATCACATGTAGAAATGTGCTCGTGGAAATGCCCCAAAAAATGATTGGTGCAAAACCCCATGCTTGGGTTCCAAGCCCACAAGCGACTCTTGCGGCACTTTTCTCTCCAAAACTCGAAACCTAAGGCTTGGATTACCTCCCAAGCTACTCAAAAATCAACATTCTAATGGATTTTGTGAAAATTGTCATTTCCAAAATAATCCCATTCAAAATTCAAAATTCAAGTTAAAGCACCATCTTGAACTCACCTTCCATTTTAAATTAGTATCATATTTAAAGAAAAATGTGAAAACCAGTGTCCTATATTTCTTGATGAAATTACTGCAAAATATGGTTGGTGAGATCCAGCTGGTAAATTGACAAGTCTTTACCAACATATGCTAATCCACCTCTTGGTCAAAGATGCCACCCTACAGAGAAGCGACCATAGGTAACTTGGGTGGAATTCATTATAAATTTAGTAGTTGAAAGGAAAAAATTAGAGTGTTAAGGAGAGTTGCGGAAATGCACGCTAAATAAAACCTTATACCAAGCCACAAGACACTGTCAGAGAAACAAGGAGACCAAATGTCGGTGCCATAGATTTGGTTAAATGGTCCCAAAGAAGAATTGTTCAAGAAATAAAGAATTCAAGAGAAAGGAAGATAGCAAAGGGGGGGGGGGGGGGGGGAGAAAATAATACCAGGACAATGACTATTATAGAATCCCAAGGGTATGCCTCAACATCTGCTACAGAATTTGGGGTAGCAATTGTTAAATCAATCCAAACAGTTGCTATAAAATTATTGACACCTACTATAGACAAAATAGAAATATTGAAAAAATCAAGATGAATGGAACAATGTGTTGTGGAATACATAATAGGGGAAATTCTTGTTTACATGTCATGAGTAGTGGAAAAATTAGATGTTGAATGTCAGGTGTCATTACCTTCTCCAGCACAGTTTCCTAGAAACTTTGGAATAATTCGAGAAGCTCCTTAAATAGTTTCATTGTAGCTACAGAGGCTACCAAATAGAAGTTAAAATCATAATAATATGAACAAGGATATAAAACCCTTGAAAGGCATCAACAGACTATTTCATTATTTAAAGAAAAGTATGTTATCTTACATGTAGCCTAGGAAAGCACAATTGTGTAACTCAAAGAAGATAATAAGAAGTGGGAGAAATAAGATGAAGAAATTAAAGAGAAAGTGGCAGAAATATCAAAATTTTAAGGAAATAAATGAAAACGAAAGTGATTATGCTTCCTTAATGTTCGCCTGTACGCCACCTGCCAAAGTGTATGCCTTATATTTTAGGGATAAATGGTTCAAATTTTTCTAGAGAGGAATGCTTCAAATATACAAATTTTTATTGTGGATGAATCAGGTATTTTCTGTATATTTCATAGGCATTCCTAAGAGATGAAACTTATAATGTGAGTTATATTTACACAATTATGTCTTGCACAAGCTCACAACATGGACGACTCATCCTTTTATGGAGGATGGTATTTTAAGGCATTTATCTCTACTATGTAGAATCATAAATTCAAAGGTTTGAAGAATTGTGGGCCTATAACGATTACAAATACAAGGTTGAGTTTCTTGTCTGAGCAGAGATCATGCCCCATCAGAGGATATCTATGAGCATTACTGAAATGATTCACATTCTCAGATCCAATGGGTAATGGAATAGAAGAAAGTATTAGATAATTTCAAAGATTTTGTCGATACTTGCAATGACCATGCTATGAATTCCCAAATGAGAAGAAATGAACTTACATAAGATTTGAAGAGAAGGGAACGCAACTCAGTTCGAAATCTCAAACCGGCTATATTCAAGGCTCACCTTTACACTAGCTTTGTACTGCATCTTGAAATACATTAGATAGGACTTGGATTCAATTTTCCTTTCTATGTTATCCAATTTTGAAATGGAGGAGCACTCATCCAATAAATGCAGAAAGTGAATGTGAAAAATTGGAGTAAATTGAATCAATCATGGGCTATCATAAAAAAAAAATGCACAAACCCATTTGAAATTTATGATTTCATAGAAATTAGATAATAATGACATGGACGAATTTATTGCACAAGGGTGTACAATTCCTTCAGCTTGTGGGTGATGGTGAACCTCATAAATGTCTTCATTTTCTCATCTTCCACTAACATTTTCATGAGTATAAAAAACCTAACACATCCAATTTTCTAGATTGATTAACCACCTTATTATAGAAATTTGGCTATAAATAATTAATTCATTGCAAATTAATGTGTTTGACAGTCTCTATGAATATTTTGAATGAAATTTCTTAGTTCTCATCAATTATGATGAGTTGAAGGTTACCAGTGTTCATCAACATTTTGTGTAGAATTGACACCTACCAAATAATTCCTTACAAAGAATGATTAAAGATGATTGCAGAATCTCCAAAATCGGTTCCTTAGGGCAACTACAAAATTCTTCTTAATTATCCAACACGCCAATTCTAGGGTGGAATTCCCAAACAACAAAAGAGTTGACACATGGCACCCGGATTATAGGGCAACATGGTCCTCACAATATCAACTTACCAGCTAAAAGTATAATATGTTAATTCCAGTAGTTGTTATTTTACATTTCCAAGAAGTTGTTAGGTTATTCTTCAGAATTGGCTTTAGGAAGTTGCTAGGTTATACCTAGGAATTCCATTCATGAAGTTATTAGGTTATACCTAGGAATTTAGTTTACGAAGTTGTCAGGGCATTTTGGGATTATGTTTTAATTTCAAAGGTAGGGCTAGTAATATATTTATTTCTCATTGAATGATGGCCCATGGAACGATGACCCACTGCTCCATTGGCATTATAAGGTAATGGCCTCTTCGAGTGCTCATTGTCGCCTACAACATCCCCTCGCTCCCTTACAACATTCAAAATTTGAGACTGAGGATATTGAGTGACTTGAGCTTTTGTGCATGCCATAACTTGACCCATTCTAGTCTTCAAAGCCTCTAGTTTTCCATACAACTCCACTTCACAAAGCTTCTTTGCCAAAATGAAAAAGCATGCTCATGGTTACAAAACTATTTCAGAAATACAATCATATAGTAACCATGTTAAAAGCCATTACCAACAACAGATTGAATCCATCATACGACTTAAGTTATTCTATGTAGATGAAAGAAAATCCTTGAGATAATAACAGTTGGGTATTTTAAAATATGGGAAATTTAATTCCAAAAATCTTTGAAATTAACCTCAACATTACATAAAATCCTTCGATAACCTCACACACAATTTATCAGAACAACATGAAGTGACCCTAAATGCATATCCACTACATTCAAAATAACAACACTAGAATCGAAATGTAATAAATGAAGTCAAAATTTGGGATGAGATTTACCTTAGGGTCGGATAGGACAGAGTCTAGATGGCTACTTTTTCTCCAATGAAATAGTGCCAATTGATGCTTTGGGATCAAACCTATTTCTAGGACGTGGAGATGGATGTCTCCTCTCACCAGGTTGAGGACTTGTCTATGTAGGTTTTTGAGATTGGATCTTTGTAACAAAGGAAAAAACACCAGAAACAAAATATGATGAAGAAGAAATGGATTTAGACATGAACCTGGAAGTAATTTCTCTAGCATGCTTCTTGGCAGCACCATTTTTCTTATCGTCCAATCCTGGGGGAAGTCTTGCAACATTTTCATCTAATTTCTTCTCCCGGGGTACTTCACTGGACTCCATATTGAGTATAAGAGGGTATCTTCAACATAAAATTCCTTAAGAAAACCCTCAAACCATGCTCTAATTGGAGTGGATAAATCCCCATGATTGGAATTTTGTCAATACCCAAATCCTTCCTTCAACAAAACTCACCCACAAAAAAAATCTTCTTACCCTCCTACACAAGAAGTAGAACAACGACATATTAATTCTTATCATACCTAGTGAATCATTTCTCTGCATTCCACACTTAATCATTTAATCAAGGAATTATAACGTGATTTCAAACATTAAATATCAACAAAATCGTTTAAAGGATATTGAAAGGAAAAAAGTGATGGAAGATAGAAAGTGCCTTACTTAAATTCTCTAAGGATTTTTCAATAGTTGCTCCAAAAGCTTCACTTCAAGGCCCTTCAAGATCGTCTCCAACAATGCTATACCATCAACTTCAACAATGTTGCTCCAAAAATGTCCTCAAGGTCTTCACAACAAGTTTACTAGAAGTTGCTCCAACAATATATTCAATAAGGTTTTCATTGTCAACTCGTCTCTTGTTTGGGTGCCTTAATGTGCAATGACATGTTTCCAGGACTGAATTCAATGCAAGGCATATTTGAAACTCTAACTTTGTCGTCCGGTGTCTTATTAGAAATTATTTCAGTTTTCATTTTGTGTTTTTAGGTTAGATATTGTTTTCAAGTTTTTACATTTATAATTTTATTGCAATGTGGCAGACTGATGAGAGCAGTGCAGGAACAACCTAGAGACGGGATGATCGCGGAAAGAGGCCAGCGGAAGAACATGTAAAGTGCCAGCATTGCTCTATCTTCGGGTATTTTAGTTATTTACATAATTGAAATAATATTAATTTTGTTCAAATATGCAGACACCTAGCCATGGTACGCCTGATGATTCCCTCTTTGAGGAAGAGCTTTCTTCATCCCTATCTCCAGTGTCCTTGTTGCGAAAAAATGCACGAAATGCAAGGTCGAAATTTAATACTTTGATAGACGCGCCTCAAACACCTGAAATAGAAGAGAAGATAAAACAACTTATGAGCCAGCTAGAAAGATATCAGGTAATAATAAAAAGTCAAAAGGATATTTTTTTGTTCTGCATGAGATGAATTGTGATAGTTTGATTTTTAATTTTTACATTGACTAAACTAACAAAAAGTTCTTTTGTATGTAGCATTTTCTGGCACTTGCTGAATCCGGTGTTGGTGGTAGTGGGACACAAGGGCAAGAGATTGCCCAACAACCCTCTTGTACACCTTCTACTCCTTTAGGTGCCAGGCAAGAAACACACCCTACCCAAGCAGACACCCAGCCAACCGCTGAACGTGTTGGCAATGATGAGGCTGATATGGCCAACTACATTATTGCGTTTCCTGGAGCTACACGTGTCAGCTCTACAGGGACCATTAATGGCACGTTGTTGGTGAACGATGAAGGTGTCCCTATAAAGCATGTACAACTCCCAAGTAAATTTTAATATTTTAACTATTTCATGTACTTTATCTAAAACATATTTATCATGATTTTTATTTTTAAATTAATGATAATATCATTTTTTTTTCTGTGTAGGAAACAATGAGTTCTACAGGTATCTGGAGAGCCATTCGTTGGTAATTTTTGGCCCAACCATACGCACAGGGTGGAATTCCTAGAGTTCCAACCTGAAAAAAGAACTTCTAGATTATCTAGAAGCCCTTTTTGGGGTCGGCACATTTGACAGAACAGTGGTGGCTCGGGTAGCCAGCAAATATTTGAAATATACCAGGGACACCTATAAGACGCAATTGCAATTTAACCCTAGATATGAGCGTCCTCTCACAGTTCCAGAGAGTGAGTGGAGAGCACTCATCCATGACGGAAAAGAGAAAAGGGCAAAGAAAGAAGGAAAAATGCCAACTGGACCCGCAAGGTAAATTAAAATTTTAATTCAATAGCTTTAATTTTCTCTATGTCTAAAATAAAAGTGTGCTACGTCATATCTGACTTCAATCTTTTGATGCTAGGTTGCCTGACACCTCAAAGGCAACCAAAGCTAGGATTGAAAAAAAGGGCCATCAAAAGCTAGGCCAGGGCGACTACTTGAAATTGGCCGCAAGAATTGTAATTAAGTAGCTAAACATCTTATAATTAATTGTATCGCCTTCCAACGTTTTTGTAATCCTATCAAATATGATTAAAAATACACAGACATATGTAATGTAGGGTGATGACTTCAAAACAGAAACAACAGAGGAAGATAAAAATATCGCTTTCCATTTCGGCTATCAAGCCGTAGTTGAACGTCGCATAAGCTTGGGGCAGGTCCCAAGATCCATAATGCCTGATAAGGTAAAACATTAACCTTTCAATATGTTTGTTTTCATCAATAAATTTAATTTCTAACAACTTTGTTTAAATCAGGGGAGCAACACTACCGACGACACAAATAACCCAGTTTTAGAGCCAAATGTAGATGATCCTCACGTGCAACCTGATCATTGTAGTAGGGACCAGGCCGACAATGCTACTATCAATGAGGGCCGTGACGGTAATTAATTTCCACTTATAATTTTTTCTAATTATACCTTGATGGTTGTCCTTATAACGTTTTTTTTTTTAAATGACAGAGAATGTTTCCCTTGAGGATCTTACCACCAGAGAGGAAGACAGGGCAACAGTCCCAACGACGACAACTGGTGCACCAGGTAAATAATCTCATTGCAATTTTTTTTATTAATATTACCGAACTAGTTCAATGATATTTAAAAACTGACAATTAAAATTTAATATTATCTGTTTTTGTAGGTGATGCCCCATCACTGGATGAGACCAGACATCGTGACTACGCAACTAGGTCAGCGGCGACAACTGGTGCACCAGGTAAATAATCTCATTGCAATTTTTTTTTTTATTAATATTACCGAACTAGTTCAATGATATTTAAAAACTGACAATTAAAATTTAATATTATCTGTTTTTGTAGGCGATGCCCCGTCACTGGATGAGACCAGACATCGTGACTACGCAACTAGGTCAGCGGTGACAACTGGTGCACCAGGTAAATAATCTTATTGCAATTTTTTTATTAATATTACCGAACTAGTTCAATGATATTTAAAAACTGACAATTAAAATTTAATATTATCTGTTTTTGTAGGCGATGCCCCGTCACTGGATGAGACCAGACATCGTGACTACGCAACTAAGTCAGCAGTGCGGGTCGAAAGGCACGAAACAGGAGCAGAGCATGATGATATTGATGATGTAATTAGGAGCTTTAAAAATAGGAAGAAGAAAAATAAAATTCGATAATGTAAAATATTGTATTATTATAAGATAAACGTTACCAATGACCATACTTGGAACGTTTTTTGCGTTATATAAAAAACTCATTTATCATATTATTTTTATGTCAAGCATTAATTGCAATGTTTCCTTGCATACTTTTTGTTGAATTGTTTTTTTATTAGTTATTGAATATTTCTTTTTATGCTCATGAAAGTAAAAAATGAAATATAGATTGGGTATTGGGGAATTGAGAGTGATGTGAGGGAGGGGCCATAAGAGCTTCCACCTTCACGTGGTTGGCCTTGTTTAGTAGATAATAATTTATTGGAGCGATTTAATCTTGGAGCAAACCTCCCTCGATCCATTGTAGCAACAAAAAAGTCATTGTTGACTTAGTTGTTTCTCTTTCAGATCGTGGGAGGCTTGTTCCAAGTTCATGCAACTCCAATAAATTGTTCTTGAAACGAAGAGGAGCTTATTCAGGTATGTTTTGACATTTTCAACATATGTTCTAACATTATCATAAGAATTCATCTTAGAGTAAAAAATACTACATCAATTACTTGTATTTATTGTATAGATAATGATGGATTTTGATTGACTTGGCAGTGCAGGTACAAATCTTCTTGCATCATGAGCAATACAACTTGTCAACCAGGGTCATGTACAGGATATTTTTGCTTGTGCACTTGACCAGGTTCGTAATGTCACATTTGTAAGTTCCTTTACAGTTCATAATTCAATATTAAGCTTGTTCATGATTATTATCTAGGTTTTTTGTATGTGTTTTTTCATCTATTTGATTGTAAGCAACTCTGCATGTTTCCTGTTGTTCACTATGATTTCATCCATTACCACTCCCAGGATGAATCCGACTTTATTGTTACATAGGTTACTTTATTTTTACTATGATTTCTCCATTTACGATTTCATAGGTTACATCATGTAAAGTTGTCAATCTCAGGTTGGTGATGAGCTTTAGTTCTCCAGATTTGGGGCTTTTCCGATATTTTCTCCCTCATGTCATTCCTTCATCACCTTGTTGTTTGAGCATGCCAATTTTCTACCACTTGTACCAATTGGCACATTTCAATCCCTGAGTGGTGCCACATTTCACCTATTTTCGGTGAGAGTTTAGGGTTTCTCTAACATAGCTTCAGAAATCCGATTCAGTGCCTGCTTGAATATTGTCACATAATACTCATGGTTTGGATTGATGAGCATGTTCTGAATGGTTGGTTGATTCATAAGAACCACCCATATAGTCATCTTGAGATATTTCAGAAGGTTTCTCGGGTTTCCTTTTCCACCGTTTCTAGTGGGTGGGATGGTGTGGGGTGATCCATCAATACTGGTGCTCATGTAGTAGGGAATTTGTTTTTGGGGATATAAAGGAGCATTTGATGTAGATGTCCCATTGGATGCATTCATAGATGGGCACGAGAGGTCAAGAATTTAAATTAAAAATATGCAACCTCTAGCATGGCAACCTAAAGGCCGCGAGAGACACTGGTTAAAGATTGTTTTGTGCTGGCCTTAATATAGTCATGATTTCTTTCTATTATCTTAATGAAAATATATAGTCCGGTCTCATTAAAATGAGGATTTTGGTTGTATTTCTCTTTGGTTGTTTCTCTCTTAATGCTCCAGAAGTTGCCAAAAGTTGCGATAGTTGTTTAGTTTGCCTGTTACAACTTAAAGTGGTTTTTAGCAATGGGAGTCATGTTTTTTAAGGTTCATACTAATATGAAGATCTTGTAATTCTATATTCAGGATAAGAGAAGATGGCCTCTGCTTTGGGCAGTATGACAACAATTTCCACATCTACCTCATTGGGTAACAATGGAAAGGGGAAGAAGTTGGGTGCGATGTTTGATAATTATGGCAGACAATTGTCTTCTCTTTCAGTTTTTTCACCCATTTCCTTTAATCGCTCAAGCAGAAGAGGGACTCTGAGATTACGCGACAGAGAGAAGGTAGTTAATACAAGAGCTATGGAAAAGGAATTGTACTTCAACAAGGATGGCTCAGTGACAAAAAAATTGCAGGTCAGAGAAAAAATTATGTTTAAAGGAAGGTCACCTGCACGTGAAACTTCACTGCGGTGGATCTTTCCTTGCCCACTTATATTCGATTTTAATGTGTTATTTTAATTTTTCATGGAGGGTTGTTATTTTAGATGTGTGCTCTGGTTTTATTTTTAACGTTGTATTAGTTCCCTCTCTTAAATTTCTTAAATTTGGTAGGCATAATTTGAAAACTCAAAGGTGAAAGGAAACATATTTGTTACCCAGTGGTCTAAAAGGAAAGGGTTATGGCTGAGTCAAATTTTATTGTTATTGACAGTGTAATGAAATGTATCTCAATGCTATGGTTTTAGCATTTTTATTGGTTGAATTAGAGGACCCAGTTGAAAATATTGGGGCCGAGTAGGCTGGTTTTCCTTTTTGCTGATGGTTTGGTGTATCTAATTGAATTAGTTGCCTAAGGTATTTTTGGTTGCAAACTCCTTTTCATTTTTCATACAGTATTGGCCTTGTGGAATACATTTGATTGTGTGGTCTTGTTAGATCTACAACATTTGTAGTTGTTTAGTCTTATGGCCGAGGTGCACTTTTATTATGGAAATAGTTGATGCAATATTGTCATTTAATCCTTACTGCAGGGTAGCATGTTGAGAAGTTTCTTGTGAAACATTTGGTATTCAAAATGACACTTGATCCTATACATCATCAATGACACTTGATCCTATACATCATCATGCACTTGACTTCAAAATTCATATTCAAAGTGTGCCAGACAATTCTTGCAAAATTTCAAATATTTATGTTGTTTTAAACCATTATCTTTTTCATGTATTGGATGCTGAAAATGTGAAAAATACTTTGGTATGAAACCAACTGGTGAATAATTTCCAGCAAAACAACCACTTCCAAGACATGATTTAGAAGTAGAACATATGTACTTGTGAAGCATAGAAAGATATCCTTGATGCATTGTCAATGTTTGGCTAGGGTTATTTTTGGAGAAAATAACTCCTTATTCCTAGAATAGTGATCTTCAATACAAGTAAATGCCAGAGAAGAGAGATCATCGTGTGACACAAAAAAACTAAAATTGGACCCCTAAGGAGAGCTGGTGTGTCTACAATCGCTTTTTCAGCATTTTCCCCTGGTTTACCCCGTTCTTTTCCTCCAGCCTGGGTCTTCATTGACTTCTTCTTTCTTCGGGTTTATTTATCAAATTCGTAGAATTTGATAAATAAATATCATCCACAATGGTTGGACTTTAATTTATATTCCCGACTTTATATTATCTCCAAGCCTTATAACCAATGTTTAACTTTCAACACTTTGTATTTATACTCCACGTTTCTTTTTAAATAAATAACTTGTAATGAACTTTCGGCTCTATATTTCACCACCCGGCCTTACAACAATCACGCTCTAGACATATGCTAATTATCCGCCAATCGTTTAATTAAAAAATTTCATTATACTCCGGCCCCACCTATATATATCAATAACCAATCAAACACTTGTATCGTACCTGGCTATCCTCCGCACACCTTAGTTAACCTCCGGGCAAGTTCAACGTGCGACCACCGTCCGATGGCCCTTCTCCAAATCAACGACTCTTGGAAATTTCGCTCGGCTTCCAATGTCGGGCTTTAACGTGCGATGGCGCGGGTTAAACGGTGGTTTTCCGGGGGTCACTTCGCCACATGTCGCATTCCCTATGGAATCTCTTGCGAATAGGAAATACCGCCTACTCCGCAAAAGCGGTGCGATATGGGCAACCCGCTTTTGTGATTCCGCTCGTGGTTTTGGTAGAGGGCTTGACCACGGGTGCAAGTCTGGTTCCGCTATCCTTTTGTTTGTTAACTCATGTCCAATCCTCGGGTCAGGTTCCGAAAGCACAACAATATTGTCTCTTTATTAAGCGGGATTTTTATATTTGAACAGTGTTCACGACCCCGGTTCTCTACACAGACCTCGCCTTCGGGTGGGGTGAGTTCACAGGGTTATCCAACAATTTACGGGAATTCAAAGACAGAAGAATGGAATTATCAGTACCATTTGATTGTGTTTGATATGTAGAACTCATGGCAGCTAGTGTTTCTCCACTCATATTAAATAATTATTTCCAAAAGTTTCTTGCTACTATTACTTTAGGAAAACCATGAAGACGATGAATTTCTTTCACGGACACTTCTGCCACTTGGCTTGTTGTTTATGTACTTTGAGCTCTACAAAAAAAATCTACAAAATTTGTCTATATAAATGACCACAAAAATGTAATACTTACCTTTATATTTCAGTAACCTTGTAATAAAGTCTATTGATATATCTTCTAGTCTTTGAATATGTATGTGGAATGGTTGAAGTAACCCTAGAGATTTTACTATCTCTCTTTTATTTATTATACAAACCTGACCTTCTCTTACAAAATTTTGAATATCTTTCTTCATTCCTTCCAAAAATATATTTTTTGATCCTTTGAGATGTTTTAAGGAACCCTGCGTCCTACCATCAGAGAGACATGGGACTCCCTTAATATTTGTTTATTCAATTATGCTTGCGTGCATAAAAATATTCTACATTGCACCAAAGTATATCTCTCTTTCACTCCCAATGCTCCATAGAGTTCATCCCATCCTTTATAAATTTTAGTTTTTGTTTAGTACTATTGTCATTTTTCCATTATGGCAAGCTTCTTCTAGCCACCTAGGAATAGAAAATGTAATTGGATATAAATTTGAGGCCTCTTCTATTTTAGAAAGAGCATCATGTACTAAATTTTCCTTACCCTTTTTGAAAATTATCTCAAAATTAAAACTTTTCATTTTTTCTCCTCATTTTTGTTAATCTTCCAATGAAATCCATAGCTTCAAAAAATACTTTATGCTATCATGGTATATCTTGACTTTAAAGTACCTCCCAGTGATATACTATCCGCATTTTTTATTGCATGTAATATTGCTTCCATTTATTTTTCATACATAGATTTCACCAAATATTTTCTTTGAATTCCTTGCTTTTAAAAGCCAATGATATCCCTTATTGTGTTAATGTTACGTAAATTCCTTGTCCTAGTGCCTCACACTCTACTATGAATGTTTTAACAAAATTAGGTGCAACCGATGTTGGTGTAGAAGACATGGCATCCATTAAAAGAGAGAATGCCAAAGTAGCCTCATCATTCCATATAAATGATATTCTCTTCAAGAGATTGTGAGTGGACTTGAAATGCATGCATAATTCTTAACAAATGATCAATAATATCATGTAAGTCTAAAAAATCTTCTAAGAACCTTGATTTTCTTAGGAATAGGTCATTTTGTAATAGCTTGCATCTTTTGAGGCTCCAGATTCACTCCTTCCTTTAAAACAATATGAACCAAATACTCGAATTCTTATTTCCCAAAAGCACATTTGGATATTTTCACATAAAAATGATTGTTCTCAATAATTTATATAACTTTTCCACATGTTTACTAGTGTGGTATTCCCATGATTTATTATAAATATGTGACGCGAAAACCAAATGAATTCTTCCCTAATCTTTTTCGGGTCCGAAGTTGGCTGGCGTACGGAGGGAGAGTTGTGACGTGAATTTCTTATCAAATTCACCCTAATCTTTTTCGGGTCTGGATTTCCATTGCGCGAGCGGCCCAACCAAATATCCGCTCCTATCCCTCTGTGACGAAACCATCGTACATTCTGACGTCATCAATCAAAACCCGCCACCCTTTTGACTTTGTAAATAAAACAAATTGCATCTGCGTCATTTTCATTGATCCGTGTGCTAGCCAGTCTTCCATGCAACAAAATTCAAAAACCAACTGTTAACGCTTGCATACCGTTACCTTGCTGAAGAGAATTGAAGCCGAGTATTTCAGGGTTCTTCTGTCATAACCAGCGCCTGTTTAAACACGTTTCATTTCCCGTAAACAGGTATTTATTCCAATTCCCCACTAAAATCTGTAAAAAATCCTGGTTTTAGTTTTAATTCTGCACTAAGGTCTGAAAAGAAGTTCAGTTTGGTCTTTTTCGTTCCCATAACTGCAATTATATTCCCAAAACTGGTAATTGTGCCCCTTTTCTACAAAAACCCCGAAATTCCATTTCTGAATCCACAAGAACCAGAAATGGAAGTTCCTGTAGCTCTGAATGTCGTGCCCATCAATGCCCCTCACAAGGACTTGGATTATTTGCCTTTAGGCGATATGGATTTTCAAATTAAGGACTTGCTTCTCAGTGAGAATCCTCTTTGAATATTTTTCCGCTGCAGAGACAATTATTTGAATGGTTCTGACATCTTTGGACTTTGGGAATCAAATCTTCCTATGTACCTTCTCCCCTCAGTCCATATTTTTCCTGAGTTAATCCATTATTGCTACGCAAATTATGATCCCAACCAACGAGCAGTTTTATCCTCAAGTCAAAATGTCCTTTTCCCAATAACTGCTCAGTCCATAAATGAAATGCTACAATTCCAACCTGGTCAAGCTCTCACTCCCCTGTCCATGGTTGAATTACTTGAGAAATCTACTAAGTTATCCCATGAAGAGTTAAAACGCCTATGCCAAACCTTCATGTTACCAGAGCATCAGCCTAAAAACCCTCCCCCTTATGGTTATACTTTCTTTACTGATGAGGGTAGACTTATTTTAAACATGATATCTTCCATAATGGGCTTCAATACTAGTGAGTATGTTGATCACTTAACTCTAGTATTGTTATCCATTTTTACCCCTGGACAGCCTCCTGCTGTCAAGTACGATTTTGCATCTTATATTGCTGACAAAATCCATGATTAGTTCATGAGATTTGAGAATGAGAGAGTATTTAAGTATTCTTCTATCATATATCATCTCATGATTTAATTTCAGTCAGAAAATTTCCCTTTTTATGTTAAGAAAATTGATGCCAAAGGGAATCCTAGGTCAGTCATCTTTTGGTCTGCCATTACTCACAATTCCTCTGATTCTCCTTATTCCTATAATGAGTTTGTCGACCTTTTTGTTCATCCTGCAACTACCTTGTTGACAGGAGTCTCTCCTCCTATAATTAACAATGAAATCAAGAAAATCCTTCAGCTCTCAAAGCATTACAAGATAGGTGACTGGTACCTATATCAAAACTACACAGAGATCAGGATATATGGATGTGAATTATGCCCATTCAAACCGCCCAAGTATGTCCCAATGAGACTCTTTGCATTAGAATATTTCAGGCAGATGAATAATTCAGATATAATTCATTTTTGCAATGCAAAGAAAAAGGCTCAACTCAGGATCAAGAGCCAATTAGGTCCCTTCATTTGTAACTCTAGGGAAGCTGGACAGGAAGCCGAAAGGATTTTAGAAGACCATCTCATACTACAAAAGAGTTTCTACTGGGTGCCTTATGATCCAAACAACTTTATCTGTGATAGAAGAATGAAAAATAAACAGTCACCATACATCCATCAAAGAATCCCAGAAATAGAACAATATGCTAATATGGATGAATGGACAGAAGGGACATTGGTTGAAAATGATAGTGAGCAGGTCAATGTTGAAAATGTAATGAAAGATCTTGAAAATATACTTGACCTAGAATCTTTTGGACAAGTGTGTTATAGCATCATTTCTCACCTTCATATGATTCATGATTGCTTTTATGGATTTGGGCACCCATTCCTACAGACTTGGACAAATTCACTTAAAAACAGTGTAAAAATCCTCATACGCGGTTATGCCCAGCTTTTTCCGCGTGTATACGTGAGTCCACATGCACTTTTCCGTGTATGCCATTAAAATCATGAAAAAATATATAAAAATTCCCTATTTTTAGGCTGGGTTGATGGTTACTCAGGTAGTTCAACCACCCCAGCACTAGAGCCTGACCCATTTCAAACCATGAAACCCATCTTGAGGGATGCAGCCCATATACTGCAACATTGAGAGAGAGAATGACATAATCATTGGTATTCCATCCAGCATCCGATCCCTGTGCCTTTACTTCCCAGTCACAGTGAAACTCTTGTTTCCTTGAGATGCTCATCTCCCTATATGTCATCTCGTATGCACCCTATATGTCATCTCGTATGCACCAGTTTGGAAGGAATCTTAGTGAGGCAAGGGTGGGACGGATCCGGATGACGGTCTGCTCGAAGATCGTGGAAGGATTCAGGTGATCTCTCCACTTGTTATTTCTGTACATGCTATTTATAATACAGAAGTACCATCTTGTTCCTGAAATATACGTGTTAGTGTCTGCTTACATATATGAGAATATTGTTATTTAAGCATTCATTATGGTTTATCTAATGTTTTATAGGGATTTCACTAACATTTAGAGTAGATATATGTTGTACAACCAATTCTTCGTGCTTGTTTCTTCTTGTCTTTCAGGTTAAGAAGGAAGGACGGTTGCTAAGGGTTTGGACCTCGCGGGATCTGCTTCAACCGTAGGACCTACGGGTAACTTCCTCGATCTACTCTATTTAGTTTTTCATGAACATGTATGGTTGTGTGAGTCCTTCTTAAGTAGCATGCCCCTGCTCTGTGGAGGTTTAAGCCCAACAAACCTCTAGGGTGATTTTCCCCGAAACAGAACTGGCGACTCTACTGGGGATCACATTCTTGTGATTCCCCTGTTGGGTGGTTTCAGCTGTTTGATAGGTTGCTGACAGTTTTAACTTTCATTTGCAGTCCAGTTTACTTTTTTCAGTAAGTCTGAAGTCCTGGTTTCTTATCCAGGCTTGATCCTTTTTGTTTTTTCACTATTTACCTTTATATACGTGATTTTTTATGCACACAGTCGCGTATACACGCAAGTTTGTCTAAAGGAAGTCGTGTATACGCATGTTTACTTTAGCACAGTCACATATGCACGCTTGTTGCTAAACTGTGAAGTAGCGTATACCTAGGCAGATTTTGAATTTTTGGATTTCTTGACTTTTTAGTCCTTTCTGGCTGTGGAGACCTGTTCCTACAGTGTCTTTGTACTCTCTGGATTGTGAAGAAGGTGGTCTTTGGTCTTTTCTCTCTTTCGTTTGATTGAAAACTAGTCTTTTTGGCAAAGTGTTGTTTCTGGTGCTGGCACTTCTGGTTTGAGTACCAAGATCACTTTCTGGGCATTCTTGGCTGTTCTGCTTTATCAGAACAGAGAGCTCCTGCTCATTTACTCTTTCCTATCTTTGTGTTTGCTTTGCACTACGATTTTTGCTCATTTCTTGATTGGTTTTCTTGAGTTCAGTAGGCTAGGTCTTGTTGCAACTTTTGAAGAGTTTTTCTTGCTTCTTCGAAGTTTTTGCTTGCGGCAAGTTTATACTATTCTTCTAGGCTGAGTGGCTGAGTTTTCTTGTCTTATTTTGCTCTTATTGATCTTGCTACTAGTTAGCTTTATAAGGTTTGGAGCATTGTTGAAGTTTGTGCTTGAAATTCAGTCTTGTTTGGTTTGGATTTTGATATTTTTGCTTGGTCTTTTCGAGCTCTTTCTTTATAAAACTAAAAAGCTCAAAAAAAATTTGCTTTGCTTTTTTTTTTTTCATTTCAAAGGCTCAAAAAACATTTTGACTTGTTATTTGCTTTTGTTGTTGCATTTTCGTTTTCGTTTGCTATATCTTTTGAAGCTTTTGTGAGGTTTCTTGCTTTTAGTTTTTGGCTTGATTTTGGGGAGGAGTTGTCATTGATTTCTTCTTCTTGTTTTTAAGTGTTTTTGGTGTCTTCATTTTAAGAGTTCTTGATTTCGAGAACTAGCTTTCTGGACAACCAAGAAGAGTTAAAGCTGAAGGACTTTTTAGGAAATTTCACTCTTTTTTAGGAGATTTTGCATCTTAGGATTTGCATGCTTGTAGTGATTTGCATCAGGTGCACTTCAACATTTAGTCAGTTTCATAGTTTTTGTGAGTGTGAGTTTGCTATTTGAAAAGAAAAATACAATTTTTAATCTCGTAGAACCTGTATAGAAGTTGCTTTTCATCAAAAGATAATAACTGCATTTGCATGTAGTTAGGTTTTTATTAATTTCTTTCTGCGTCAAAACACCATAAGTTTCATCTCCGCATCCTTGTGACTTAACATAACAGCCCATTAAAATAAGCGATATAATTTAAAATCAACTAGCAAGTTTTCTAAGTGTCATACACCAACTAGTTAGGTTGTAGGGCCTTGGAATAGGTGAGTGGAGAGTTAACTCTCCAAGGCCGCTCAAACAAAACATAGAAGTTGATTAATTGAGTGAAATCCAACTCCGTTAGGTGGACCGGAAAAGCTCTCCTCTAGAGAGTCAAGCGCGAGGGGAAGTGAAGGTTGAGAAGAGGGATACCCCCCCTCCGATTAGCTGAATCTGACCTCAAGACCGTTCCGCCCGGCTTCTGATATGGATTGGTGCCCATAGTTGCCACTCCTAGGTTCCACACAGGTGACTGCGGGGGGGAATACCCGTGGTACCTGAGACAGACGTCGCATCACTTTCAGCAGTACTTCTGGGGGGTGCCCTTGCGAAGCTTGGGTGCTTGAGCCGGCAAAGGCTGTCGTTAGGAGGTCGGCGTAACTGTTTCTGATACCTTCGCTAGTTGTTCTGGGCCCTAATCATCCCAGACTGCTTTCGGGAGGTCCTATATTTCGCTTTCCTGTATTTTGGTGTCCGGTCCTCATCACTCGGAGCGGAAATACTTGGAGGCTGTTTGCTTGATTGTATCTCAGGGATTTTTCTTTTAGTGAGTGCTCTTTGCTCCTAGCTTGCCTAGCTTTTCACTTTTTTGAGCCTAATTTAAAATCTATAAAAGTGGCTGATCAAGCGCCTCGTCGATCAAGGAGAATCCGGGGGTTATCTCTTGAGAGTCTAGAGCCGTATTAGAGAAGGCGTAGGAGTGATTTAGAAGGTGGTTACCACCCTGTGGCATCTGACGCAGTGGAGATAGATCCTCCACAGAGGTCTGAAGGTTTCATAGCTGATTCTGGTGTCGGTTCCGAGAGGAGCGTTCCGCTCACCTCGCGAGTTTTGTTTCCTCGGGAAGAAGATTTTCAAATCGAAGAAGTACCTGAACCTCCTGCGTCAGGTCCATCTCCTCTTCCTCCTAATTATCCATTCATTGTTCAATACATCGGACCTGAGTCAGAGAGACCGGAAGATGTTTCGTATCATTCTTACCTTTCGATGGCCACGACTGGGAACGCGGCTTCTGCTGTGAGTGCTGCAGGTATTCAGACTCCTGCTTCTGTTGAAGCAGGGGGCACTATTGCTTCATCTTCGATTGCTTCTAGTGCTACTGTTTTTGGCTCTGGTTTCACCCAAGCACATGCTTCTCATTCTAGTCCCTTCTGTTCAGGGATGCCCTCTAGTGGGAATCCCTCTTTTTCCTTTTCCGCTGCTTCAGCTGGATCTACGCCCATGTCTTCCATGGCTAGTGGATCAGCTTCGTTTCAAGGGTTCCCCTTCGGAACTGGACACATTCCTAGTTCGAATCCTTCTTTAGGGTCATTTCCGTTTACTTCTCAGACTCGGAGTTTCAACCCTTGGTCTGGGGGGCAAAGTTCGACTACTTTTACAGGTTGGAACCATGTATTCACTACAGCGGGGGTAGGGAATCAGTTTTACGCAGGTCATCAAGGGAATACTTCTTTCCCTTCGTCGAGTGCTTATCAGACCTTTTCTCCTCTGTCTAATTCCTGGAACCCCTATCAGGGGCTTTCCTCTTCATTTAATACTTCAGCGGGGGGAACTGGTCTGGGCCTTGGTAACTCGGCATGGGGAGGAGGTTCTTCTCCTTTTTCTACGAGTCCTTTTTGGCAACCTGGTGCCTCATCAAATCCAGGGTATTCTTTTCAGAATGTTGGGAATCCATCCCATCAAGGGTGGAATCCTCAGGCTCCGCCTCGCTTACCTTTTCTGGCAACGTTAAACTTGCCAGATCTGTCGAAGTTGACTAATGATCCGATTCGTTATAGTCCGGGGTGGCCTCCGGTCCCGACCAAACTTCCTTCAGACATTCCAAAGTTTGAAGGTAAGAATGGAGAGGATCCGGCTGACCACATCACCACTTTCCACTTATGGTGTTCTTCGAACTCCCTGATCCATGATTCGATTAGGTTGAGATTATTTCAACGCACCCTAACTGGAAACGCTGCCAAATGGTATATCGAGCTAACTGGGGGCAATTTTGCTACATTTGGAGAACTGTCTGTCACATTTCTAAACCATTTTCAGTTGCCTGTCCGATATGAGGCTGGGACCAAACTCCTGGCTAATTTTAAGCAGGATGAGGCAACCCACATTTCTAATCACATTCAGGAATGGAGGAGAAGGAAGAGGCTTATCAAAGCTCATATTCCAGGAGAATTCCTTCTCGAATGGTTTTTGAAATCTCTGCAGTCAGACATTTCAAAAGATGTATCCCTATCTGGGGTATTTTCTGAGGAGCAGGCCATTTTTAGGGCCCAGCAGCTGGAACTGATCTATTCTCAGTCTGGGGTCCTTTATAAATATTTTCCCAATGCTCCTCGCTCCAAATTAGATTTATCGAAAACTAAGCCAGGTCCGCATGGTGATGGGCTTGTCGGATCGATCAATAGTGGTGCAGCCAGCCTGCTTACTCAACTGCAACAGCTGTCTTTACAATCTGCTCCTTCTAGTCAGGCTGTGCCTGCTGAGTCATCACCTTCCCAGTCTTTGTCCATAAATGTTGTCCAAGCTTCTGATCCCAAAGGAAATCAACAATTCGATGGGAAGAAGAAGGGACGAAATAACAAGAAGAAGGGCAAGAACGGGAAGGGCAATGCAAATAAAACCAACGAGCGTGTTGGTGAGGGTCAAAAGGAGAAAAAGAAAGTGAAGTTTCCATGCAAGCTCTGTGCTGGAGACCATCTCACACACCTTTGCCCTAAAATTCAGGATGCGCAGTGCCTGTTAGCCCAGCAGGGTTCTTCTAGTTCCCAGGCTGTGTTAACAAACCCTTTTCCCCAAGGGCAGCAATTAGTTGTTGGCGTGAACCAAAATCCTGGGGCTTCCTCTGGGGGCACCCAGGAAGGGGAAATTCCATCGAACATTTTTATGATGAGTGCTCACGCGGATATCGCTACGAGATCCCGTGATTATGGCAGAGAAGAGTCTTCGAAAGCTAAGGAAGTTCCTGATGCTACTGAGCTGCTTCACATAACGAAGCCTACTGTTGAGTCTATGCCTCGGATGCCCAAAGCATATTCTAAGCGATCAACGATTAATCCAAATGCTAGGGCTGCCCAGAACTACTCGATTGTGGAAGATCTGGCGCAGAGTCCTTGTGCTATGTCAGCTTTAGAGGTACTCCAGTCTTGTCCGACTCAGCGCAGTGCTTTGCTCACTGCCATTGGGGCTATTGATCCGAAAAATTCTCTTCTGATTACTTTTGATATGAATAATTTTAAGAAGAGACTTCCTCATCACATGGATTTTCACATTAAATCGTCGTATCGAAAGACTAATATCTTTCGAACGGTGGTCGATGAGGGTGCTTCTACATGCGTGATGTCTCTCGCATGTTGGAAGACACTTAGATCTCCCAAAGCTGTTCCATCTAGCACTGTTCTTACTGCATTCGATGGTCATTCTCACAGACCCCATGGTATTGTCCCGGCTTTGCCCATCTGTGTTGGGGGCAAAACCGTTAACATAGAGGTTGAGGTAGTGAATGCAGCCTTGGACTACAACCTTCTGCTGGGGAGGAACTGGATATATGAGATGGATGCCATTGCATCCTCATTATTTCAAATAGTATGTTTCCCCACGAAGGGAGGATAGTCACAGTGGATCAACTGGACTGTCCTCCTGTAGACCTGGATGCGCCTTCTGACTCATCTATTCCTAAGTTGGATAATACTAAGGCGCCTGTCGAGAATCTAGGAGTTGGAATGTATTCTTCCCTGATGGGTTCTTTTGATCTTCCTCCTCCTAAGGTGTCTATTAATGCTATTTCATCCTCCAGGGCTCCCCTTCGAAGAGAGTTCTTTCGAACTCATTATTTTTCGGACCCTTGGACCTTACCTTCCCCTACTGCCACATTAGCGGAAGGTCAAGTGGGTGGAATGGCATTTCCGATTTCTGCAGCTGAGATTGCATATCAGTCTATTGTTGACACTACAGAATCTGTTCCAGCTCCTCTTTCACCGGAAGAGTTGGATGGTGATGTGGCTCCGGCTTGGACGATTAGTTCTTCTTCGGCCCAGGATTGTCTTGATACCACTCTTCCATCTGAAGAGGCTATCCTAGAAGCCATGACTGGTATAGATAGATCGTGGGATGATTTGCATCATCGGTCTTACTTCCTACCTGACTTGAACGAAGTTGAAACTAGTTTTCCAAGTCCTCAGTCTCCTGGTCCTGTTCACCCAGTCTTGAACCCTTTGGCACCAACACAGGTTTATGCTGAAGGGAACATGGCTGTGATCTCTCCTACTATCCCGATGAACATTTCCAGGGATCCCAATATTATCGAGAATGTCTTCATTGGAGCTGAATGTTCCCATGAAGAGGTTCAAATTTACACCGAGCTCTTTAAAGAGTATAGGGATGTATTCGCTTGGTCTTATGAGGAAATTCCTGGCATAGACCCATCTATTGTCCAGCATGAGATCAAGACGTATGAAAACGCTAAGCCGGTGAGGCAAAAACTTCGTCTGGTCAATCCTAGGAAGGCAGCAGCTATCAAAGCTGAAGTTGAGAAGCTACTTAAGGCGGGATTCATTTTCCTTGTTCCTTTGACTGAATGGGTTTCAAATCCCGTTCCCGTAGATAAAAAGCAAGGAACGATTCAAGTGTGCATTGATTTCAGAGACCTAAATAAAGCATGTCCTAAAGATAATTACCCCACACCATTTATCGATCAGATCATTGACGAGTGTGCCGGTAATGAGATTTTCTCCTTCATGGACAGTTTCTCCGGATATAATCAAATTACTATCCGTCCTGAAGATCAACATAAGACTGCATTTATTTGTCCCTGGGGTACGTTTGCATACAAGAAGATGCCTTTTGGTCTTAAAAATGTTGGGGCTACCTTTCAGCGGGCCATGTCATACGCCTTCCACGACATCAAAAATATTATCGAGGCATACTTAGATGATTTAGCTGCTCATTCTCGAAAGAGGATGGATCATCCTTGTCACCTCCAGCAAATATTTGAACGATGTCGTTTTTATAAGATTAGATTGAATCCGAACAAGTGCGTTTTCGCGGTTACATATGGTCGGCTATTGGGATTCATTGTGTCTAGGGAAGGGATAAGGGTAGATCCCTTCAAGGTTGAGGCAATACTTCGGTTGCCTCCCTCGTCCTCTATCCGTCAGCTTCAAAGTCTTCAAGGAAAGTCTAATTTTCTTTGGAGGTTTATCGTCAATTATGCTGAAGTCACAAAGGGATTTATGAGATTGTTGAAGAAAGGAGTTCCTTTTCTTTGGGACGACTACGCTCAACGCTCATTCGATGCTTTGAAGAAAGCATTGACCTCTGCTCCTTTATTGAGTCCACCTGATTATAGCAGGGATTTCCTTTTGTATCTGGCAGCAGCAGAATCTACCATCGGTATGGTTCTGGTTCAGAAAGATGATGCTCTTGCAGAGCATGTTATTTACTACCTAAGTCGAGGATTGGTAGGACCTGAACTCAGGTACACTCCGATAGAAAAATTAGCTTTAGCAGCAGTTCATGCTGTGCAGCGACTCCGGCATTACATTATTCTTCACAAAACTTATGTTTTGGCAGCTTCCAATCCATTTCAGTTTGTCCTCAGCAGGCGAGTGATTGGGGGCAAATACAATAGATGGATTGTGATTTTACAGGAATTTGATCTTGAGTTCATGTCTGCCAAATCCAAGAAATCATTAGTTTTCGTGGAATTGATCTTCGAGTTGCCCTGTGGAGAAGAGATGATCTATGATGAGTCCTTTCCGGACGAACACTTGTTTCTTATCTCTTCACAGGATCCTTGGTACGGGGATATCATTGTGTATCTCCAGACTGCGAAGTTTCCCTCTACTTTTTTGAAAGATGAGCGTCGTAAGCTGCGTCACTTGGCCAAGAATTATTTGATTATTGGTGATGCTTTGTACCGTCGAGGGGTTGATTCAATCCTAAGACGCTGCTTAACTCTCGAAGAAGCTGAGGCTGTGCTCAATGATTCTCACGGTGGAGCTTGTGGGGGTCATTTATCAGGGCTTGCTACAGCCCAAAAGATTTTGCGTGCTGGCTACTTCTGGCCCTCGATTTTCAAAGATTGTATTGAATCGGTCAAGAAGTGTCATCCTTGTCAGGTGTATACTCGAAGAATGCGCGCTCATCCAGCTCCGCTTTTTCCAGTCGTTACTGTCGGACCCTTTACAAAGTGGGGTATGGATTATACTACTTGTAACCCGCCTTCGGCAAAAGGTCACAAGTACATTATCGTAGCAGTAGACTACTTTACGAAGTGGGTCGAGGCTATGCCTACTTTTGGGAACGATGGTGAGACTGCAGCTTTGTTCCTTTTCAACCAAGTTATTGCTCATTTTGGTATACCTAGAGAGATTGTCACTGACCATGGCAGTCATTTTTAGAATAGTATGATGGCTGAGTTGGCTCTCAAATTGGGTTTCTGGCAGGAGCATTCATCTCCATATTATCCTCAGGCCAATGGGCAAGTGGAAGCCGTGAATAAATCCTTGAAGACAATTCTTCAAAAGGGGGGGGCAGTGATAAAGCTAGATCAAGCCCGGCATATTGTGTTATATCACACGCTGAGCATACGGGACGTCGTTAGCTGCCAGGCGGCTTCCCCCGTTCCAGCTGGTGCACGGGTTGGAATCCGTATTTCCCATTGAATGTGAGATTCCTTCTCTTAAGTTAGCCGTTGAGCTTCTTCCTGACACTTCTAGTCTTGAAGAATGCCTCCTTCATTTGGAACATCTTGATGAGCAGCGTCGAGATGCCGCCACGATGAATGAGGCACATAAGAAACGAGTCAAATTTCAATACGATAAGGCGGTCAAACCCAGGGTTTTCTCGGAAGGCGACCTTGTTTTGGTCTATGCCCAAGAGAAAGATGCCCTGGGGGCAGGAAATTTTAAGTCTATGTGGTATGGCCCCTTCATTGTTAAAAAAGTCCTTTAAAAAGGAGCATATACCTTGGTTGATTTTGAAGAGACGAGTTGCCGGAGAGCCGAGAAATGGGCTCTGTTGAAGAAGTATTATGCCTAGGCTTCGGCCTGGCATGTTGCTTTTGTATATAGTAGTTTTTGCTTTGTACATATCTGATTGATTTTCGATTTTTGATGAGTTGGTGATGTTTTGATCTGCTTTGGCAGGTTGTGTTGGATGTCATGAGTCATTTTGGTTTCGCCGATGGTGCTAGTAGACACACCCGGAACTTAGCTTCCGCAGCTTGGGTGCTTCATTATCCATCCGGTCAGCTGTTAGTATCAAGAGGGGTCTGCATTGGTCCTGCTTCCAATAATATAGCAGAATACACTGCAGTTGTTCATCTACTCTCGGAGGCAATATCTTTAGGTGTTGATTCGTTGGTAGTTTTCTTGGACTCTCAGCTGGTGGTGTCGCAGTTGAACAATACTTATCGGGTACGAGATCCATTTTTATTACGATTGTTCTTGAGGGTACGTTTGTTACAAAGGTCATTTCAATTTTTAACTTTCATTCATATTCCTCGAGCTGAAAATTGGTTTGCTGACTCATTAGCTAATCAAGCATTGGATTGGCATATTAATCATTCCATACAATAAAATTTAATCATCAAAAACATCATACATTTGATACATTTATCACATCACATCAAATATCGTTGTATATATATCATCAGAGTGTTCAAAAACTTTACAAAATTTGGATCCATAAGGTCATACAAAACTTGGGCTTATGCCCAATCATGTTCAGTCTCAAAAAAGAATATACAGTCATCTAATACATAATATATGTCTACTCCTGAGGTCCCTGCCTAGAAGTCGTGTTCCTATAGAACGTCACCGCGGTGGCAACTCGGCAGAATAATCGTACCCAGTCTCGAGGCACTCCTACCACCCGTCTCTGGATGGCTTCCGGCAGGTCTTCCACAGCAGCCATAGGTATTTGGTGGGTTAACCCCTCTAAGTTCCTCTGCACAGCCTGGAGAGTCCTGTCTGAATCCACTGTATCTGCTTCGCCCCTGCGACGCTTGTAGCGCGGGAGACCCTCGGGTCGAACTGGTCCAACATCTGAATCATGATCATTTTGAATTGTCAGTCATTATGAATCCAATCAAAAACATGTTTGTTTTTCATTTTTTCATATATATTTGAAAAAATCCAAAAAAATTATATAAGTCAAAAAATTTTGCAAGCTTACCGACTGTGCCCCATGCTGTGCCTGGTGGAAGAACTAGATCTGGATCTCCACGAAAGTCCATCCCGGCATAGGGATAGTCGTCCACCGCGATGATTTGTTCTCCCCACCAAAGGAAGAACTCATCATCCCACGTGGTCTGGGGTACTTCACTACCCCCCAATCTCTTCATCATGTCCGCCCAACGGGCAATTCTTGGGTCCCGCAAGCTACTGATGGTAGAGATAACTCTAGGTCTCAATGCTGGTATCTTCTCAAAGAAGAATGTTGTCAAAATTGTACCGTAGCCAAAGTGTTTGGTATTTGTTTGGCGGATTGAGGTCAAATGTTGCTTCATGTTCAGTAATAGGGTTGTACACCAATCATACACATGAGTCAAACATTCTACTGCTATGCTCATTTGCGTCCTGGACGCCTGATGTAGGGAGGCAGATCCTGCCACTCTGCCGATGGTGAAAAGGAGGATTTTCATGTGCAAATCCCTCAAATCTTTAATTGCAATCTGAGTTCCAACCTTTTTGGAACCCTCTACGCAATACACGTGGACATAATCTTCCATGGTTAACCCTCCCAGGGGATTCCCGTGCAAGTCTACTGGTTCTCCCCTCTGGGAGAGTCCATTGATGAAATATATGTCTTCCACTTCAATGCGTACTGGCATCTAATCAATAACGAAGCAATCTTGGTCTGGTTCCCAATAATTGACGAGCATTTCTAGCAACCGAACATTGCTTTTCATATTTGAAATTTTGAAGAATTTGAACAATCCGCAATTTCAAAGGATATTTTGCGCTGCTTGATCTTGCATGACCTCTTGATCAATTGCGCTGTGTTCACGCTCTCTCCATGAGATTGTCATCCTGTCAAAATTCATTAAATCATGCATTAGCCACGCATTTTTTGATTCGGACCTGTGCATACGCGACTTTTTCTTTGCACAGTTGCGTGTATACGCGACTTTCCTGTTATGAACCCGCGTATGCGCAAGTCCGCATTTTTTAGCAAGGGTTTTAATGGTAAAATTCACTAAATTTTAATTTCTAAACGGACAAAATGATTTGTAAGGATGATTGAGGAGCCTACCTGAAAATTCGGTGCGTTTCGACGGTCGGTTGTTCCTGATTTGACGAAAGAAGGTTTTTGCTCCAGAGCACTTTTTTCCAAATCAGCAATGCAATAATGAACCAAATATGAGGTAATTTGTCTATTTATGGCTAAAAAGTTGAAAATTTTCGCAAAAACTTGTTATGCTTATTTTTTCGATCTATCTTAAGCTGCATAACTCGGATGCTTGGAAGTGCCCAGTTTGGTATGTTTTCAAGTACATTTTGACGATTTTGAGATTTTTCCCGGTTTTTTATCCATGATTACCGACTCGTCACGGCAGGTATATGATCTTCACTGGAATATAGGTTAGGGAAATCACTTTCCGTTGCATCTTGCATACTAGCCTCCATACTGATCACTTGCCATAGGGTCGATCCCATCAGGTCATGAGTATTACACCCATTTCACTCGCCGATTATTTAATCATGACTTGGTGGTAGAACCTTCCTTTACATGGGCTTCCTAGTTAGTTCCTCGCTATCACTTGTTGCCCATGCTGCGTTTTATGTAGGCTCGGGAGTCCTCTTTAGTCCTGCCATGACTTATGTGTTGAAGCTTCATTCTTCTCCTTCCTCACTATCATTTTTTCTGGCTTTTACCCTAGAGGCTCCCTGGTGTCGTTAAGTTGTATTACTACATTGCATATTGGCTACTTGTTTATCCTGGCCTTTAGCCGGCTTCATTTGGACTCGATGTTTAAGCCAAATTTTGACCTTGACTTTCTGTACAAGTTAACCATTGCATGCACTTAGCTATCACGACTTGACACCTTTTTACCCATGGATGGAACGTTCCTCTGAGTATCACTTACCAGTCTTCGCCACCTTGCATTGAGCATAGGATTGTTCCAATCCCAGGAACTAGTGCATCTGATTTCTTGATACTCATTCTATCCATTGTACCATAGCATTCTTTTATTATTTTTCAGGCTTATTATATGAAAAAGACAAAAAAATCAAATATAACAAAAAGAGCGGGAATGGGATGTATCTTTGTTGTTTTGATGGCAGTAAAGAGTCAGTTTGTCGCCTTGAACAAAGCACATATACTTATATATATTTCCTACATTTGGGATGGTTTTAGT